>CM067221.1:14973523-15320775 GCA_034190945.1 Octodonta nipae | reverse complement strand
TTATTTCTTCGGAATCTACACATAACTTTAGATTTTTAATATCACACACATATCTCTTTTTCTTGAATGTCTTCAATTGCTCTTTCTATACTTATCTTTACTTTGAGTTGAATTCTATGATTTTAGTATAATTACTTCATCATGTGTTATGATTGCATCTAGTTAGTGCTCATAGCTACTACTAACAATACTTCTGCATAGTTACTTTTTCAGGTGTTACTATTTCTTCTTATGTGGACAAATAATTGGCATTTTATCTTCTATTATTTATTCCCAGTCAACACAAAACTTTTCAACGAATTTTGAGGATTAATCATTGATACTGTGAGGACATAACACTTCCACCATTGATAGTTGTGCCACATATATCGCTGAAGCCGCTGAGATTTCCCCATTTTTTATATGGTTTTGTAAAATCCTTTCCACGAAAAAATGTGTGTGTTTTTACTTTAATTTGTTTACACGATGTACAATTCATTTTTGACATTTTGAGGTTAATTTTATAACTTCTTTAAAATGGCTGTGTAATAGTGCTTTTTTCGGAATATGTACTCACAATCGACAATACTAAATATCAACCAAAATTATTATATAACTGTAGTTCTGCGTTTTAATGCGATTTTTACTGCTTTTAACTATTAATAAACTATAACATTTACCGAAATCTACTACAGTCAAACAATAATCAATTTCAAACATAAAATTATGTCCACTGCAATGTATTTCTTATGGGCAATCGCTTTACGAACTCGCCACGTGACGTCATGCGCGATATTAACATGGGTTAGTATCATACCTTATATTTGTTATACCGTGGTTGTAACTTGTGAGTTCAGAGCATAGAAAAATGCATAGAAAAATGATTCATTTTTCTATGGTTCAGAGTGATTTGTAATATGTTGTGGAGGATCAATCCAAACGTGTTGTGACATATTTTAATTTATGTTGCTAAATATTAATTATGGAATCAATTCAGGAACACAACGAAATACTTTATTTCACTTCTGGCGAGAATATATTGCTTTTGGATTTGGAGAGTGGCGAAAGTGAATGCAAAAGTGTGCCTGAACATACAAGTGAAACTAAAGCTTCCAAACTTGACGAATCAAAAAATATTATATGCTTGGCATTTTCAAAATGCGGAGAATATAGAGTAATCGCTACGGAAAATAAGCAAGTTATAGTGTTTGATAAAGACTTTCAAATTGTGAAAACCTTTATTGCAAATCGTAATGCAAGCAAAGTATGTTTTACCCCCAATAACGACGTCTTGGTGGCTGATAAAAGTGGAGATGTTTATTTATTTGAACAGAATGGTGATAACAAAGGAACTTTATTAATTGGACATAGAAGTGTTATATTAGATTTAATTGTTTCTAACTGTGGAAAGTATGTTATAACTTGTGATAGAGATGAAAAGATTCGAGTATCCTGTTTTCCTAATTGTTATAATATTGTTAGTTATTGCTTAGGACATTCTGAGTTTGTAACAAAAATTAAGTTATTAACTGATCAATTGTTGGTATCTGCTTCAGGTGATGGCACTATAAGATTGTGGCGTTACCTTGAAGGAGAAGAAATCCAAGCAGTTGACACAAATAAGTACATTGATGATAAAGACTTCCTACAAAAGTTTGCAAATAGGTTTGAAAAAACTGAAATTTTTGCATTACCAGTTACTGATATGGACATTTGTTCTCCTTATGATTGTTATGTGGCAGTCACAATTTCTGGTTGTGATTTAATTCAATTATATCAACTGAATACAAAAAAAAATTCCTTTATATATTTAACCAAGTTTGTTATTGGAGAACCATTTCGATTTTGTTTAAGTGACAATTTGTATATATTTAGTAGTAAGGTTTCAGCATTTTCATTTCGGCATGCTGATGATTATATTAAGTTTGATATAGAAATATTAAATAAATTTTCAGACAAATACAAGGATGTTTTAAAAGTATGTGATGATGATTCTCTATGTGCATTGTATAAAAGAAAATTTGATAATGTACAGGAATATTTGGAAAGGAAAAAACAAAGGATAGAAATTAAATGATCATTTTTATATATTTGTTTTATTTTGTCAACCATTTACATTTGTTTTGTAATAAAAGTGTGGGGCTAGTTCTAAAAGCCAGTCACTTTGAATCACTGTGATATTTTTCATGAACTGTTTGGTTGTGTGTAGGATTTCACAAAAAATTACCCTAGAAAAATAAGAGAGACAATTATAGTCTGGTTGGTAATCATTCATATGGGAAGATTTACAAAGAACAAATAGTTTAATTTGCCTATTTCAGTGAACTATATATTTTACACTGTATCACATAAACTTTATCTTACATATAAAAAAATGGTTATTGTTAAAAATTTCAAACTAAAATAATTTCTTTAAAATCATTACACAATTTCTTCAATAAATGCACCATTCCTCCCTAAATGGGTTACTGTTCAATAAGACAATAAGACCTCATGAAATACTTCAAAAGGTTTCTTATTTCAAATAATATAGTAGAAAACAAATATATGTAGACCCATATTATACTTACCACTGTGGTTGAGGTAAGGTATACATTACACTATCTGGATGCACAAACAACTCAATATCACCTCGTATCGTCTTATACACTCCGCTATGATGTAAATAAGCTGCATTTGGAAATAGTCCCTTCACCAAACATTTCCTTATGGCTTCTGAAGAACCTAATTAAAAATGTTTTGATTCAATAAAGTATCATTAAATTATCATCCACTTTTCTATAAACAATTTTTAATCCCTTATTAAATGTGTTCTATAAGATTTTTATAGGACTATAATCTGTTTAGCAATACCTTAAATTAAGTGTTGCGTTCAATATTCATTTGAATTAAACTTGCAAACTCCTAGCTCATTTGAGCAAGTATTATTGGCTGGGTGGTCTAGTGAGTATTTTGTGCATATAACTGCTTAGTTTCCCTCTTTTGTGCTTATTTAGATTTTATTTGAACTGGTTGGTAGGTTTTAAGTGAATGTTCTAAGACTCGGCAGATCTCCAAAATTAGAAAAAAACTTTCTATAATGAACACCATAACATCATGTCTTCTAGTAAAAAAGTGAAGAAGCAAAACTTAAAATTTGTAAAAATAAACCATAATTTAACTAATCTTGACAATCTCATTTATGCTATCATAGTTCATCAACACAAGATCTAAAATTATCTTCTTGCAAGATCTGCCGAGTCTTAGAACATTCACTTAAAACCTACCAACCAGTTCAAATAAAATCTAAATAAGCACAAAAGAGGGAAACTAAGCAGTCATATGCACAAAATACTCACTAGACCACCCAGCCAATAATACTTGCTCATACAAAAACACCAGAACAAGCCCTAGAAAGGTAAAACCGAAAGCATTTAACTGCAACACCCAAGAACCCTAAACATCCAACAATGTCCCGACAATTCATAGACGGCTGAGTAATGATCAACAACAGATCACAGATTGTAATGCAAATGGAGTCACTGACTGATTAACAACACCGATAGTATATTCATAGAGAAGCCATAGTTCTTGTAGTAGAAACTCATCTGAAACTAAGGACAGTTTTTAGCATCCTCACACATTGTTTGAACAGACTAGATTGTAATTCTTAAAAAAACGCCACCAAAATTCATCAAACTAACGTGGCAAAAGGCCAGGAAATAATTAACAACCTCAAAACCGGAAAAACTCGAGCACCCGAAAAACAGTTAAAACCAATCCCAAACTTCTACATTTCTTATGTTGTGAACAGTATATCAGACATGCAATACTTATCCGAAAGCTGAAAAAAGGCCACTATTATCACAATCTCCAAATTTGTCAAAAATACCCACACTCTGATCAACCCAGTGTCTTCACTCTCCAAAATCATGGAGAAGGCGCGAGCAATACTGTAAAGAATCGACCAACAAACTCTCCACACGGCAGAATTCATCTTTGACAACTATCACAAGAAAAAATTCAAGACTAATACTAATCCACAGTGAACATAATTCGCTCGAACCGATCGTTGAGTTCAATATTTTGCAGGAATTATCGGATCGGGAGACGGACTCCAGTGTAGACATCTGTATTATGATCAATTTGATAGTTTTTGTACTATGATGTCGTCCAATATCAGATCAAAGAATTCGCTAAAGTATGCTCAAATAACTCCATATCCAAATCAGAAAAGACTATAGGAATTTTAAGAAATCACAAACTATAGACCCTTAAGAGTAGATGTCTCGCAAGGCACAGTCCTATAATCCAACTTATACAACCTATACACAGCTGACACTGTAATCCATACTGCCAAAACACAATGTGCATACTTTCAAATAACCATCTAAGTATGACTTCAGTACTTGGATGACAAATGGAAAATCAATATCAATTCGTAAAACTCAGGCTATCCATTTTACCTCCAAAAAATCCAGACCAGAAAGTTGCATATTGTTAGGCCAACAGCCAGGTAAAATTGTAGCACATGGTCATCTACTTTGAAGTCCTATAGCATTTCAAGACAATGCTACAGGCATAACCAACTACCTTCAGTTCATTCGAAATATTTCAATCGACATCCTTATAACAGAGTCAAAGACTAGCAAGCAATACCCAACAGGCCAAAACAAGACATAAACAACTTACAGCTGAGGATATCAACATTTTTTATAGAATTGATTCTAAATTTAGAAACTGTTTATTATGGTGGTTAACAACTAGGTACGCTGAATAAGTTGAACTACTTAATGGGAGGATCCAAGGAGGGGGAGGGATGGAGGGGGGGCGATCGCCCCTTCTGAGAGCTCGAAAGGTATTAAATTTAATAATAAAACGAGGTAATCTTAACTCCAAGAGCCTAGAAGGTCACTTCTGTAGGTTTAAACCTCAGAACGACTATTTTGAATGTAATAGTCCAAGAAGGCTGAGTTAAAATTATATTCGGGTAAATTTAGTACAGGATCGCTCCCCCCCCCCTGAACTATGAAATCACCCCTCTGAAGCACGTCTCTGGATTCGCCCCTGGACTACTTACCCATACAGGATGTCAGCGGTATATCGTAATGCCTCAAAATGGATTTCAACATGTTTCGAATTTCAACAACCCTTTTCATTATCTTGAAATTTAAGAAATATTTATGGCAAAACTCCGATGTCTTTCCGTTGGTAATAAAAGCATTGAATACATTCAGGTTGGTAATGAGATCTCCTTCTTCCACTTCAAACGTCCTTTTTTGAATTCTTGCTTTAATTACAGAATTGCCTGAGGAAGGTTTGGTGAAAATGGTGTCGACTTGCAAGGTTGATATTATTGTTAGTATTTCTTCAGAACAATGGAATTCACCTAAAACATATTACTGAAGGAAATAATAATTTCTTAACACTGAATAAATTGTATAAATGGGTGCCTCTATGTGAAAGAATTATACATGTGTAGATCTGATATGATTCATTGTTCCCTAACATTGAAATGTTCCAAATGATTCGAATCACTAACGTCGATATACATGTATCCATTGGAATTAAAATATGCCGATGCGATAATATGCACCATGTCTAATACGACAATGGAAGTAACGAAACTCAACTCGTCTGTCACTCCTGGTATTCAATTATGAACTATGAAATCTACCCAGTAAAAAAATGAGCAATTATTAAATATTTCATTTAAATAGAGTTTTAACTGAAAATAAAAGATCTAGATTGCATAGCTACATTGGCGGCTCCAGGGGGAGGCATTAGAGGCACGTGCCCCCCCCCGAGTTCATCAAGTTTATAGTACAGGAAATGCAGCTCAAAAAATGGCAAAACCTCGTATTTCGTCCAGCATCGATTTGTACAAAAAATTGATATTAGTCTCATTTCAGCCTCCAGTTCATTTTCTATATGGAGCCGTTGTATGCTATTTGTTTTTTAAGAATGAAAAGTACCCCTAATTGTAAAAAGTTATAAAATAACATTTTAAACGTTAATATGGGTAAAATTTGGTTTTGATTAGTTAAATAAGGATTGTTTTATGCATTAGCATACAATTTCATAATGTTTCAACTCTTAAAAATCAACCCTGGCAAACAAAATATTTGTCCTAAAAAAATTTCATCTTGCATCGATTTGCACAAAAATTTGAAATTAGGCTCGTCTCACCCTCTACTTCAAATTCTATATCATGCCTATGGACACCGTTTATTTTTTAAGGGTAAAAACTACCTCTAATTGTCAAAAATTATAAAATTACATTGTAAACCTTAATATGGGGAAAATTTGGTTTGAATTGGGTAAATAATGCTTGTTTTATGCCTTAGGATATAATATAATCATAATATTTCAACGCGATTTATTTTTATAACCATAACAAACACAATTGGTAGATTCTAAAAAACGTGCTATTTCTTTCGATCTTTAGAATTCACTGGTAAGGAATCAAATATACATTCACACACGCAGACACATGACCAGATGTTTCTTCTTCTCTGTCTTTCGATTTGAATGCAAAAAGTGAAACATATAACGTATTACTGATAAATATTATGTAGATTACTAAAGCTATTCGAATTAAAAAAAAATTAAGACCCCTCGAATAAGATGGTGTTCGCCCGTAAATAAATGTTTTAAGCGGCTACATCTCGCCAAATATTCACTGTACAGAAAATCTACGAACATGAAAATTTTGTCATTAAAAAAGATACAATTTAATACCTTGTCTTTTTTTCGTATCTCCAGTATTTTCTTAGATATTTTGACGAAAAGGGTGAAAAATCGTTTTCTCTTTAAACTCCAATCTTTCTTAAATTATGCATTTTAGATTGGTCAAACTTCTTGGGTGTATTGATAATCCATATATAAAGAGAATCACACAAGGGTGAAGATTTTAATATTTTAATTAGAGGGAGTTGTTTCCATAGATTTTTTCGTAGAAAAAAAGTAGGTACCGTCGGTACCGACCTTATTTTGATCATATAATTTTCCCGTTATTTGGCTTTGAATCTTTCAAATTATGCATTTGACAAAAAAAAGCTAACCATTAACATGCCGTATCTCGGTTCGTATTGGTCGCATAAAAATTATATAAAAAATGTTGCTTTTTTTAAGTTACAATTCTGCTCTCTACAGTTTTTTTATAAAATGTATATTTTTTGAGTTATTCACAAAAAAAAAAAACAGTCGATTTTTTCGTCGAAAAACTGTTACAACTGCGACGCGAATAACTCGAAAAATATTAGTTTTACGACAAAAACGCAGACATTTTTTTCTTAGAATTACTTTTTCCATCGATTCCTATAGTTAAAATGTAATAAAAAACACCCCAGAGGTGGGTGGCAACCACTCCCAAGGCTTTAACGTACAGCGGCATGATATAGAGAATGATTCTTGGGCTATTCCTTACCTTCTGTGAAAATTTCAATTGCTGGACGAAACAATTGTGAGCCAAAATGCTTCATTTCCTGTACTATTATATATACACAGATATACAGTGATGGGCAAATGTGTGGAACCAAGCAAATATCTCTGGAATTATTAGAGATATCAAAATGAAATTTGAAAGTTGGATACTGCAGTAGATTGCCTATTTGTTTCCAAATTTTTTTACAATTTTGAAGTTCTTGTTTTACCGGAAGTAATGTCGATTTTAAAATTTGCAATGAAACACCCTGTATAGTATTTTAGTTTCTAATTAAACATTTTATTGCGAATACAAAAATATCGGGTTTGATATTATTTACTTCAATACCTACCGAGATATTAACAGAAAAGTAATAAAGGAAAGGAAAAATCTAATATCCATTAAAGAAATATATAATCATAATTATTAACTAAATCTAAGTGATTTTCAAAACATTGAAACTTAACTAAACTTAATGTATTAGATGTTCAAACTGAGTACTTCTTGACTAAGCAAGTCGGTTTTAAATTCTCTAGAATATTAGCTATTACTTCTGGCTTGAGGCCATTCATAAGTACCCCTTCTTCCAATCCATCTGTGATGAAATGTCCTATCTAAATGATCTCGAACAATGCGAGCGTAATGGGGTGGTGCTCCATCCTGCTGAAACCAGATATTATTTGGTAATTGTCCATTTACCTCCAATGCCGGAATAACTTATGTCTCCAAGAGCTGTAAATACCTATCTCCGTTTAAAGTTTCTTGTAGGAAGAAGGGTCCCACGATTCTGTTGTTATAAATGCCGGCCCAAACGTTCATTTTTTGGGGATGTTGTGTATGAGCCTCTTGTACCCAATTAGGATTACTTTGCGACCAGTAGCGGCAATTATGTCGATTAACCGTACCATTTAAACAAAATGTAGCGTCGTCTGAAAACACCACATTTCTTATAAAATTATTATCACGGTTACAAATATCCATCATCGTTTCACAAAATTGCAAACGTCTGTGGAAATCGTCTTCGGGGATTTCTTGAACGAGGCGAATTTTGTATGGATGATATTTTTCTCGCCTTAATATCCTTCCTATTGAACGACGGCTAATTCCATGCATATTGGCGAGGTCGGTAGTGGATAAGTGAGGATTTTCTTCCAAAGATATAGCAACATTTTGAGCTACACCTTCATTACTTGCACTTTTTAACCGTCCACTTTTTGGTAAATTGCTAACTGTTCCACTTGTGTCGTACCTTCGCAAAGTTTTCGTCATTACTGAACGGGATATTTGTGTATTCGGATGAACAATGTTAAAAACGTCACAAACTTCTTGATGCGTCCTTTTCCTCTCCCCATACCCAATCATCATTAATATTTCTATTCTTTCTCTTTCACTAATTCGGCCATTTTACGATCAAATTAAAACAATACAATCTTTTTACGTTCAAATAAAAAAAAAACTAATAACTTAAGTTTTGACAACTACTGTCACTTCTGCAATGAATTTCATGGACTACTAAACTTGATTCAGATTTAATTTGCGCCTGATTTAAACAAACGCACGTGTATTCGACTATGGAACAAGCAGTGCTGTTGGCTGTGACGGTATAATGCCACCGATTGGCCAATAGAAATACAAATTCTTACCGAGCGATTTGTTTATATCGGGCATAAATGAAATCTGAACCGAGTTTAGCTACCATCGAATTTTTCCTTTTCTTAGTTACTTTTCTGTTAATATCTCGGTAGGTATTGAAGTAAACAATATCAAACCCGATATTTTTGTATTTGCAATAAAATGTTTCACCAGAAACTAAAATACTATTCAGGGTGGTTCATTGCAAATATTAAAATCGACATTACTTCCGGTAAAACAGGAAGTTCAACATTGTAAAAAAAATAAATTGGAAACAAACAGGCAATCTACTGCAGTATCCACCTTCCAAATTTCATTTTGATATCTCTAATAATTCCAGAGATATTTACTTGGTTCCACACATTTGCCCATCACTGTATAACGACTATATGGGGAGAACATAACAAATAAAAAATGAGAATGGTCAACAAAAAAAAATAGATAATAAGTTTACCTGAACTCAGCAGAACTTTGGAATATATTGGATCCAAAGCAAATTCAGCCATATTGAAGCCCAACGGTCTCGTCAATTCTCCTTGAATATCGATAGCATCCAAAGCGTACAAAATTTCCAAGGCGCATCTCAAATTTTGTAGTATCGGTGGACTGGGAAAGTCAAATTTCAACAATTTCTTGATGCCGAACGCTTTCAATTGCAAAATGGCGTAAGTAAGATTCATCCGAACGATTTCTGGGGGTGCATTTTCGGGAAGCGTCGAGGCGAATTCTTTACTGTACAACCTATGGCAGAAATTTTTTATAAACTACTGAATTGAAAAAAAAACAACATTAGTTTACCTGTAAACTTTTCCAGATCTCATTCGTCCTGCCCTTCCTGCTCGTTGATCTGCTGAAGATTTGCTTATTGGTACTGTTATCAGGCGGTCGGTGCAAGTTTCTGCGTCAAACCATTTCATTTTTACGAAACCACAATCAATAACTGCAAGGAAACAACTTAACTTGAAAAATCTATACTACCATTAGCTTAATATTAGACGTTGTTGTGACAGCTATGGGTATATATCGTCTAATATTCAAAAAAAATAAAAAAACCCTAGCAAATGAACCCCGCATCATCTACCGGATCCAGTTGTAATGCTGAACTATCAAGGGGATCATAGAAACACCCACAAAAAAATCGTCAAAATCGGTCCAACCGTTTAAAAAAAATTACGAATCCGATCATAGTGCTACAAACCGGGTACAATTGTAGATCTAAACTCTCCACTGAGACACACATTTTTTTATCAAAAGAGGTCGAACCGTTTCGGATGAGTGACCTACACACGTATAAAAGAATTACAGGAAAATATCGCCAGTGAATTTTGAAAAAAGCTCAGCTCATTTATAGAGAAAATGACTTTTGGTGACAAAAATAATAGTAGAAAAAAAAACATCAACATGTTCTAATGATAAAACATCACTAATTGTCATAAAATTCAAAATTTTTTAACGACGTGTTTTTGTTTTTTAACAAAAAACCTCAAAAAATTTGTATGAATTTAGTTTTTACCTTTTACACAAAAACTACCCGGAAAATTGTGTTTGCCACTATGGGCAATGTTGTAGAGAAATGAAAAATCTACAGAATGAGCTACTATACGCTCAACTTCACTAATTGGTTCCATAGATAATTGCACCATTAGCCGAAAATAAAAAAAATAAATTAATTGTTTAAATATTTTTTTATTTTTTAGCTAAAACATTCTTATTAACTGAAAGGGTAGATCTTCTTAAACCAAATTTCTGTTCTAAAAATAAATACTGTAGCCCAGGTAGTTTTTGCAATATTTCGGTCAAACCTATGGAAGACATTTTTTTAAAGAGCAATTTTACATCACCGGATGGCCCTATCATTATGAATAAACCAGCGTTGGAATGTAGAGTTGGTCTAGAGACACCTCATCTCAGTATTCTAAAATTTAAAGTATAAATACATATACGAATTGAAAATATTTGTCTATTATGAACACTTTCATCTGGCCGAGTTCATTCGAAAAATTGCTTAGGCGTGATATCTGTCCTTATATTAACATATCTTATTGTAGATTTTAATTTTAAGCAGAAATATATTTATATTTCTAGCATAATATGAATTTATGTAATAAATGTAGCAAAATGGAATGCATACATTTAGACACTGATGATAATGATGGAGCAACTTTAAATAAAAACCAATTTTACCTTCTCTATTTAATGATGTTCTAATACACAAATAAATAAAAGAATCTGTTTACACTTTCAGTACATACAAGGGCGTACCTAGCTTTTGTTTTAGGACAGGGCAAATCAGAAACAAAATTGTGCTTTAGAGGGGCAAATCAGAAAAAAATGTTCTAGAGAAAGGGACAAATCAGACAATTTGTTCGCCCAGAAGGGGCAAGTCAGGAGATTTATGGGATGCTTTTAAAGCTCACGGCAGCTTCTTCAGGTTCGGCGAGGGCTCCTGAATACGCCCATGAGAACATCAGAGTACGATCGTTAGAATATTCTTAGGTACATAATTTTATTAGTTAAAATAGTCAAAAGATCAAACGCTGATATAATTGATAATAGTTAATAATAAAAAAGAGGGTTGTTGGTCCTCGCTTTTCTTTAATATTCCTGAACTTATTGAAACCGTTAAATGACGAAAACTTATAGGTTGCAAAGAAAATCTTCCTATTATTATATCGAATATTTTGCCAGGAGCTGTTCCTTGGGGGGGTCAATTAAAAATATTTCGAATTCGTTAACAATTTTAATAGATTTGCATGAGTGAACAATTTTATATTGTTCAATTCAGATTTCTGTTAAAAAATATACTTTTTACGACATGAAATAGGGTCGAATTTCGACAACTGGGCGACCACTTAATAAATATACAAATAATTAGTGACAAGCCAATTTTCTTTACATATAAATGTTTTAATATTTTATTAAATTATTTATAAATGGAACGTATAACAGCCTATTGCAAATATTTCTTCATCATCTTTTAGGTATTCCATTTTGCTAAATTTATTACATATTATTAGAAAAATAATTATGTGTCTGCTTAATTAAAATTTCCATTAAGATTATGTATGAGAAGATGGAGTCTTCCAAATAAATTGAAATATTTCAATACCTATATTTATTTATACTTTAGATTTTGGAGTATGAGGGGTCTCTATCAACTCTTCCACTTGCCAACGGTACGTTTAATATGGCTCTTTAGTTAATAGGTTTGACTGAATTTTGTTTTAGAACATATATATGCAGTACCGCTTCAGTTAAAATTATAAAGGATTAATTTTTTGTTTGTACTTTCGAGTAAAGGTTCCATTATCTAAGAAAGCAAATAAGGAAATGGAGCGTATAGAAGCTCAATATGTAGGTTTCTCCATTTTTCTACAACAATGCTCATAGTAGCAAACAAGGATTTTTCGAGGTTTTTAATAAAAAATAAATACGCATCGATAAATATGTTGAATTTTATGTAAATTAATCATAATTTATCATTACAACACGTTGATGTTGGTTTTGATCTACTATTAATTTTGTCATGTAATTTCGTAAATGGCCTATATTCAACTTCCGGTCTGGACAAGAAACTACCTTTTCCCAAACGGAAATGTTTTTAAAAATTGATGCACCCAACTTTTACTGTGGATTTCCAAAGTTTTTCGATTTGATCCACATTTTGGACGTTTCCCGTTACTTTTTATCCATTAAATACACATCCGATCGGAAAAGATCATTTCCTGTCCCAATCGGAAGTCGTAATTGATGATCGTAAATTGATGACCCCCTTGAAACCCTACCCTTTTTATGTGATTTTTTTTCGCAATAAAGGAATCCACTCCAGATATTTCCTCAAAATAAAACACTCATAACCATTTACAACTAATTTGTAGCAAAAATATGGATCGAATAGAAAAACTGACAAGAACAAAAAGTGGTTATTATGACCCAGTTGAAAGTCCATAACTTTTATGTGAATCTTTTTTCGGAATAATGGAATCCACTCAAGAGAAGATCCCAATTGAATCAATAAAAAGCTACACTCAATATTGAATTTAAAACAACTGATTAAATTTCAATTTTACAACAATGTCAAAATCACACAATATTTATATGCATTATGAATTTTAGATGTACTGGGATTAGTTTTGTTATCACGGTTTGGTATAAATCTGCTGTGGTAGTAGAACGCCATTGTGACCTGAGGGAAGACGAAGGAAACTACGAACAGTTCCCACATTCTAGATTACCGTCCAGTCATGACACGTGACAATTTAGAATTTCTCGACCACCCTTCGGATTAAGTCGGCATCGATATGATTGGTCAGTAGATTCATTAACTAATTCACCTCTATGTATGTATGTTCGCGATTGAGAATCGCGGATTTATATAATTATAGGAAGGTTTTTCATTTATAAAATATATATAAAAAAATGCGTCGAGTCATATACATTAATACATTCTATTCAATTGAATTGAATTTTTTAACCATGTACCTATTTTTGATGTAATTTTTGTAATTATTTTATTATCAGGTTTGCAAATTTGTGGTGTACGTTTATGAATGAGTGGGCGGTGGGGTCAATATGACCACCCTAGTCGGCAAAAAATTATTATTAATATTTTTCAAAAGGTTTTTTCAAACGTCATTATTTGTCAATTTTTAGATGAATTAAAATAATGTCGGAAAAATAAATTAGAAAATCATTTTTAAACTTATTTTCACAGAAACCTAATGACATATCTTTCGGCCAATGAGTACTAATATAAATGGACCTGTCTGTTTACATTAAAAATGGGTTGAAAGATGTTTGCCGGAAAATAGTAAACAAGTTTTAACCGATGCCAAACTTCTTTCCATTATAACCCATAAGACGTAAATCTAGGCATTGTAAGCATTGACTGAACGGCGATACTTTACGCAGTTTATGTCCAGCAGGCTACAGCGCAAGTCTGTTTATTTACATTTTGAATTGAGGTTAACTTCGTAATTCATATTGTGTATTATGTTTTGGGTGTTGAAACTTGTTTAAAATCAGTGATTATTTTGTATATATGTAAAAAACAATAATAAAGTGTTTTGCATGCAGGAAAACGGCATATTTGTTGGCCGAATTATCTTCTCACTGGTAAGTGTCAGATCATAAACGTGTTAACTGAGTTTTAAAAAAGGTCATTTATGCAATAAATAAAACTACATTTTACGTGAATAAATAAATGATAATTACTGTTACTGTATATTTATATTTGTGGATTAGGTACGTAGTTGTATTATTTTGAATCTGAATAACATGACCTTTAATTTAATGCAGATTGGACGCTACTATTGGAGCCGGAATATATGTAAACAAATATATCTGTGTCTCTTTCTATTTTTGTCTCTTGTTTCAAACCATGTTTCGTTTGGTCATATATTAAAGTGCCGGGTCCATTATTAGTCATTGTTTTTGGTATATTTTTGTTACTTACCATGTGTAATTCCTGGAATTGTCAAAGAAGTTTCGGCCACATTTGTGGCAACAACTACTTTCCTGCATCCATGTGGTGCCGACTTGAAAACTTTCAGCTGCTCATAATGCGGAAGTTGACCGTACAAAGGCAAAACTAACAATTTCTCTTTTTTACCCTGTTCTTCAATTAAATTGGCGTGCTCTTGTAAACGTTTCGAAACTTCTTCAACTTCTTCTTGGCCAGTTAAGAAGACCAAAACATCACCAGGACTTTTAGAGGCGTTGATTTTTAGCACTGTATCAATAGAGCCTTCTAAGTAACATGGAACTGGTTCTACAACACAGTTTTGTATTTACAATTACATAAAATGGGTTTATTATTTATTTTACCTTCTACATAGAAAATGTCAACAGGAAACTGCCTTCCTTCAACTGACATTATTACAGAAGTGTCCTTGTTCGATTCAGAGTGACTAAGATTGAAGAAATCCTTTAGCTTTTCTGCCTCCAACGTGGCAGAAGCAATGATCAGTCTAAGTTCTCGACGTTTCTACAGCAAGTAAAACATTCAATTACATTTAAAAATTAAAGTTTCTAATTTTGATGATACAGTACTATCGAAGCTGGACTACACCCGTCCAGATAAAAATTGAAAAGAAGAAAACAATTAGGTACACGTAATTTACCTTCAGAATTTTTTTCATGAGACCCATCAGAATGTCAGTGTAAAGAGATCGCTCGTGAGCTTCGTCCAACATAATTACAGTGTAGTTCTTAAGCAGTGGATCTGCCATCATCTCTCTTAGAAGAATGCCTTCAGTCATGTACTGAAAAATTACATACAACATAGCAAACAAGAGTATCATTTAGTGTAGTGTTATAATTAAGTGACAGGATCGTGCATTCTATATACGTCACTTTCCCTTGGTTTTACTTACATTCTGGCATAAGAAAACTATATTTACTTTTATATACAAAACTTTATGGATTTAAAAATAATAATAATTAGAAACATGTCATTAAAAATACTTGCGGTCATACTTTAATAGTTAATCTTGCAGAAACACTCTTTTTTATCAGATGAACGCAGTAATCAGGCACTTGGGTCTAAACAACTTTACTAGGACGTTGCTATTAGGGCTGTAACAAACCGTATGTATTCGTTACTGAGTAACGAATCCTGCATAAGACACGAAGTACCGAATCGTTACTTTTACACTGGTATCGTTACTTGAATCGCATGTTTGCTTCAGCACAACCAATGTCGACTGCCGCTAAATACCGAAAGGTCCTACACCCACATTGTTAGTTTCATTACTTCGTTAGATACGGTATGTTTCGTAAGTACGAATATTTCGTATGTGTCCTACATACGAATATTTCGTATGTTCAGTAGTCTCGATCCTACCGTATTTCTGTATTTCTACCGAAAACGAGAAGGTGTCTGTCTGTCTTGCCCAACTACGGAATTGTCATAACGACTATAAGACAAATAAGTTGTCATTCATAACTGATTATATCTTTTATTATTTTGCTTGTTCATTGGGGTTTTCTCTCCTCAAAATTGTTTCCCGCAACAGAAGTATTTAAATCGTATTTGGAGAACATAAGGCAATTTCGCAAAATTGTCCGGATTACAGAAATTCTCCCTCACAGTTATTCTGAGAGAAAGAGATGTTTTAAAATGATCAACCACTATTCCTGTATATAAATAGTGTATTGAATATTGTGTTATACTTATCTGTTTGGAAATGTTTCACCTCCGACACTGGAGTCGTAGTCAATCGTTTTATTGGGTGTTTCGAGGCTTTTTCAAAAAATTTTCGCTCTGATGTGGATTTCGTTATTTGTCAAAAAATTTTGACAGTAACGAATACTTTGTAACGGGTAGTCAGACTAAGAATAACGAATACATACGAGTATTCAAAAAGTCGTTACTTTTACAGCATTAGTTGGTATGCCGAAATTTTGCAATCATAAAATTACATCTAATACGTAAATCTTTTTGGAGTTGAAGCCATTTCTAACTGAATAATGTGAATTACTGGGACAGGTGTTTGACCATAATTTTTTAATTTCTCGAATTTTGTATTTTACTTATGAATTTTGGAAGGTTTGGAGGAGACGGAAACAGAACTGTTAAAAATATTAAGAAAATTGCCGAAGTTGCATGAAAAGCCTGAAGTCTAAATATGAAAAATATTGATAAGGAAATAAATCTAAACACTGCAAATTCGTAGAAGTGCTTAAAAAACTGAAATAATAAAAACCCCGAAATGAGTCGTGCTTCGAGGATTTTTCCCAAAAAGTCAGGAAAACTGTTAAAAATAGGTTGATATAAAAAGTTCATAAATGTCTGGGAACTAAAACAGGAACATTACTCCTCGTAAAAATGATAGTTTATGAAGTTAAGTGTAAATAGGCTGAAGATGGAAACTGTCAAATAAGTAGTTTTTGAAGAATTAAAGTCAAATAATTTAGATAGATGTTTTGCAAATCTGACTGTATTAACAAGGCTAGCCCAATCTGGAAACACTAAAAATATTTTGAAAGGTCAGATAATGCACTTCAATTGGTCTATCTCAGATTTTCGTTATAATGAGGGGAAATTGGTTTAAAATAATAGTAGATGCTGCATTAAAAGTGTGAATATACGACAGACAGACATCAGAGCAATGACAGTAGCTGTCAATAGTATTTAATGTTTTCTCTCCGCAACTTATTAGGTTTTTATTGACCTATTATTATCTGTGCATATAGGTGTATGTTTTCAGTGATTTATTATAGTCCAAGATCCCAGACTAGTGTTAATAGGTACTCTTAGGGTATGCATACTTGCTAACTTGACTTGTTGGTCCCTCTCGAGGTACCAGGGACTTATGGTCGGTAAAAATTAATCCTACTTTTTTCACTTCTCAACCTGATTTTTAGGTATGTTTCAAAGGATATCAAAGAAATTAATAATTCAAACCGCCAGACACTTCTCGTAGGCCGCAACTTTTCCCGGGCGCTTTAAAGCTCCTGTTAATATAATTTATTTATTATTTATTTATCAGAAAGTTTACAATACTTATACATTAGGTATAATATAATAAACCCTGCAGAGGTAAACTCAGTTCGCAGGTCTGATAATCTTAGCACTAACCTTAATGATAATTTCCTATAAAATCTAATTACTAATATCCTACAAATTTAGTGTTGTTTAAATATGTGATACTAATATATACTTTAAAGAATTAGAACTTATATCGATTTCTCCCTATATAATTTACTATCCTGCTATTTGAAATTTTAAATATTAGCCAAGATCCATGGTTTTATTTTCTTTTTGACAGTGTTAAGGTTTTTTAGAGTTTTCAAATCATTTAGTAGGCTGTTGAAAACATTAATAGCTTTAACATAACTATTTTTACTGCTTATAGTTTTATTTCTTTTTGGAATCATAATATTTCTATTTCTTGTAGAACTGTTGGATTTTATAAATTTATTTTATATAGTATAATAGTATTGAAGAGACTCAAAAGCAAAGATTTGTTTCAGATTTAGTGTTTTTTTTTCCATAAAAGTTTGTTTTTTATATATAATTTTCAGGAGTTTATTTTGTAAACGTTGTAATAAAACTTGCTTAGTTGAATAAATCCCCCCCAAGCTATCTAACCATAGCAGATAATACTATGGAAAAGTGCATAGTATATAACATTATCAGCGAGTCTCTCAACATAATTTTGGCCATTTTCCGAAATATAAAGACTAAGTATTTTGTTTTATTTATTAAATATTCAACATGCGTGTGCCATCTCATTCGATAGTCAAAACAAATTCCTAAGTATTTACAACTTTCTACCCTTCTTATTTTTTTGGTATTTATCTTAATATTTATATAGCGGGGAACACTATTGCAGTAGTTTCCGAATGTCATGAAAACCGTTTTATCAAAATTTAGAGACAATTTGTTTAAGGCAAGCCCTTTATTTATCAAATTAAGGTAGTAATTCATTTGCGTTTCAACAGCATTCCATGTTTTTCCTGTTGATATCACAGCCGTATCATCAGCAAAAGATAATATAATTCCCTCTGATATATCAACTAGTAGGTCATTTATATATAAAATAAATAGTAGGAGACCCAAGATGGTACCCTGTGGAACACCTGTTATAATTTCACTGAAACCACTTACAGTGTCATTTATTTTTACTCGCTGATATCTACTTGTCAAGTACTTTGAAATGAGTTTGAACGCACTTCCTCTAATTCCATATCTGTATAATTTATCTAATAATATTGAATGGTTAACAGTATCAAAAGCTTTGGCTAGGTCAAGGAATATAATAGCAATAGGTTCACTTTTATCAAGTTTTTCATAAATTGTATTAGTAATAAAATTTAAAGCATCTTTTGTACCAGTATTTTTCATGAAGCCATATTGCATTTTTGATAAGATTTTATTCTTTTTAATGAAATCGAGTAGTCTGTGGTAGATAATTTTTTCAAAAATTTTTGCTAGGTTTGATATCAAGGATATTGGTCTATAATTTGCGATATTGTCCCTGTTATTAGCCTTATAGATTGGTGTAACATCAGCTAGTTTGAGTACCCCAGGCCAAATAAATTGCTTTCTCTATACTTAAATTTATGATGTGAGCAAGTGGTAGTGCTATATGTCTAGATAAAACTATTAGAGTTTTTGCATCTATATTATCGACTCCACCATTTTTTAATTTCAAATTTCCTATAATATTTGTTACTTCATAATAGTTTGTGGGTGCTAAAAAAACAGTATTGGTGATCGTTGTGGGTAATTTAATGTCCTCATTTTGTGAAATTTTGATTCCTGTGCTAAGCCTAGATCCAACATTACAAAAATATGAATTCATGGTATTTGCTTTTTCATCTGGATTTTTAATTTTACGTTTGTTTTCATCATATATGTAAGTAACGTTGTTATGTTTTTTACTACTTTTATCAAGCTTTTGGTTCACATATTTCCATAATTTTTTGGTATCATTGCTATTTTTTATAATTTGTTCACGATCATACATTATCTTAGCTTCATTTATTATTTTGTCTAATAATTTAACATAATTTTTGTATGTGACTTTTATTATTTCATTTTTTGGTTCTTTCTTATATATCAGGTAAAGTAACTCTTTTGTTTTGCAAGAATTTATAATTCCAGTAGTAATCCAGTTGTTTCTTGGTGTAGATTTGTAATTAATTTTTGATTTATCTCTATTATATGTAGTTAATTCAATACAATTCTTTATCATGCATATAAGTTCATTAGTAGCAGTATTGGGATCATCCATTGACATTATTGATGACCAGTTTACATTTTCTGCGAGTTTTCCAAGTTTGGTATAGTTTATGCGATAAAAAGGTTTATTAGGTGAGGCCTTAACAATTTTGTCCAATGAAACGAACAGTGGAAAATGGTCAGTAAAAGACATTGTATGTTTGAAAGTTGTAGTTGCAAGTTTTGATAAAAATATTGTCAATACATGATCCTATATTACAATCATCTATTGATGGTCTTGTGATGGTTTGGAAGCCTGGATAAAAACCTTTTTCAAGTAAATTGTTTAGATGTTCTTGGCTAATATTGTCCAGTTTCATTAGATCTATATTAAAGTCACCAGTGATTTTTATATTTTTTCCATATTTTGAAGAAAACTTTTTAAATTTGTAATAAACTCAGTTTTAGAGAGTTCGTGTGATCTATATAATGATGAAATAATCAATTTATTTGTATCATCGATTTGTATAATAGAATTAAGAATACAAAGCTGGCCAATATTTATAATCTCTGTAGTTTCATTAACTTCATCCCTTATATACATCACAACTCCATCACTCCTATTGATCTTACTCTTATTATAATAAATTTTGTATCCAGATAAAGCAAAGTGCATGTAATGATCAATGATAATGTAACTTAACTTATATTCTCAGTCCTGAATTTTATATATGATACAGAGGGAACTATTTGAACGTCTTTTGTAATCAGCCAGACAAGTTTCACTAGTCAAATAGCCCACCAGACGCACTTTTAGAGTTGCTATGACATTGAGTGCGAGTGTCCATTCATCTCTGTATCCCACTCATAAATCTTACTTATTCTACGTATGCGCGCGCACACGTCTGTGGTCCTGGGATCGTACTCTATTAGGTTAATGGTTACCTGTATACAGTTTACTTGTAATAATTAAATTATTTTTTTATGGCTGGATCTGCCACTGTCAAGACACCAGAGTGAAAGTAATGGTCAATCATTTAAGCCAATATTCACTAGATTAATTAACAAATTCTACGGCACTGTAAAGAAAGTCCAAGATTCACAAAGTGAAGTTAGATGTGCTGTCAAAATATATTTAGTATATTTCGATTGAATGATCTTGGTTAATACGGTACGTTCTGCAAAAAATGCATATTTTTTTCAAAATGTGGACTGTAAAACTAGTAAAGCTAGACTGACGGAAATAGTGGTAATAGATGAAGAACTGCAGTCATGCTTTATACAAAACAGAGAATGAGTGAGAGAGCATTCTAATGGATTGACAGATGATTATAATGTTTCAGAATAGTCGTTATTTAATTAGCATCCTGCCTGTTGACAATGCTCGTCAATATTATATATAAAACATACGTTGAAAAAGTACACAGTGAAAAGTTGAGTAGTTTATTATGCGTTTTCAGAAATAGTTATTTAGTGTATAGTTATATAATTTCTTACAATGATTTTTTCTTACCTTTATTAGTGGTTTTGTGGTACAGGAATCAAATCTAACGGCGTACCCGACTTGATCGCCTTGCACTATGCTGCCCATTTCGTCTGCTACTCGATTTGCCAGTGAAATTGCTGCTATTTTTCTCGGTTCGCATACTCCTATTTGTCCCGGCCATTTTGCTTCTATCAAGTACTGAAAAAATGATTTACATGATTTTTTTCGCACTACAGTTTGAACTCATTATCTGAACGTCAACAGCAAGTTTTAAATATATTACACATTAACTAAACTACAAAAACGAGAAAGTACCATCCGTTTTTACAAATTTGAATTGAATACTTGAAGTAATTTAAGATTTATTAATGTACATCCTCCTGCTCTTTATAAATCCACAAATGGAAAAGTCGTGGGCGGATACCTTTGGAGATTTGGCAGGCCGCCAGATGTAGATTTAATTTTAGAGATTTTTGTACAAAAGGCCCACGCACCCAGTTTATGGGATTTTCGTTCCCCATCTAATTGGTTGCAACCAATTTTTTTCGATAGTATAAAAGCCTCCTACACGGTGTGGCAGTGGAGTAACCCATCCAATATATGGGAGTTTAGATTCCCGTCGAATTGGTTTCAACCGATCTTGTTCGATAATATTTGACCTTTTGAGAAAAAGTTCTTGGGGTGTAATATCCTAAGTCCGAGGTGTTAAAAATCAAGGAGAGTTTGAAGGTATGAAGGGTATGTCATTTCGCAGAAGGTGTATCACCATACTTAATAAGGGTTAACAAGACTATTTAGGGGGGGGGGCTGATTACAGATCCAGCGTCAGCTACATCTATCATGTCAAGTTCAAGGTCATCTCAAGGTCAAACTGTGAAAAAATCGTTAGAAAAATGTGAAACAGCAGGTACACAATTTTTTGAGGTTGCTCAATACGAATATCGGGCTCGCTTAAGCCTACAAGGTTACCTAGATATACTCGAAAGGGCTCACATGCTGATATTGAATCTGACTTTCACAGGGACATTGAACTTTATGGTAAGGTCAGTGAAAGCTACAATGGAACCTAATCAGTTTATGAATTTTTTTTATAAGATGATAAATGCATTTGCGCATACCTTATGCTAGGGTTAGTGTTTACACAGTGTTCTGTCGGACTGGCCGTAGCCATAAAATCGTGCTATCGATTCAAATCACATTCTATTTGGGGTTTTTGCGTCGCTGAACACATCCGTGATCCGGTAATTTCAAGGTCGAATTGAAAAAAATCATGCAATCAATTAAAATCACTTAAAGTTTTTAAGGGTCGCTGTTTTCGAATTCAAATTCTATCAAGCGCTATCGCTGTACGAAGAGCAGCACAGCTCATGAAACCCTATGAATAGAAGCACAGTTCCTGAGATTGTTCCAAAGCCAGAACAACTCAAAGACAATAATGAAAAGTAGCATGACTCTCATAGCCCGTATGAAAAGTAGCACTCTTTCGAAGAATAGCACAGCTCATAGATTTTAGTGGCGAATAGCATAAGTAAGAGCTGGTATACCTAACGGTGTTCTGGACTGTGCTACGCTTCGAAATTGAGTTATCGAGCAGTGCTACTCTTCGAAAGAGAAAAGCGAGTTGTGCTGCTCTCCATAAGAGCTTAATGAGTTGTTCTTGTTCTTCTTAATGGGGTTGTGAGCTGTTCTACTTTTCGATAAGTGTCTCGAGTCGTGCTGATTTTCGTTAAATCTAAGTTGTGCTAAGCTTCGTTAGGGCGTCGATATGAAGGCTGAACTGAGAAAAAGCAGTTATCAAAATCTCTAACAGTAGTCATAGAGATTATTGATGTCGCTAAATTCAATTCGCAGGTGGGCTTAATCATTGTAAGTTTAGCTTTGTAATGACTTAGAATGACCTCTAAGTAACCTTGTATACTTAAGCAAACCTGACATTCATTTTCAGCGACCTCAAAAACATATGTACCTGCTGTTTCACTTTTTTTACGGGTTTTCTCACAGTTAGACCTTGAGATGACCCTGAACCTGACATGATAGAGACTAGCTGACCTTAGATCTGTCAGCAGCCTCCCCAAATATGCTTGTTTATGATAATCAATAATGGCGATACACCTTTTATCCCCTAGACTTAGGATCTTACTTACAACCTTGCCAGACCCTCAAGGAGGCTTTTATGGGTGTTGTGCCCATGAGAGCTTTTTATCAGAAGGTCAAATACTATCGAAAAAAATCGGTGCAAACAATTCGATGGGGAACCAAAATCCCAGAAAGTGGGTAAGTGGTCCTATATTTGACATTTACTTGACGTTTACATCTGTTGCACATTTTTCCGATTTTCTGAAACAAAGTATGTTTTACGTTATAGAAAAATATATGGAATCAAATCGTATTATATTTTTGGAAATAAAATATTCAAATGAACCGTTTTGGAGGAATCAGTGAAGATTTATTAATTATTTTCGACATTTTATGACGTTTGACATTTTTGGTACTTGTCATTTTAAAAATTCTTTGACATTCATGGCATTTTTCTATATTTTTAATATTTTTACATAGTTGATGTTTTTTTTTATTTTTTTGTGATTTTCCACGTTTTATGAAATTTCTGTCGGCCACAAGCACGGATATTCTTAATATTGACCTTGGCTCCCTTTTTTCACATATATGTTATTGATGGATATCCTTTTTGTAAACATTATAATTTTGAAAACGCTCTTTTGATGTTTTTAGAATATCTGATATTTTGACGATTATTGACACCTTCAACATTATGTTAACATATCCGACATGTTTTATAGAAATATCAAAATTGTCATTTTTAACACATTTGAAAGATTTAGGGCTATTTTTGATGTTTTTTTTACATTTTCGAAGTTCTTTGAAATTTGTTTTTTTTAATTTTAGACTTTTTTGACATGTTTGGAATTTATAGACATTTTTTGACATTTTAAAAATTCTGTGACATTATGACATTTTTAACATTGTTGATATTGTTTTATATTTTTCAATTTTATGTAATTTTCGTTTTTTGAAATTTTTGTCTACGAAGTCGACAAGCACACATATTCTTAATATTAAATTTGGCACCCCTTTTTCATATTCATGTTGTTGATAGGATATCATTATTATTTGTAAAGATTATAATTTCGACTTTTTTGGCATTTTTAACGTTTTATAACATTTCCGACATTTTTTTAAGTTTTAGACGTATTGTGAAATTTTTTGCTTTTATGGCGTTTTTTGTCAGTTATTAATCGTTGTAATTGTATATTAATTTGCTATTATGATTGTACATATACTTTACAGAGACTTTCTCTAAGTGGGGAGAGTCCCCCCTTTATCTACCCTCCATGGATTTCTCCTTACCTTTACCCTCCTTGATTTTTGTCACGATGTCTCAATTCTCTAGTCACTCACCTATTTTAATGAGGATAAGGAATGGGACAGGGCAAATGCAAATATTTCTAAAACAAAATACTTTATTAATCACAGTAAAATATATATTACAATATACAATCGACAAAATGAAGTTATATTCACATTATTTCCAAATACTTCCGCAGAAAAAACTCACAATATAATAAAAACGATGTCGCAGAATGAACTACAAACTAAACCTATTATTCTAAATTGTCATGACAATAATAAAAAAAGATATGACTATTCATTAACGATATCAATAGTTACATCAACCACTACATAGGACTGTTTTATTGTTTTTTAAGTATTTAAATCTGGAGATAAACGACAATTCAGATCTAAAACAGTCTCAAAATATTGAAACCAATATTGAAAACTACAAACTATTGTTTTTTTCGAAAAATTTCAGAAAAATAAAACATTTAAGTCGAAGTATTGAAGTAGAAAAATAGCTTATTAACATTCGATAGGAACATTTATACACTAAACGTCAAAAATCTTCGACCTCTCGTATATGAAAAGATTTTCTGGAATAATGGAAAATTTTAAATTTAATATTTCAAACCAGAATATGCAGATTTTTTGTAGTAGTTAGTTACTGTTCTCCTGAGTCGGTCTGTACCGGTGCATTACAAGAGCCAAATTCATTTTGACAATTGTACAGAATAAAGGTATCTTAACTATATATGCACAAAAAAAAATCAATTATCTTTTTTCCAGATTTTTTTAAAGCAAATAGCTAATTACTGCTCTGGTAGTGCACTGATACAGACTTACTCTCGGAAGGATTAACTACTTTAAAGAAATGTCTTTTTCAAAATTAAAACAAAATTCTGTACCAAATTTTAAGCTTAAAAAAGTTATATTTCTGCGAAAAAATCTCAATTTTTCAGATAATATGTTAATTTTCAAAAATCTACTGGCATCAACTTTCTAAAAATTTTATTCTAACCAACGTCTGTTAAGAATTTTTTTCTGCAGCCGATAGCAACGAAGTTTTCGAGAAAAAAAAACGTTCGGGTTATTGTGCTATTGGAACGTGGAATCCACTGTTTTACTTTTTGATGCATATATTTGTTAATCCTTAATTTTCTAAGTATCCAATTTTGTGCAAAATACTCCTTTCCGCAAAAACAGTTTCAGAAAACAAAATACTTTTATAAACATACTTTGTTTTTCAAAACATTTCTTTCACCAGATTGAGGGGGGAGGTTCCAAGACTTTTAACGTTGTGTTTGAATTACTACAAATTTCAATCCAACTTTGCATCTAAAAACATTCCATTCAGTTATAAACGATTTGGATCATTTGAGAAAATTTGGGTGTTCGATGTTCCATATTTGCTAAATTTATAATAATCTACATTTACATCAATAATTATTACTAGTTCACATATTTTAACAGCACAACACTGAGAGTGTAATAGTTTACGTAATTTTATGTTAAAAAAAAAACAAAAATAATACATTCTGCTATTGTAGGAATTTAACCTTAGCTATATGATACCTGAAAAGGTGTACACGGTACAGGAAGGCAAATATTGGGAAAACGTTTGGGTAAAATTTTCACGATTATTTCATTGATTTTTAAAGGTGACCTTGACCATGACTTTGACGGTTATTTCAATGTAAAATCGGTTTTGTTAAATGGGACACACGGTTTTTGTTCCTGTAACTCGAAAAAACATAAAATTGTACATTGGATATGACCTGGACCATGACCTCGAACTTTCCAAGTTTGACTAGATTTCTTAGATGGAACCCACATAAAGGAGTCGATTAAGGTCATACTGAAAGTGATATCTGAAAGTATCTCCCCTTTCTGTTTTTGGAATAAAAATAAAAAGCATTATTCAACAAAGTCAGTAACCTTGACCTTAAAAATACCGAAAATCTGTCCCATTTAAAAAACTAGACCTACCTTGATATTACTTTCAAGGTCAGGATCAAGTACAAACATAAAATCTTCCCGGGATCATAAGTATGGGTTCCACGTGAGTAATTGATATGACATTCAAGGTCATAGTCGTATCCAATTTAAAATTTTCCGTTATATTAGTTTCCGAAGTAAAACAAGACGACTTGACCTTGACATGCCCTTTAAGATCAAGGATAGCCTAAAGTGTTAAGGGAAGATCCAGAAATTTTTTAACAACATAAAGATTGTTCTCACTTAATTTATAATCGTCACATTATAGGTGTTCATTACTTATTCTACTACATTGTAAATTTATCCTCCCCAGTTTTGTGTATCTATAAAATATTGATGTCAAAACTTATTAACTTACGATTTTGGCAACAATGACTCCAAATATATTGTGTTTCCGTAAATGGATCCACTGTGTTGTTAGTTTTGGTTTTGGTGAAATTTAATTTAATAAAGAAAATTATTGGTAAAATTTCGTGTTTAAAGAACCATATAAATGAGAATGAATAGGTGATTACTACAAGGAAGATTACAATAATAAAAACACAGAATTTCTTCCTGCAAAAAGTGGACGGAATGCAGTGTTGCCAATGTTTGTAGAAAATCAGAAAATTCCAAAATTTAAATTTTGCATGTTCCTACTTTTGGTCAAACTGTTAAAAATTATGCTGCCATAACAAATAAGTCAGAAAAAAATTATATTTTTTTTACATTCTCTCATCATAGATCTATATTGTTAACTGGAACCTGTTATGTTATTATTGAAAAGCTAAAGCTATAATAGATGGCCGTTAGACATTATACAGTTAACACCCATGGAAACAAATGTTATGATAAGAATAATTTTTCCGTAAAACATTATAAGAGGAATCCTCAAGACATGACTAGTAGGTTACCTATAAAATAACACAGATTGCAAAGCAGGACTTGTTCTTAACGTATCGTTTCATCGGACTAAGACGGTAAAGTAGCCCTGCTTCGTTCAGAGTTTCCCTCATTGTCTTGTGAAAAGAACAGCCATTGACAATTGACAACCAACTCAGAATATGACTAAAGCTTTTGGGTTTTTTGACAATACCGCTTTTTCCTCAATGTGGTGCTGTTTGTTCCAAAAAGAACTAGAACTTGCCACAAATGAACTTCAAAAAACAAAACCTGTTTGTTAAAATAATCATTTTAAAATATGAAGAATGACAGCAGTGTATCTTAGGCGAACTCAAGAAGTACAATCCATGTTAAGCAAAAATATTTTACTTCTCTAATATTCTGCCTTCCTTTCATATCCTATGGGAAATTAGGAAAGAATCGGCAAATTTTAAGTTATGGCCAAATAGGTGTTCGAAAATTATGTTCTCAAACTATACTTAGTAATATCAGACAAGAGTAATCCGCGTGCCTATCAGTCTTCTACACCCATGTTCTTCTTTATAAAAATAAGTACTTACCAAAATACACAAATACGAAATAATAACACTTAAATACAAACAATAATAATTTCTTGGGAAATAAAAACGATTTACCTATATAAATACGAAAATAAAAAAATATTATTTCATCATAATAGCATTGTACTATAAAAAATGACTAAAAATAAATACCGTTTGTAAATAATGTTAAAAACTGTAATCAGAACCGAGTCAACTGAACATTTCATTCCTATTACTACTTAACAAGAAAATACTTCTGCATGAAAAAGTTTTTTTTGTCAATAGAGTTTCTGATTATTTTTATAATTTGTCAGTTGCATTTAAAAACATTAATGTAGAAATTCAAAAATTGGTCAGATATTGAATACCCACTTCAATGTTTGTTTGACAATATATGGCTATATACAGGGTGAAAACGGTATGACTGCAAATATTTTAAGGAAAAATAGTTATATAATTTATATATTTATTTTAAAAAATTAAATTTTACGAATTTTACGTCCATTTTTACAATCACCAACAGATAATTTTCCATACTAAACATCTTAGATGGCTTCACTAATCACATTAGCAATAAAAACCAATGTTTTTAATATTATAAATTAAAATGGTAAGTACACTGAGTATTGACGGAAAAGATATTGCGTCAAAGGAGGTACAATGAATACTTGTTTCAATGTTATGTTTACCTAATTCATTGCTTGTTTTGTAGTTTTCAGTGAAACGTTTATGTATGGTGTAAATTGCTAGATTTTTTTAAAAAATGGATCAGTTCGTGCAGTTTAGTGCAGTTTTTGTGTTGACAATCATAACCCTGAATTTATTTATTGTATGTACTACATTTAACAGAAATTTTTGAATTTAATAATTAATGTGTTTCTGAATAATTTGCCATATCTATATTCTTGAGCTCAATTTCGCGAATATTTTTTTTACAAAAAATAATACCTGTTATGATTTTTTTCAGGAATATGTCACAAATTTAATTCTCAACAAAACAATTATTTATCATTCAATGACAACATTGACAATAATTTACTTAACGTGTATTTTGGATTATTTTAGTTATTAAGACCAATAGATCATAGTAATAAAAGATTTTTTTGTTTGATTTGATGTGTACTATCACCACCTAAAATATATACACTCAAACTATTTACACCCTGTATAATTGACATACCTCTCAAACTCAAAACAACACGTGATTTTAATTAGCTTATGGTTTACTTATTAACAGCAATATTATTTTATTGATTTGTCTACACTATCAATCTAAAAATATTTATTTTTGAATAGCACGACAGGATTTCCTTCTTCACTAATTGAATATTAGCTAAATCAAAACAGAACTTTATTCCATTCTGTACATTTCTTTTATATTTTCAATATTAGGCACCAAAATCAGTCAAAACTGTTATTTTCCTATCCTTGAGAAATCAGCTGCCGACTTTCGAATTCTGATCTCGTTACCACAAACGACAAACACATTATTAGAGATATATTGAGAAAATCGAGCACTGGTTGTTACAAAGAATACTCATGGAACTGAAAATCGCGTGGATCATGGTATGAATTCCACTTTCTGCTTAAAAGAAATCGCAGAAAACAATTTGCTTTGTCTGAGGAACAGTTCTTCTGAGATCAAAATCAATAGAAATGCAAAAATAATGCAAATGCGTTCAAAAAAGGTTGACAGAAGTAATGCTTCATCATGACTCTGCCACCCACAATTTCCAGATCTTAGTCCAATTGAGCAAATGTACGTTCGAGTAAAATTTCCATTTTCTGGAATGAAGATCTTTCTATAACGTCAGAAAAATGGAAACACTCTAGAAATACAAACACTGATATGAATAATGAAAACAACTTTTTGGACAACAGTTTGTTTCTACGGAAGACTTTACAGTTTTGAGCAAAGCACAATAATTGTCCAACCAAATATGAAGCCAGTGAAATAGGGTACGCGTAAAACGTTTAAAGAAGGGTAACATTTAATTCCTGCATTCTCCAAACCCTGAGCAATTGGTTGTACCTGTACAGAAAACTGTACAATTAATTTAGGGATAAAAGTGTCCGTATTTGAAACCGAGTTTGTTTTGGAATCTACTCAGTTTTAGTTTTATTATTAACAAGTATATGCAGAACGATAAAAAAATCAAAACTAAGAATTTAGCTATCAAGATATTTAAATTGTCAAAACAACTTGTTTATTACTTTGTACACTCAAATAAAATATCGATATATATTTCGATAAGACACTTATTTAATTTTTTCCCGGTATGTGACCAACATAAATATTTATCTGTTTTTGATAAGGTTATATGAAATTTAAATATATTGGCGATAAGTAAGAACGGAATAGAAGCTGCAAAATATGACTGTGGAAACAGTGAGGTATATATACAACAAATCACAGAATTTACCATATAAAAATGTAAAATCGTTAAAGTAAACTGCAGGTGATACCGAAAGAAAAGGTGTTCCAAAATTCATGCAATATTTGAATTTTACATCAACTGTGTGGTAAATGGTTCCTGGAGAACACCTGTTCTAACAGTTAACTCTAGTTATTAAAAATATGGATGGTAGAAGCAAGGGTGACAAACTTATTTGGGAATTAAACTGTAAGTGTCCAGCTGAAAACATTAAATAAGAAGTTCAAAAAGTGACCGGAATGGCGCTGGAGTATAAAGAGGGTATGAAATGAATTGCTAAATAGAAAATAATATTAATAAGAAGCCGCAGTTTTTTTCTATTATTTTAAAAACTTTTGACGCGCTTTTTGAAAACCATCCTCTTGCTACAGCAGCGTCACTCTAATTGAACGAATTTTGACAGACACTTTTACATACACAGAGTATGTGCATCTTAGCTCTACCGGCCATATAAAAATAGAGCTCTACATCGAATCATGATTTGGACTTCACTCCATGAAGAAGAAATTAGTTATTATATCAACGAAAACTTATCATCATGGCATAATCCAATAAAAGTGGGTAAAGCGGTATTTACCAGATATTCCATACATAACCTATACTAATAGACGTGTTTTCTTAACGACGTAGGGCTGCGACTGTCTGGACCTGCCGAATGACATTGCCTCAGCATTTTTGCTGCCAATCTCAATAGTATTTAAAATTCATCAACAGAAATACGTCTTTGGCTATTCTCTATGACTTATGAATCAATCAAAATGTAAATGTTTTAATGAAAAATCTGTATAAATTTTGGGACACCTTTTGCAAAGAAATTATAACAAATAAAATCAATATAAGCATAAATTTAGGAAACAAGCAGGGTTAATCGGAAAATTAAACACATAACGAAAGTAATAAAGAAATTTAGACCTAGACCTACCCCGTTTTTATACTTTGCTTTGTTTCCATGTTCCAGCCTTAGTCCTTAATAAGTAACAAAAATATCACAAAAAATTCTTATTAAACATGCCGTTTCCGGTCGAGTTTTTCAAAAAGGAAATTCTTAACATCTAACAAATTGATTTCGGTGATGCATATAACCGACAGCAATATACCGAAACCGATGTACTTTATAGCCTTCAAAAATTCCCACAATTTATCACAAAATATCGACAATAGGAGCAGATGAGTCAAATTGTGAACGTTAACGACCCTCCACAAAAACGATATCATAAAGAAGAAAGAACTTTTGAAAATATCCCTCTGTTGAATGGCACGGAAAGCTGTGACGTCACTTCTTTCCAACAGGTCTTGGTATATCGCTATGTACCGATTCCAAGCTGTGGAGCTGACGATCAGTTGTAACGTGAAGCAAAAAACAGTTTTAACGACTTTTTTCGTTGTTACTTTACCGTTATAAACGACGTTGGTGTCTTTGGCATCGTTGCTGGTGGGAAGTTGAACGTAACCCTTTCTGGGCGGGTTGTTCTTTAAGAAGACGAATATGCCGATTAGCAAGGCAGTGCAACCAATGGCATCGCATAATCCATCGATATAATAGCCCGACGTTCCGATCTCAGAGCGTTCCCCTTTGATGTTCTTCCTAACTCTGGCTACGTGACCATCCAGGTCATCCAACCAAGTTCGGATCTCGAACAGCACCACCCCGATCCTCCTGTAGGCAAGATTTTTGCTGGACACGCATTTGGCGCTCAGTATGGCGACGAAAATGTGGAAGAAACTTATCGAGTTTGGTGTTATCCATTGGATGCTACTGATTTTAATGATGTTATCGATGATTTGGACTAACGGGGCAAACAGATACAAATTCGTATGATCTAACAGTACAGCTTTTACCGTAACATCGCATAGAGGATTAATGTTGCACGTCATCCACGTTACCTCTTTGTAAGTCAAAGTGTTATTGTCGTCATTTGATAGAGGAAAATCTTGTATTCTTATGTACAAATTGTAATCCATGTAAATGTAAAAACATATAACAGCTATAAATATTGTTAGTAAAAATTTGCTAATTTGAGATGAAGGTCCAATCATTTTTGTATAAGTGGTAAATATTTACAATTTTAATAGTAGCCTGTGGAAGCAGTTGAGTTTTGGTTTGGTAGAAGTAATCAGAAGACCAAGTTAGGGTGGTTGTGTACCTGGAAGAAAAAACAATCTGTAATATAATGTTCCACATGTGCGTTTTTATAATATTGATGAAAATAACGGATGTCCCAAAATTCACGCAAAATTTGAATTTCTCGCTATAGGTGCGGTGCCAAGGAAAAAATATAGATATATCGATCAAATATATCGATATTTTCGATATATCGTATGCAATTTGTGTTTATCTAATTTAACGGGGGACGATTGTTTAATTTAGAGGGGGATGTATACCATCAGAATATCGAAATCACGAACAAGAATCGATACTGGTATCGAAAGACGATATTAATACCGATTTAGCAAGGGAAAAACCCGAAAATCCAGAAAAATATAAATTTAACGGGGGTGATAACCTAATATGGTTACTAATTTAATTTAGCGAGGGATACTGGTATCGAGTCAAAATCCCGATATGGTATGGGCTTAACTTTGCACGATATAATAATAGCGTTTATTGCCCAACAGTTTCCCATTTATAGAGCAATTTTACAATGAATATCACAATGTAATAATGAATTAAAGAACAAAAATAAAGAATTACTATATTAAAATGAGAATGTAGAAATTTAAAAAATATATATTAAATTAAAATGTATATGTAAAAATAGTAACATAAAGGTGATAATAAAATACTAAAAAATAGCTACTTGAATCCAAATGTAAAATTAGTGAAAAAAATTATACAACTGTCTTTCAAATCAGGTAAGTTGCATGTACAAATCTCACAAATATTAAATTTCTTGTTTGCATTTCTACACATTAAATGCAAAGGTGATTTTAACAAGATATTGGTTTTAGGTGTTTTACTTAAAAATGTATCATTTGGTCTCGAGTTCAATCGAGGAACTAATGTGTAAATTTGAGATGGTAGTTGCGGACAATCTACACTACCTTTCAACAATTTATGTAGAATTGCAACTGATGCTTAACTTATACATAGAGCATAAACCTTCTGGAGGTAGCCTGCAATGCACAAATGTCGTACCAAGGATAGAAAGAGAGGGCAATAGAGAGAGAGAGAGCAAGAAGCTATTTCACTCGATTGGTAGGTTAGGTTAGGTTAGGCCTTGAGTTCATTGGATGCAGTTTCCAATCGAGTGAAATAGCCTCTTACCCTCTCTTTCTAGCCTTGGCACGATATTGATGCACTGCAGGCTATCTCTAGCAAGTAGATGCTCTAAGGACATATATCGGATAAAATATATCGATATCATTTTTTTCGATAATATCGGATCGATTTTGACAACTAACTGATCAGAATTTTCAACCATCCACCATCCCTGAATGCCTTCTAATTGCCCTCCATTATACCGTACGTAAAATATAAGTGCACGAACTTCTTGAAATACTTTAGCCAGTTCTTAATAAAGATAAATATTGAAATGTTTTTTGTCTAAGGTACAAGTCAATTGAAAATTTTACCGCATTCTTCTCTCTCTCTCTCTCTCTCTCTCTTCTCCCTAATTTTTACTCTTTGTCTATATTTTCCAAATAAATTTCAACTTTTTTATTTGTTTGATTATTTGGACCACTTTCTATAAATGTAACTCTAATTCACTCTATATTGCATCCACACTGTATATGCTTCTGTGTATTGGTCACCTCTATATAACTTATTGGTCTATCATTTTCTGAATCACCCTGTACAACTATAATTAAACTCAACGCAATATTACAACGGTCCTGATATCTTTAACACCACCCCGTATCAGTATAAATCCTCTCCTCTTTCTATTTTTCCATTTTTTAAATTATTCCTGTATACCAATGATTTTATTTCTTCCCATATATCTAGTACTCTATTTATGCAACTGCTCATGGTCTACCCTATATAACCACATTCACCTTTTTGAACCACATTTTATGACTATAATTTTACTCTACCATTTATTTCAACCACCCGGTATATGCAACTGCTTCTAAAAATTTTTGAACCCATGTTTATAATTATAACTGCTTATGCTTATATAATAAATTTTTGATAAACCCTGAATAACAATAATTTTACGCCGCCCTTACTTCAAACACCTTGTATAAGCAACTACTATGTTCCAAACTATGCAACTTTTTAAACCGCCCTGTTAACTGTAATTCTACTCTACCTTAAATTTCAAACATCCTGTATATTCAACTGCTTCTGAAAATTTTTAAAGCCTTTTGTATAAATGTAAATTATTCTCCGTCCTATAAGTCACATGTCCAGTCTGTATAACTATAGTTTTGCTCCACTTTTATTTCAACCACCTTGTATACGCAACTACTTATGTGCCACCCAATACAGTATTTTTAGAACCACCCTGTACAACTAATTCAATTCCAACCTATATTTCAACCATCCTATGTATACAACTGCTTCTGTACCACCTAATTTCACGTGCACCCACTAACAACCGTATATCATATAGAAGAGTTGGCCGACAAAACAAATTGTCGTTTCAATAAAGTAACGGAATATTTTATTTATTTCAAGCGAATCGAAATGAAAACGATTACAAACACCCTGTACAATATACTTTCATGGCAAATCTTGACATTTAAACTAAATACTTATCATAAAAATTTGACATTTACCATGATGTTTACAATTTTTGTGCACATATTTTTCCGATTTTCAGAAAAATGGTAAGTTTACGTTATAGAAAAATATACTGAATCAAGCTGAAACATATCTTTGTAGAATACAATTTATAATGTTCAAATTGCGTGAGCAGTTTTAGAGGAAAATCTAGTTCCTTATTTACTTTTTTTTTCTGATTTTCTAGAAAACCGTAAATCTCTTGTTATAGACAATTATAAGGAACCTTTCTGTAATGTTTCTTAATACAATGCAGTTGAAATCATCAAAATTGCCCAAGCCGTTTTTGAATAATCGCTCCACATATATAAGAAAAAGGCTGTAATTACTCTCAGTTAACTAGATTATCTAGTAATTCTTTGAAAATAACTTGTTTGTTACATATTTGTTAGGAAAGTAGGCTTTAAATTTAAAAGGCTAATTGCCATGTAGCCAAAAAGTCGTTATAACTGAGGTAGGTAGGTATAAATGAGATCCATTACACTTCTCTGAATTCGATTTATAGTGATAAGTGGTATATTAAGAAATATTTCCAAAACGATGATTTTAAAATAAAAGAATTTTATTAACACTTATTTCTAAAAATACCCATAACGTTTTGTAACTCACCCAAGTCAAGGTTTTTTTCCCGCATACACAGAATATTCGAAAATACAAATTGAACGAATCAATCACTTCGAGTACGGTACGTATTAACGCCACGACCTCTGGAAGTGTTTTTTCTCACAATAATCAAAGGAACGGCTGTTATGTTATAGATATAAAAGCACCTTTGAAATGGACGTTAAACTTTAAACGTTATATTACGGATAAAATATTGTCTGTGTCAAAAATGAAGTGATGGCGTCAACTTTTACAAAATACGACGATAAACACGCCTTATCATTTTTAAAAATATTAATCGGAAGGGATTTTTGTGACAATTCATAATAATTATTTTATCGTATATCAAAGATGTTAATCTAAAAATGTATACACGGTGCGTCGATATTTGAGGTTTACCGGTAAGATAGCGTCAATACGGTAAGAGATCTAAAGGAACGTTATAAGACAATGTTGTGCAATTAAAACATTTATAAATAAATCATAATTTTACATACACAGAATGGGTTGCAAAAAAGAGCGACAGTCATGGAAACTGAACGATGGAAGCGAAAGTTTATTACGAAATCTCTCTATTTTTCTTTATTTGTGTCACTCTTAGTAATGGATATAAATATCAGGACTATTTTAATTGTCCTGATTAACAATTATTTTAATTATGTTTCAAGTAGTAATCCTAATATGTAATTTAGTTCTTAATTTACATGTGACTGCAAAGAAACATATGAAGTGTAAGTTACTTTTTATTTCAAATATAAAATTTGCTAAATTAAAATAATTCAAACTTACTTCACCTATTTACTATTCTGGCAAAGATGTCACTTTAATTATAACAGATTAAATTATAGAAACATTATTTAAGTAGACATGTTTTGCATTTCCAAACTACCGAGGGCGCAGGAGGGGGGCAGCTGCTTCCCTTGGATCTGAAGAACCCCGTACATTCCTTATGGAAAGTGGCCCCCGGTGGATTTGGCTGAAATCTTGATAGTTTGTAGATCTCAACAAAATGAACAAATGTCTTAATGGCCGCAAGGTTCGATGACTGATGGTTTTCAAGTAATGGTTAATTTTATGTTTACGGTCAGAGTATACCACGAAGAGCTGAGTCGATATGTATATGAGGAACTATTGGGAGTATTAATGTGAAAATTAGTATACAGGGGGCTTTCATGGAGTCGGTTTTAGTTACAGTATTTTCAATTGTCTACGTCTTCCAGTTCTACCGGAAGAGGACCCAAATTTTGTTTTTTTCAATGGAACATCCTGTTTTTTGTAGCATTTTTAGAATCTATGATGAATTTTAAGATAACTTTATTGGAAACATCATATGTCTGAAGGGGTCCGGTTAAAAGTTATTTCAACTTTTTGAAAATTTTGACAGATCCAGCTCTTCAAAAAATGTTATTTTTGTGGAAGCAAATAGGGTTAGATCAAAAATTACCAGAATTTGCCTGAATAAAACTTCAAGCTTCCTAAATCTTTGAACACAGTTCAAAAAAAACGGAGAGCTCAGAAATTGGTACTGAATCCGAAAATCGTATAACTCATTTTTTTCAAATGGCAACTTCATTTTTCCTCAAAACCATTGGAATCTAGGCCAAAAAGTAGGAGTTTATGCTTACAAGACTAAATGAAACAGCTTTTATGTACACTTGGAAAAATTAAAATTTCCGTGTAGCTGTTAGAGATATATGAATTATTAGTAGGCTTTTTTGAAGGAACCGTCAAGAAACGTACATTCCTCTACTTTCTTAACCATTTATGTAGAACTTGAAATGGTTATTAAAAAAGTATGTGAAACCTTTCCATTGCGATCTCCGCATAGACCAAAGCATACTCATTACACCATGACGCAAATCATTTCTTGGAAATCTACCTTTGTTGTTAGCGGTGCAGCATTGACAATATTTATTATTCGACCCCAAATAAAAAACCTAAGGAGTGATATCGGGAGAACGAGGGGCCCGTCGGTGAGGTCCATTATTATTTATCCAACGATCTTCAAAATGATTGTCTAAAAAGTTATTCACAGGTGCAATATTATGAGGTCGTGTTGAGACCACAGCTGATTCGAAGTCAACTCTAATGGATGTAAACCATTTTCTAAAATTTCGTGATATTTCCCACCTAAAAATAATGTGTTGATTAGTATCACTCCAGTAATGTGGTTGACTATTCCATAAATTTTGTCTCATCCGTCCAAATCATTTTGTGTAAAAAATGTTCGTCTTCCTGAATTTTGATTAATATGAATTCGAAAGATCATTCCGTCTTGAGCATCACCTGCTGTTAAATTCTTAACTAATGAGAATGAAAACGGATGATTCTTATGTTTTTTAGGATCCTATGAAAACTAATCATAGATATTCCCACATCTCTTTCTGCATCTACTGAGGAATTTTCTTGATATGCTCTTAAGCATGCGAAGACTGTAACTTAATTCTCATTATTATCTACGACAGGTTTCCTTTTTTCTTGCTTTTTCACAAACTGTCCATCTGTTTTGCAATTGTGAATGAGCCCCGTCAACGTGCCATGAGCAGGTCTTGGTCTATCCGAGTATCGCGAACGGAACTTTACTAAATCCTAAACGGGACATGATTAATGCTTTCCATATAATTGTGCTTTAACACCAAATTATTAGCAAATATTGTTTGTTGGCACTTCAGCATTTGTTTCTTGTCGATTCGTTCAAAAAAGCCTAGTGATAATTCAGATATCTCTCATAACCACAAAAATCCTTTGATTTAGGTATGGGGATTCAAACATAAAATCGATTTGAAAAAAAAATGAGTTAACACCACTTTCGAGATAGCCGAATCGGGGCCAATTTCTGAACACTCCGTATATTCTTTTGAAAAGTTTCCAAAGATTTAGAAAGCTTCAGGTTATATTCAGGCAAATTCTGGTAACTTTGACCTGACTCTTTTTGTTTCCAGAAAAATATATTTTTTAGAAAGCTGCCTCTGTCAAAATTTTCAAAAAGTTTAAATAACTTTCAACTGGAGCCCTTCAGACATGATATTTTTAATAAAGTTATATTGAAATTCATCGTAGATTCTAAAAAAGCTTTCAAAAACAGGGTGTTCCATTTATAAAAACAAAGTTTGTTCCACTTCTGGTAAAACCGGAAGTGGTAGATAACTGAAATTATTTTCACTGAAACCAGCTCGTCGAAAACCCCTTGTATACTAATTTTCAGATAAATACTCCTAGTAGTTACTGATATACATATCGACTCATCTCATCGTGATATACCCTGACATTAAATATAAAATCAACCATAACTTGAAAACTATCGGACATCGAACTTTGCGGCCAAGAAGACAGTTCATTTCGTTGAAATGTACAAAATAGGAAAATTTCAGCCAAATCCACCGGGGGCCACTTCCCATAAGGAATGTGCGAGGTCCTTTGCTGAGTTGCCCTCGCAGGCCAAAAAATTCCAGATTTGTATTCTCTAATAGGACATTTTTTTTCTGATTTGCCCCTACCTGGGTACGCCCATCGCTGCTGTAATATAATTTAATCTAATGCATATTCAAACGTGTATCTGTTTTAGAACAAACTTGAATAATGAAAAATACCTAGGAAACCAGGCATCGCATTGGAATCGCAATTTCACCATGTGTACCTACATGTAAAGGTATTTTTCCTTGTTTGATATCTTTTAAAAGCCCCCTTTCACCTAACAAAAATAATTAGTTATATGAACATGATTTCACAAATAATAAATTTAACAAACAAACAGGGACAAATCTACTTTCAAATTCAAAGCATTTGTTAATAATACCTAATATCACAAAACGATATATTTTTTATGCTCTTAAAGTCATATGAAGTATACGCTCTGAGGTCCACTATTAATCCATAGAGGTTGTACTTCTGGAGGTAGCCTGCAATGCACAAATATCGTGCCAACGCTAGAAAGAGAGGGCAATAGAGAGGGAAAGAAGCTATTTCATTCGATTGGGAGCTGCATCCAATGAGCGATGTGCCGTATGTAGTTCATTGGCTTCCAATCGAGTGATATAGCCTCTTGTTCTCTCCATTGCCCTCTCTTTTTTACTCTTGGCACGATATTTGTACATAGCAGGACTCCAGAAGTATATGCTCTAACTATTAATGAGCATTGCATGCTGCCTCCAGAAGTATATGATCTAAAGTCTGATATTAAAGAATTTAAAAATAGAGAATGTACTCTAAATTCAAATGTTATTCATAAGTGTTAATGTAATATGTTTATAATATGAACATACAAATGTAATGGCAACTTGGTAACTGGTAACCACAGCTGGTAACGTTGTCCTTTTTTGTGGTGTTCTGACTTTTGACGGACGTCAAGTCACTCAAAATATCGCAAGCAGAGAATTAGAATGTTTATTAGAAGGGAAAGCAAATTTTGAGCTATTATTGTATATTAATTGGATGTTTTATTTGTTTAATAAAACTCTAAATAAATAACCTGGTCCCTATTTCTTACACAGAAAACTATGCTGTATGGGTATTTCAAGATTAAAGAAGTGAGTTTTCGGTCGAAATGTCGAAACAAAGTCAAATTTTTGCATTTCGTTACCATACTGACCTATTTTTTTATATGTAAGTGTGGGCCTCCATTACGAAACTTTTGCTTTAAAAGTTATAGAGAAATTGAAACTGTCATATAATGGGTAGTGATGAGTGAAATCAGAAACAAACTCTCCCAGGGTCAATAGATCAATTGAAAACATTTGATAAATGCAGAATGACAAAGCATAGACTGTCGAAGTTCTGATGAAAATTGTGTTGATTTACAGGTGACGTCATATGCTGCGATTGGTGATCAATTTATTACGGTGGATTTGTTTTCTTTTAGTTTCATTTTAGTCCACCTGTTTGTTAGGTTTTCACGTCTAAATCTCTAAATCGAAAATTTTGTTGAAATTTGGTATAGAGAGAGCTTGAACTTAAGTAACGGACATCCGGGCACTTTTTTTTCAATATGGGATGTCACAGTTGGTACGATAGAATTCAAACCGCCACCTTTATACAGGGTGTTTCTAAAACAGGGGCGGATCAAGGATTGTCATTTGGGGGGCTTTATCTCGTTGGCGGGGGTTTGAAGTCGTTGGGGGGGTGACGTCACTGAATGTTGATTATATCACAATAAACATTAAAAAAGCATACCACTCAGATGATTGGGGAGGGGGTTCAGCTCCTGAGCCCACCCTCTGGATCCGCCAGTGTTGTATGCCCTTAAAAGGGCTCAAACAAGACAACGTTGGTATTTAATTTGCCATGGTAAACAGATTTTTGTAATTTTAGGCCTAATAATTTAAAGAGCAGAGTAATTTTCAAACTCAATCTTCTCGAATACCATTGGAAATATCGATTGGGACGAACATAATATTTGTTAGTTAAAATTGTTCATTTTATAAATCTGAAAGTTGTAAGAAAATTGAAATAAAAAACATTACGGGTCGAATACCCCCTTCACCAACCTAAATCGAATGCTTATGATTTGCATCTCGAAAAACAGAGTAGCACATGTTATTTAACGTAAAAAGTTATGTGGGATTCAAACATTTTTTTCTATTTATTTTCGACCGTTTTGTCAATAACAGAAGAAAACCAGTTTTGTTTGAACCCTTTTAAGTAGGGATGGGAGATATTTCTCTACCGGTGACTTTGAACGGTGATTGAGATGGTCGCTGATAGAAACACCCTGTATAATTTGACTGGGAGATCGCTTGAGTATTTGAAACTAATATCGAATTTGTCAATTTGACCACAAGGGTTGTAAAAGTTTTTAATTCTCCTCTCACATTTATAATGTTAGCACAAATATCTCGTCTTCTGTGTTTTCATTATTTATATTATCATAATATAGAACAATTAATATTATGAACTTCGGTAACGAATCAAAATATCAAAAATATATATAGAACAATTTTATCAATAAACCTGAGTTTTTAACCATTAACATATACAAATTTATTACTTAAAATAAACAAAAATATAATAAAAATCATTTTTCAAAACATATTTTAAAATTTGCGACTTATAGTGATGGTAAAAAAATTTCTCATCTAAAATTGTTTACCTGTATCTAACCAATTCCAAATTTTTAATCTCATGTTGTGAGATTTTTGTTTCTATTTACTGGAGATCATGTTCGAAACAAATTTCTTCATCTTAATGAACCACATGTATCATTTCATCTGTTATAGCTGTTTATTATACTACAGTTTCAAATGTTTCCATCCACTGAACCAAAGACAATATATTGTTTCAAGTCGAGAACCTTCATCAGTTGCGCTCCTTTCAACGGATTGAAATCTCGATTAATTATTTATGTATTTAGTACATATTATAACTGAATTTAGCTGTTTGTTACAGATCTAAGTATTTATCTGTGTTTAAGATTCCGTCAATAAATATAGGACCCAAAAATATATTTTTCAAAATTCCAGTATATACGTTAATTTCTTTGTGGAAACTGAGTTCTTAAATTGACGACGATATTTAAGTTTTCTCTACTCGGTTAATTTGCACATATAATGAGGGAAACAATTGAAAAGTACATCGACGTAAAACACACAAAGGATTAAATTGCTCATTTTGGTTAGTTTTACATTTTATACAAAACGTTGCTCCCAATTATGCATAGTTGGATAATAAATATTTGCTGTTAATAGTGTTAGTGTTGAGTCTTATAAGGGTGCAATTTAAGAAATCAAGGAACGATTGCCTTGCTAATGTTAGATTTATTGCTAAATTTTTCTTACACTTATTTTAGGCCCTACTTCAACTTTTGCCAATACATTTATCTCCCGTTCTTTTCTCATTTTGCTCTTGTGCCAGTGTACAATTTTTAGGTAGAGAAAGTGAAAACGTCGGAAAAAATATAAATTTATTTTATGACTGAATAATTATTTTTTGATGCCACTGCAACTTGATTACTGTAAATGTGTTTATGCATTTCATTCCTGTTATGTTGTAAATCATATTTATTTTATTTAAATATAGTTTCTAAATATGTAACCAAACACAAAATATTTTGTAGACGCGAGATGTAAGACCGACAGAAATAAGCACACAGAGGTACCGAATCTGTAGCCGTTCCGTGTAATCGCTGTTCTCCCGTAACTCCTAGGTTAGAATGTCACGATAAAATTTTCAGGTTACTTCATCTGTCAGATATATTGAATATTCTCTTTGAGGTGTCATTCTTTTGTACGCAAGACAATATACAGTGATGGGCAAATGTGTGGAACCAAGTAAATATCTCTGGGATTATTAGAGAGATCAAAATGAAATTTGGAAGGTGGAAACTGCAGTAGATTGCCTATTTGTTTCCAGATTTTTTTACCATTTTGAAATTCCTGTTTTACCGGAAGTAATGTCGATTTTAAACTTTGCAGTGAAACACCCTGTATAGTATTTTAGTTTCTGATGAAACATTTTATTGCGAATACAAAAATATCGGGTTTAATATTGTTTGCTTCAATACCTACCGAGATATTAACAGAAAAGTAACCAAGGAAAGGAAAAATTCGATGGTAGCTAAACTCGGTTCAGATTTCATTTACGCCCGATATAAAACAAACTGCTCGGTAAGGATTTGTATTTCTATTAGCCAATCGGTGGCATTTTACCGTCACAGCCAACAGCACTGCTTGTTCCATAGTCGAATACACGTGCGTTTGTATAAATCAGGCGCAAATTAAATCTGAATCAAATTTAGTAGTCCATGAAATTCATTGCAGAAGTGACAGTAGTTGTCAAAATAAGTTATTAGTTGTTTTTATTTGAACGTAAACAGATTGTATTGTTTTAATTTGATCGTAAAATTGTCGAATTAAGTGAAAAGAGAAAGAATAGAAATATTAATGATGATTGGGTATGGGGAGAGGACGCATCAACAAGTTTGTGACCTTTTTAACATTGTTCATCCGAATACATACCCAAATATCCCGTTCAGTACTGACGAAAACTTTGAGAAGGTACGACACAAGTGGAACAGTTAGCAATTTACCAAAAAGTGGACGGTTAAAAAGTGCATGTAATGAAAGTGTAGATCAAAATCTTGCTATATCTTTGGAAGAAAATCCTCACTTATCCCCTACCGACCTTGCCAATATGCATGGAATTAGCCGTCGTTCAGTAAGAAGGATATTAAGGCGAGAAAAATATCATCCATACAAAATTCGCCTCGTTCAAGAACTCTCCGAAGACGATTCAGACAGACGTTTGCAATTTTGTGAAACGATGATGTATATTTGTAACCGTGATAATAATTTTGTAAGAAATGTGGTGTTTTCCGACGAGGCTACATTTTGTTTAAATGGTACGGTTAATCGACATAACTACTGCTACTGTTCGCAAAGTATTCTTATTGGGTACAAGAGGCTCATACACAACATCCCCAAAAATTGAACGTTTGGGCCGGCATTTATAACAACAGAATCGTGGAACCCTTCTTCCTACAAGAAACTTTAAACGGAGATAGGTATTTACAGCTCTTGGAGACACAAGGTATTCCGGCATTGGAGGTAAATGCACAATTACCAAATAATATCTGGTTTCAGCAGGATGGAGCACCACCCCATTACGCTCGCATTGTTCGAGATCATTTAGATAGGACATTTCATCACAGATGGATTGGAAGAAGGGGTACTTGTGAATGGGCTGCACGAAGTCCCGACCTTAATCCACTAGACTATTTTCTGTGGGGTTACTTAAAGTCTAAGGTTTATGTTGATAGACGAAATAATTTGCAAGAATTAGCTGCAAGAATAACTCAAGACATCCAGAGAATTACACCAGAACTAATAGCTAATGTTAGTAGAGAATTTAAAAACCGACTTGCTTATTGTCAAGAAGTAAACGGTGCTCAGTTTGAACATCTGATACATTAAGTTTAGTTAAGTTTTAATGTTTTGAAAATCAATTAGATTTAGTTAATAATTATGATTATGTATGTCTTTAATGGATATTAGATTTGATTGTATTCGCAATAAAATGTTTCATCAGAAACTAAAATACTACACAGGGTGTTTCATTGCAAATTTTAAAATCGACATTACTTCCAATAAAACAGGAAGTTCAAAATTGTAAAAAAAATGTGTAAACAAATAGGCACGTAACTCGTAACTCCTAGGTGTCATTCTTTTGTACGCAACATTCTAACCTAGGAGTTACGGGAGAACAGCAATTGCACGGAACGGCTCCAGATTCGGAACCTCTGTGTACTAGTTTCCCCGAAAATCCTAGATGTCGGTCTTACATCTCGCGAAAATATTTTGATATTGTAGTAAATTGCAATCAAATACTCAGGTAAAAAAAAACAAAAAAAATCAAACTTTGTCCATTTAAATGCTACAATAGAGAAAGAATTACTATTGAAATATTAACATGGGACATACGGTATACTTTTTTTGATGGCGGTAGCACGTATTGTTTCTGAGATATTGAATTACCTTCAAACGAAAAACTTAAGAGTAAACTCAAAAAAAACTGCAAACCACAAAACAAAATACATATTCGCGTTTAACCGAGGCGTTAATAAACAATTTTCCACCCAGTAGAACTGATTAAATATGAACAACGCTTGCTCACAATCATTTCATACCTTATTATAAAGTTCGGTGATATTTCCGGTTTGAAAATTTATTCGCACCATACAGTGTACCACCACGAGTACAATGTTTACTTATTTTATCACGACACACGACACCCCCAGACTGTGGAAAACAAGCAATCGATGATAACGTCATAAAAATCATTTATATTGTTTGCCTTGATGACTTATCAAATCCTTTGCGAGTCGTAACGGAATTATTTACTCTGATTAGAAGTTATACGATTCGATTTCCATTTTTTTTTTTTCGAGGTCTGTTAAACCGAAGGCAAACATTACTCGGTTGTAAAATGAGTCAATGCAGTTTCCAAAGCTTAGATTTTAACCACTAACATATTTGTTTTTACACTCGGGTTCAGTTCAGTTCTTGGATTTAAAAACACAGTCCAACTCACTGTGGTTTATTTCCACTACTTTAATTAAAGATAATTTTATTTACAAATTATCTTTACCATACGGCAATCGAATACTGACTGAATCCTTCGGTCAGCTCCCCGTATTTATATATTTTTTCTCGGAATTCTCCAGAGGGTCAAAGAGCAGTCGAGAAATTTCCTTCATGACACACGAGTTCTTCGAGAACTTATCAAAGCGAGCCGCCGATCTCGATGCGCCAGACGAATAACATTTCGGAGTTCCCAAAATATCGGATGAATGCCGACGCCACGAATTATCAACAATATTAAATATATTTTTCCAGTTTCCTCCTTGAGAATTAGTTTTTATTTATAGATCCGGATCACTATTTGATGAGTTTAAACATCAACCGTTTTTAATGTAATTCGATATATTCCGAACGGATTTTGCAAAATGTCGTTTGTACGAATATTTGTGTATCTATATGCGCCATGCCAACAAGTTGTGGAAAATTATTTATAAACAATTAGAGGTTTAAAAATCGACATTTTTTATCTTCTATGACTGCTTTGCTATCGGATGCACAAAAAAATCTCAACAAAAGTTGGATAGAATGCAAAGTTATATATATTTCTGAAAAAATAAATTTCATTTAAAGTAGTACATCCAACCGAGAATCAGTCTGTATCAATGCACTACCAGAGCAGTATTTAGTTGTTTGCTTTAAAAAAATCTGAATATTGCAGCAAATATCAAATCTGAAATATAAAGATAACTTTATTCTGTAGAATTGGCAATATTCATTTTTGAAACATTGTTGCACTTTTTAAAAGCTGATTTCATTTCACAATTAACATCTCTATAAACTATTTTGATATTTTGGTTCCATTTTTAATATCTGTAAATTCTACCAAAATGGTTAAAGGTCTGGGAACGATATTTCCTTTCTATTTCACATAATTAGAACATATTAAAAAAATACCACTTAACTGAGCTTTGTTTACAGGATTTTTAATTGTGAAATGAAAAAAAAGCAGAAATATAAAAAATAGCTTTAACCTTTGTATATCATAAATGTGTTTTACCTTTATATGCACAAACAATTTCAAACATTAGCATATGTTATTTTACATTTGACAACTCTTACAATTTTCATTTTTGTTTAACCAACAAATTAATTGTTGCGCCCGTAATGCACCGATACAGACTGAGTCAGGAGAAGAGGAACTACTATAAAACATTTCCCACATTCCAGAGTTTCGATAAAATTGGATTCAATATTCTGCATGAAATATTAAATTTAAAATTTCCACATATTTTCAATTTTTTTCCATTATTCCAGAAAATTTCATTTTAAATAACTTTTATTACAATTTTTTTGTACAGGCTATAGGAACGAAAATATAAAGAAAAAACGGCAATAAAGTCCATTTTTCAACTTTTATTTGTTTATAAAATTCTTTCCACTTTTTGATATGGCGCACATAGATACAATTATTATACTTACTCTCTAGAACCCATTTCTACAAAAACAGGTCTTTTCCCCATTTTGCATAAAACTTCGTTCGGATTAATATCTCAGAAACAGAAAGAAAATTATAACTAATTTAATTAGGCAGATTGTTAACTTTGCTGTAATTGGGTTACTGAAGGGGAGAATGGTGGTCACTATTATTTATAGAGATGTTAAATATTTCTAAAACAGAAAATAATACACTGTAAAATAAAAATTGGTATATACTATTCCCCTAACATAAAGCGAAACGAATTTAACCATTTTGTGAAAATTCAGTTTCGGGTTTTTTTTACAAGATTTCACTATTTTTCGAAAACCGAAGAAAATATAAACACGGAAATTAAGACATTAATTCTTTAAATTGATAGAGCTGTGATCCGTTATTTTAAGAAATTTATATTACTGACTAATGGAAAGTGGGGGCGAGCAATAGGAGTTTCCATTATTTATCAAAAAAATAATTTATCGAAAACAAAAATTAGTACCTACAGGAGTGAATATTGGTATAAAACCACAAATGACTGCTACTCTACTCAGTTGCTTTGTTGTTAAAATGTCCAAGATAAATATTAAGAAAATCTAACCTATTAGAAATAACAAACATATAAAAAAACTTAAATTGTGCAAATTATCAAAAATGCCAAAAATACCAGAAAAACATAAAATGTTGACATCACATAAAATTTCAAAATTGTCGAAGATGTCAATAAAAGCAAAAAATTCAAAATGTAAGAAAATCCAAAAATATCAAAAACGTAAAAAATGTCACAAATGTCAAGTTTCAAAACTGTCAAATATGTGAAAAATGTCAAAGAGTAAATGCAATTTTTTATTTATTTCAATGCTTACAAGTTAGATGGTTCTTATTCGATATTCTTATGTCTACGTTTTGATAGGAGGTTTTTAACTATGTCAAAAATACGAAATTATTGTTGATGAAGTCCTGCATTATTTTGATTAGTCAGTGAGGTTTTCTCTCCTCACTTCTTTTCTGTAACAGATAGGTAGGTAATTGTAATGGAACTGCTACCCCATTTAGCATATTCCCCAGATTTTACCTCATACGACTATTTCTTATCTCCAAACCCGAAGAGAGATGAGATTTGAGTCGAAGGAACAGGTCATCATTGAATCAAACGCCTGTTTTAACTCCTCGAGAGAATCTATTGGTTGGAGGAAATTTAAAAAATGGAAAGTCGCTTAACTAAATTTATGCAGCTAAATGGAGCCCATGGCACAAGTATGTGAATAAGAAATACTATCAACCTAGATATGAGCAAAATCACATAGAAATATTTCAGAAATTTAAGGATGCTAGAAGAAAATGATAAAGGGAAAATAATACAAGAAGAAAAATAAGGATACCTATCTGTTTTTTGGGACGTTATAAAGTTATAATTACTGTTTCTGACCGGGACCAGCCACCACATGAGCCATGCTCAAAGAAAATGGTTGAATATAGAATTTAAAAGATAGTTAAGTTACCGACGCCCCCATTCCGGTTCCTTTACCTTTGATAACAGTAATGTAGGAAATACCATTTGTGTTTAACATACCCAGCTATTACTAAAATAAACAAAGCAATACGGGTCTACCGTAAATAAAAGAACAGATAACAATCAGAAGCACAGTCCTCGAACTACTTGAGTGATATTTGTTTTGTCATTAACAACCTATTGCATGTATAAAATAACATTTATAATATACCAATTCTTCATAGTCTTTCGTTGGAAAATATGCAAACACTGGATTATATGCCTTCTGATTTTTAAGAAGTATGGAAATAAAATTCAAATTAAAAAAATTTAAGAAATATAAAAAACGAAAGATAGAAAAATTCTCAAATTAAAACTTCAAAACTCTCTTCGAGGTGTCATTCTAATATATATTGTCTTGCCTACAAAAGAATGACACCTCGAAGAGAGTATCCAATATCTCTGAAAGGTAAAGATAACCTGAAAATTTCATCGTGACATTCTAACCTAGGAATTACATGTAACAGCAATTACATGGAACGGCTCCAGATTCGGAACCTCTATGTACTAGTTTCCCCGAAAATCCTAGATATCGGTCTTTACATCTCGCGTTTTCAAACAAAAGTTCAGTATTGAAAAAAATATTAAAAATATAAAAAATCACAGAAACTAAAATAAACGCTACAAAAATAAATTAAAAACCAAGCTGTGGATCCGGCTTCATTGTGCGATTGTTTTCTTTTCTAGCATTTTTCACATTTTTGAAGTTGTTGACAATTTGGACATTTCATGAATAGTTTATTTTTCAACCTTCTCAGACAAATAATTTACCACCACATATTATTATACAGTGTGTCCGGTTATGGACTAGCGATAATCTAAATACATGTAAAGCAACTATTTTAATACACAAATACATTATATACTAGGGCTCAATACCCCACCCCGTCATATGGCAGCCATTTTGTTTTTTTGATGACCCATTCTCTACGTGTGAACAAAAACCTTTATATCTCTTAAAGTTTTGGTCTTACTGAGATAAAAATAGGCTTATTCGACGGACAATAAAACTGTCTATCAACAAAATTTCAAAACAAAGTGTTAACGTTTTCTTAACTTTTGAAAAAAGATGAAATGCAAAAAAAAAGGGTAAAAAAATTATGCAAATCGACAAATTATTGCAAATCAATGCAAAAGTAGTCCCGATTACCTCTCATTTTTTTTTCACTAAATCGAAAGTTTTTGAGTTAAGCTACAATACAACATTAATTTCATAACTGTACGTTTATTACTTTAGGAGTTATTGTTGTTTGAACATAGCGCATGCGCAAGCACAAAAGACTTGTATTAAATGACATCTGACATTAGCTGCGTGCTGTCCGAAAAAGGGCTAGCAATGCTATTCGCGACTAGCAGGAGTAAGCGAAGTGGAACATATTGACTCTACCTGCAAAGAACTTACAGGATAAAGACTAGTTACGTTAGTTGTACCTTGCCCTGTATTGGTGGTTATCTTGTGATATGAATAGGGCAAATCGTCAATATTCAACACAACATATTGCTGACATACACTTCGTTTATGGTTTCAGCAAGTAATAGGGCTTTAATGTGGTTTTAATGTTAACCTACCTGTTTAAAGTTCCGACAAAGGTCTTTTGTGCTTGCGGATACGCTATGTTCAAACAACAATAACTCCTAAAGTAATAAACATACAGTTGTGAATTTAATGTTGTATTGTAGCTTAACTCAAAAACTTTCGATTTAGTGAAAAAAAAATTAAAGGTTATCGGGGCTACTTATACATAGTTTGTTGATTTGCATAATTTTTTTACCCTTTTTGCATTTTATCTTTTTTTAAAAAGTTAAGAAAACGTTAACACTTTGTTTTGTAATGTTGTTGATAGACAGTTTTATTGTCCGTCGAATAAGCCTATTTTTATCTCAGTAAGACCAAAACTTTAAGACATATGAACGTTGTTGTTCACACGTAGAGAATAGGTCATCAAAAAAACAAAATGGCTGCCATATGGCGAGGTGGGGTATTGAGCCCTAGTGTATAGTGTAATTGTGTATTAAAATAGTTGCTTTACATGTATTTAGATTATCGCTAGTTCATAACCGGACACACTGTATATGTACGAGGCTTATTCCAAAAATAATGTCGGTTCAGTCTTAAAAAAATAAAACTCATAAGAAAACTTTTTTTTTGATAATATTTTACTAGATATCTACGTAACTTTTCCTCATCATCACCCTTCATATCTACATTTTGTGTAGCGCTGGTCCAGCTTCTGTAAAACCTAAGCATATTCACTTGGTGCAAGGTCGGAACTGTACAAAGGTTGATCAGAAAGTTCCCAACGAAAAACTTACAGCAGTATAACACCATTTTGAACTTGTATGTCAGCAAGTTCCAAATACAAGAGGAATTTCAGCATCTGCAGATCCGTTTCCCAGCAAGTTCTAATATACCATGTGCTTCACAAGTGGTGGTCTCAGGAATTGCGATCTGCTCTTACCAATTGCCCAACGACTACTTCATCAAAACAACTGAAATTGTTTCCTAGAGAGTTACCAGATAGCGCTGCATGCATGGAACTTTATTAAGAAATACCATCAGTTAAATATTGACTACAGGACCTTATTAACCGAATTCCAAAAAGGAGGAGGTTATCAATTCGTCTGCAACTTTTTTTTATGTATGACGAGCGATTATTCAAAAACGGCTTGGGCAATTTTGATGATTTAAACTGCATTATATTAAGGAACATTCTAGAAAGGTACCATATAATTGTTTATAACATGAGATTTACGGCTTTCCAGAAAATCAGAAAAAAAAAGTAAATAAGGGACTAGATTTCAGAAAATTTCAATGAATCTCACCGTTTTCTCTAAAACCGCTGAAGAAATTTGAATATTATAAATTGTATTCTACAAAGATATGTTCCAGCTTGATTCCGTATATTTTTCTATAACGTAAAACTTACCATCATGGTAAATGTCAAATTTTCATCATAAATATCTAGTTTAAATGTCAAGATATTCCATGAAAGTACAGGGTGTTTGTAATGGTTTTCATTTTAAGTTAGAGGTCTTATAGTCGCGTCAAATGGCAGAAAATATTCCGTTAGTATATCGAAACGAAACTGCGTTATGTCGGCGAACTTTTCTATATGGTATATGTTTGCAGATGTGAGCGTGCATGTGATATTAGGTGGTACATAAGCAGTTGTATATATAGGATGGTTGAAATTTAAGTTGGAATTGAATTAGTTATACAGGTTGGGCAAAAAAATATTGTATTGGGTGGCACATTAATATAAGGTGGGCAAAAAACTATTGTATTGGTTGTCACATAAGTAGTTGCATATACAAGGTGGTTGAAATAAGAGTGGAGCAAAACTATAGTTATACAGAGTGGATATTTGCGTTATAGGACGGAGAATAATTACAGCTATACAAAAGGCTTTAAAAATTCTCAGAAGCAGTTGAATATACAGGATAGTTGAAATATAAGGTGGAGTAGAATTATTGTTATGTAAGCACAGGCAGTTAGGATATTTGAATAATAGGACGCAGGACGGGGTATAATTCGACATGGGTTCAGTTGCATATAACGGGTGGTTGAAATAAATGGTAGAGTAAAATTATAGTGTCATAAAATATGCATCGAAAAGATGAATGTTGTTATATAGTAGACCATGAGCAGTTGCATAAATGGAATACTAGATGTAGGGGACGAAGTAAAATAATTAATATTGTGTTGACTAGAATTATAGTTGTACAGGGTGATTCAGAAAATGATAGATCAATAAGTTATATAGGGGTGACCAATATACAGAAGCATATATAATGTGGATGCAATATAGAGTGATTTAGAGTTATATTTATAGAAAGTGATCCAAATAATAAAACAAATCACAAAGTTAAAATATATTTGGAAAATATAGACAAAGAACAAAAATTAGGAAGGGAGAAAGAGAGAGGGAGATAAGAAATAGAAGAAGAAGAAGAATTAAATTAGATAAAAAAGAAGATATGCCTGAAAATAGTAATTGATTGCGCACGGTTTCTAAACGGTTTTTATTTTAAGTCAGCTGAAGTCGGTTCTTTTTTAAATATAAATTATTTTTGGAATAACTCTCTTGATATAAAAACATGTTTGGACTGTGGCGTCAACAACAAAACACTTACCTGAGGTATTTGGGTGCTTTTACCGCATCCGGTTTCTCCAACTAAAATCAACGTTTGATATTTCTCGAGCAAATATAGAATGTGATTCCTGTTGTTGAATATCGGCAGTTTCTGTCTTTGGGATTGAATGGAATCGGAAATGTATCGATTGTAAACGAAATCCGACGTTTCTATTCCAACGGATTCATCTTTGTCTAGGAAGCTCGAAGTAGCTGACGGTTTAACGAATTTAGGTTTGAATTCACTCATCACGATTCTGGCTTGTCTCCCAGATTTGGTCGCATTGAAAATTCACACCTGCAATTAAAAATAACAGTCACAACATGAAATTTGGTGTTTAATACGGATTGCTTCTTTAATTTATTTATTAAGTGTGATGGTTATGCCAATCCAACAGAGCCTTTCAAAAATAACCTCATACTTTAAAAAATACAGGGTGTTTATAATAATAAAATGTTTCCATTTTTGTTTTGTTCATTGGTAAATTTTTACCACAAATTCACAAGTCAATATTTCACTAAAAAAACACGAATTTCTACTATATTATCACCACGATTCACGTAATCACTCTCAACTAATTCTCTGCTGCTGTCGACTACTTTAATACTCTCTTACAGTTCCTTGAATAATCGAATTGAAGTCTTTCTATCGCAAATCGTTGTTTTCTTGAAGTGACTGGAATTTTCGATACTTATTCCATTGTCAATTTTGCGTCCAGAAGGATCGTTTTTGTCGTCAATCATTTATTTCAGAGAGGTAGTTATTGTTATATGATATTTCGATTCGGTGGCGTACAATTATACATGGACGACCTAAAGTTGATGGCAGCTGCAGCTTAAACAGCTGCATGATATATTTAAAATAGAAGAAGGGTTCTCTAGTCAAGGATAATTTACAAAGGATTGCTCGATAGATGTAAATTTTTCCGAAAGCATACGTCACAAAGTGGCTGCTAATATTTGCACCGTAACTTTTTCTAATTAAGTTGTTATCAATATCAGATTGAACAGATAAAATAAAACCAGAAAAACTCTTTAACTGTCAACAGACAAAGCGCCACAACAACTCGAGAGCGGGCCGAACACACGGTGATACGTCACAAGGTGGCTGTTTTTTTTTAACATATCCTTGTTCTCTAGTGACATCCTTATGCAATTTGGCCTAGATAAATGCCGAATTATTAATATAGTTAAAGGCAAAATACAGCAGAGTCCTACGAAATGATAGATATAGCTAGATAGATATAAATATCTTGGAATAAAGCAGACTCAGCGTATTGATCACCCCACCAGAGTTCTATAGAAGGGTAAGACGACTGTTGAAAACCAAGTTTAACAGTAAAAATCTGTTTCAGGCTATTAACACCTACGCGTGTTCAGTACTCAGTTACTCTTTCGGAATAGTTTAATTGGTGCAAGACGGACATTGAACAACAACAACGGAAAGTTCCGAGTTCTACTAACAAAAGCTCAAAATCACCATCTCAAGAGCTGTGTCGAAGGTACAACGTTGCCATGGTACCACTGCGACTGACAAATTGCACTACCAGTCAACTGAACAGAAACAGCTCAAATGGAGAGAGAAGCCCGCCCTTTCATGGAAGAAATTTTTTAAATGACGTCAACCAAGATTGTCGACAGTTCACCGTCGAACTACTGGTTGATTTCTGGTCATATGTTCTCTGAAGCGGAAGGCTTTATATTGGCAATCCAAGATCAAGTAATTCCAACTAAGAACTATCTAAAGTACATCGTTAAAGGCCCTTCTATCAACAACGACTGATGCAGATACGATTGTCAAACATCTGAATCTATCCAGCATATCACAGGAGGTTGTCAAGCGTTCGCTGCAACTGAATACAAACAACGACAGAATGCTGTGGCAAAAATACTGCACCAGGAACTAGCATTGAAACTTGAACTATCATAGTTTTAGAAAATAACAACTACAAGCTGTACTGGGACCGCATGATATTGACCGATCGGACTGTTGCTCACAATAGACTAGATATAGTTTTAGTAGATAAAGACTCTACAAAAACAACCTTAATTGACATAGCAATCGCTAACAACAATAATATAAATATTAAGCAGGCTGAAAAAAATAGCCAAACACAGGTATTTGGAATTACAACTCAAGACAGAGTAGGACATGAATAACACACGAACTGTACCAATCGTTATGTCAACAGCAGGAATAGTCCCAAAACTTCTACTAAATAATTTCAAATACCTCGGTCTGGACGAACATCTTTACCAACTAATGCAAAAAGCCGTTCTGTTAGAAACAGCCCGGACGGTCAGAAAATTAATGGGAAACTGCCACGACTCCAACCACGGGCCTGATAACCTGGCAAGGGCTCCCACAGAGCTAAACCCTATTGATATCTAGGAATTTTCCTCTAAAAGCACGCTATGCTTGACTTAGATAGAGGGAGTGTGCTGCCTACACTGAATGGTTCAGTCGGGGGGAACTATTTACCATGAGAATAAAATTCGTTTGTAAGTACTATCTGTATTACTGCAACTTTTGAATACATGACACAATTAAATTTTAAATGTGTAAAATTTACTTTTAATACACGGTCCACTTAATACACAAATGGCCGTGACATTGGATAGTAGGCCGATGTTTTTTTTTGTATTTAACCTAAATAGTGTAATGTACCTCTTGTTTTTAGTTTTTACGTTTTAAAATGTTACTTTTAAATTCAGAAGTTGTTAATTTTGATAAAATATGCCTTCAAATTCAAATTATAAATCAGGAAAACCTGTAAAACAAGTATCTACTTTTTGTTTACCTAAAAATGACAAAACTAAAACAACAGTGGCTTCAAAATATCCTTACAGAATTGGGTTTATTAAAAAATTCTAGAATTTGCATACAACGATTTGAAGAAAAATGCTTCAAAAGCATAGACTAAGTTCGAGTACCTACATAATGAAATAAAATAATTTGAACCAATTAATCCTAAACTACATCAAGATGCCCTACAGTTTTTGAAGGCCTGCCAAGTTATTTGTCTAAGAAAACTACTACTACTGTAAAAAGACTTGGGGTAATAAACTTTTTCTAATATTTTTTTCGATACCTCTAGCCCAACGCAAAATATCGAAAATAGGCTCTATTTGTCAAATCTAATGGGGTCAGATTAATTATCCTAAAAAAGTTACTTATTATCCTACTTGATTCTGCAAATCTGTATTCCGAAACAATTGGGGAGGGGGGTCTTCATTTAAATGCGACACATGGTGTTTATTATGAACGTACCTTTGGCTTGTTTGAGTCCAAATTATTTCGAATTTAATACCATTTTAGCATTTTTCTATATAAAGATAACGAAGGTTTCACAGTGACAGGCAAACTTTGTGTAGTTTCGATGTATTAAAATAAACCATCAAATAATGGAAAAATAAAACTAATGGTACTCTTCATATCCTCTAATGAATTCAGCAGACCTCACAAAACACAACTAATCGACAAAAAGAAAGATTGTCACGATAACTAATAAAAGTTAGTCATTAAAGCGCACGCTATAATTGTATAAAATGTTTGCGTGTTTGGACTTCCATAAAAAAGCACGTTTGGTTGTAATATTAACTATGACATGTCCACCAATAGCAGTAATTACTCTGAAAAAAATCTCAAGTAACAAAAAATGTTCTGAATAAACAGCTTTAGTTGTAATTCATAAAATCAGGTATAAAGATATTTAATATTTAAACAGTGATATGGATTTCAGAAATATGTGTAATTTGAATCATCAACCATCCTACTATTAGGAAATACGTAGTATTTAATAGATGATATCAGTAAGAGTATTGAAATAAACGATATTAAGGGATTTTACTACAGTGTTGAATAGTCAAATGGAAAAAAGTCAATTACGAATAAAGAAGGGACACGTCAATTTATATTTTTAAATGTATTTTTTCAAGAAAAAACTTTAAATAGGTGGTATCATGTGACAGTGGCCAACACCAACTTTCTTATTTAAATGGAAGTTCTGTATATTATTCATTTTTTGGATTCTCCAGAAAATTCTAGACATAATTCATGTACAAGGTCCTACACCTATCTTCAGCTATTTCGGAAATATTAAGTGTTTTGAGATTTATTACAAAAATCAGCATTAAAATAAGAAAAATATTTTATTTCACAAATTCGCTACATTACAGTAAAAACCTAATAAGTAATACTGATTATTTCTTAATAACATATAAAAAAAAACAAAAAACCATTAATGTCCATGAAGGAAATATTCAAAATGATCGCCGCGAACGTCTTAGCAAGATGCTAATCTGATATAAAAATGTCTTCTAACGTTACTCAACATCTCAGGCGTGACTGATCTAATCGCAAGCGTGATTCGTCTTTTTAGATTATCTAAGTTGAAGGGTTTAACTTAGTAAACAGTACTTTTGACATATCCCCACAAAAAGTAATCCAATGGCGTCAAATCAAGAGTTTGAGCTGGCCATTCTATCGATCCGCGCCTCCCAATCCACCGAAGGAAAATTTGGTTCAGGTACTATCGGACATTGATTTCGTAATGGAGAGATGCTCCATGTGGCTGAAACCATATTGTATTGGCAGAAACTTGTGGGTTTACTGGATCAGGATGTGAGTTTGTCAAACTTGGCACGACATTATTTTGGAGCAGTTCTAAATATTTATCTCCATTCAAATTGCCATCAATGAAAAGGGACCTACGATATGATTTCCAACAATTCCTGCCCAAACATGAACTTTTTCAGGATATTGCGTATGTTTCTCTGACATCCAGTGAGGATTCTCATTAGACCAATAGCGGCAATTATGACGATTAACATGACCGTGAAGTGTATACGTGCTCTCATCAGAAAACAAAACATCTTCTAATTGGATCACATTGCTATCTAACCTTGCCATCATTTGTTCACAGAAATACGTTCTCCTATAGAAATCGTCTTCCATGAGCTCCTGAGTCGGCATCATTTTTTACGGATGCATTTTGTTTTCCTTTAATATTCGAAAAATTGATGTGTGGCTAACGTGGAACAGGGGGGCTGCTTTTCGACCAGAATTATGAGGGTTTTCTTGAAACTCAAGCATAATATCCAATTTTGTATTATCACTTAGAGCATTGGCAGCTATTTTTTATCTGTCTTACACGACCAAGCTCGCGAAAATGCTTTTCTATTTTGCTAATTGTCCCTTGGAATACAGGCGGCAAATTTGGAAAATTTTCGTGAAATAAGCGCGAAACTTCAATTTGTCCGGGTGTTATCTCCATATCCAATCATTTGTAGAATGGTTATTTTGTGCATTTCTGTTAAATGAATCATTTTTCTGATATTATTACGTACAGTAAACGAAATTCACAATAGCACTGATACTGATCACCATTCTCATGCAGGCAGACGACAAGATGCTAAGGCTATGAATTTTGACGAAAATAAACAAAACTTTTTTTTTCATATCAGTAAAAAGAAAGATTTTTGCTTATAAGATTCATTACTCTAATTTTTGGTCGTTTGTTCCACCAAATTGGCCGTTCTTGCTATAATGGATATATTTGACACAGCGTATTCAGTGAGAACGGTATCTGATTTAGACCCTGACAAGTTTGCAGATTTGAAATATACAGACTTTTCAACAAGTGTGGTGTGTTAGTAAATAAAGTGAGTTCCACTTTTGTACTCATAATTATTTGCCAATTCTGTCTATTTAGCTTTGACCCCAAATTTATAGTTGAAACGACCTCACAGCAAAAAGGCGTCAAAAGAGATAATAATCAGACGGAATAGCAAAAAATGCAGACGGGTCATTTATAGAAATAGTGCCGTTCTTGTTCTAAATCACATATCCACTATTAATAATAATAATAATATGCTTTATTTTGAAGAATGATTAAAGTACAATACATAAACGCACAGCAACCTTTACAGAAAATATTGTCACACAGCGACATTATTATATAAATTAAACTATCACAGATGCATAATATTCTACCATTGAATATTGCTTTAAGCTAACTAACATTTAATGAATTTATTTTTTGAAGTAACTTTTAGATTTTAAATTTTTGATGTAATTAGGCAAACTATTATAAATTTTTGTTCAATTATAATAAACACCATGTTCAGTTTTTGTCAGTCTGTGTTATGGATAACTAGTTGGACATTTCTAATGTAATATTCATTGAGAAGCTCAGGTCTTTTAAATTTATTTGTATTTCCTGTATGAATACACAAATTACAGAAAATATTTTGTTTATCTTATCTATGGCCCTATCACCACCTAAGAAGATTATTCCATAACTTAGCATTGACTTAAAAATTTACATGATAAATCATTTTGTGTGTTTTTCTGAGACTATCAACTGTTGAACCACGTATGCTTAGTCCATATAGTATGCTCTCTATGAAATCCAGTTGCAGGGCTTCCCAGTATTTAACCTTAAGCCAGCTAAATTGCATGATGCCTCAAACTTATCAACATGAACATTCTATATTTTAAAAGCATCACGAACCCAATTAACCTATGTTCAGCTTCCAACGAACTCTTTAAAAAGTGATTTGACCAGATTTCGCAATAGCTGTTTCTAGATAATTTTATTGCGCGCAAGCCCTCTCTACACCATTCTATTTTACATTCCATAGATTTGTCAAGCTTCAGAAAAAATACTTATTTTACCTTATTGTTTAAATAAAAGAATGAAGAATAAACATACCAATTGATTATGTAAATCATATATTTGGTGACAATTAATAAAAAAGAAAACTAAACATTTAAATCTCACTCTAACTCAAAAAAACTTGTAACTAATTAACTTACTGTTTAACATCGTTGAAGATTTCTGCAATTAACAACCAGCAATTATTAGTGCGTTCACCACTAAAGTAGTGTGTCACGATTAACATGAAATACTTTTAGACAGCAAAACTGTTTTATTATTTTCAGTTTCAGCGAACCGACATAATATATCTAAATGTTCGTAGATATGCGGCATACCGCGCAGTCAAGAGCAGATTTCAAATTCTGATAAGATACGACAGCCAACAAATTATTTCCTAACCCAATCAGAGTATTTTACAAAAGTAAAATATGTGAATTGATAATAGAACAATTCTGTCGATATATTTTTTTTTATAGCACGGATGATAATTTAAAATGCTTTTTTATATTAATAATACCTAATTTATCTATTTAATGGTTAAAAAAAGAACTGTATTTGTATTTAATATTTTAAATTGATCACGCTTATTTTTGTAATTATAATCAAAGATTATTTGTAATTAATCTACCTGATCCAACACACAATTTTTTACACAAACGTTGACTTGCCTGCTATTTGGGGGTTGAACAAACGTTTTCATCGATATTCGGAAATTCAATAAAATATGTACTAACTTATACTAACTGATATTTAATGTTTGCATCTTTAAAAATAAAACAATATTCAAAAAATCTAAGAAATCCTATAACCCGATCGCAGCGCGACCTACCGAATCTAATTATGAATCTAACCCATCCAGGGACCAAATCAAACACATACAAAAAATTTCATCAAAATGGGTCCAGCCATTTAGGAAGAATTCAGTAACATACAATTGACCTTCTCAAGTCAAAGATCTAGCCGTCACTGGATTCAATATCTCTATGTAAAATCAATTGACCTTGAAGATAACGGTCGAGGACATGGATACAATATTTGATTGTGACATTTCCTGCTCTTTTTACTGGCGGGGTTAAAACGAGTTATTCCAGTTTCCACTATCGATTTAACTTTGAAATAAGGTTTAAAACCAAAGACAAAGCCATCGTCAACATCATGTCCGAATGTAAAATGTTCCATTTTTGTTAGTCAAATATATGGGATATCGTTTTAAAAGATGGCATGATCTTCAAATGACCTTGAAGTTCATGGCAAATGTCAAATCCACCTTTAAGTAGCCCAAGAATTTTCTTAAAACTCTTATCTTAGACATTCTTCCATGCGACGTCTATATTGTAAGGTAACCAGGGAACCTTTACACTTAACCTTCTCTGTCCACCAAAGTCAAATAGACATGGTCAAGGTCGCGTTTAAATGTAAAGAAATGTTTGCACATTAAATTCCCAGAGTTAAAAATATGGGCTTGAATTGAAAAAAATACATGACCTTCAAATAACCTTGAAAGTAAAGGACACGGTCAACAGCATTAGGTAGCTAGGGAATATTATTCAGCTTTAGTCTTTATATTATTAAATGTTTTCAGAATTATTCGTACACTTTCGAACTTTACACTTTAGTAGATTTCTTATAAAAGTCCAATACGCTTGATCGTTTTTTACTAGAGGGTATTTTTTAATTTTCATATGGCATTTTACAGTCTAGAATTTATTCTTTAAGTGAATAAATTCTAGACTGTAAAATGCAATATCCGGTAAGTACTTTCCGATACAGTGGGAGTCCGAGACTAGACTGTGTCTACCATCATTACTTTTTTGGCAAATTTCAATTTTGTGTGTTTTGTTTTCCTTGTCGGGTCTTTGTATGTTTTGGACGAATTCTTGGGTCTGTCGCCATTGTTGCATTTCGTGTTTTTTTGCCTTTAATAAAATTCCGGAACACTTAAATTGCATAATTCTGATTATCGGATTGTCAAATTCATTCGTACGAACATATCCAAATATTTATTATACCGTGATAAATAACATCAGGTGAGTACGCGGTGGATTTTCGTACTAATTTATGAGCAAATTTCATTAATTACAATTTTGGCATATCTGATAACTTATCTGTTTTATTTTGGATGAAAACACATATTTTGCAACAAATTGACATATTACTCGCAAAATGTTGAGTAATCTACAGGAATTTTTGAGACAGATTTACGGGGCTTTAAATAAAACCATGATTTGTAAATATATTCAGTTGTTTATTGGGATTAATTACCATATTTACGATGATTCAGAAACAAACAAAATTTTTCTGTTTTTTTATTGACACACCAATATTTTATTTTGATTGTCCATTTTTTTTCTGACGGAATTTACAGGTAATATAAAGTTCACTTAACTTTCGTAATTATCAGCATTGTATAACAATTTTGAATCTTTGTTCAAATGTCACATCACATAAAACAAACAGGTAAGTATATTGAAATATACATTCACACATATTATACACGAAAAGTAGTTGACAAATACAAACCTTATTTCTTTAGTTTCTATAAGGCAACTAGTGTTTTGGGCTGTACCCACAAATTGCCATAACAACACCTAGATTTGCAAATATTCACCTTATCTATTTTTCAGAAATCGATGTGAGAAGAGAAACCCCAAATGAAATACCAAAATCCATGAAGTTCTTTTCCATATATGTTTAGTTTTGCTGAACTTCTAGTTATATCAGAAGTTGATGAGTTTTTACCATTGAAACATCCAAAGTATTATTGAATTTTTGGAAATTAAGCTATGAAAGTACAAAATGGTACTTTAATGGTTTCTTACTTTAGTCTGAGATGTAGAGTACTAACTCACAAGTATAAAGTTTGATGATAATTTCAATAGTTTGCAGTAGATGTCAACCAAACAGATTGATTGTTAAGTCTACAAACAAAAATGGATTAAAAATGGGAAATCAAAAACATTATATGTATCACCTAGTTAAGATTCAGTGAGCTGAAGGATGAGTTGTGAAATAATTTACCAGTGGAAAAAAGGTCTTTGTAAATCTTATCGATATATTATTACAAGTAAGTTAAATCCAAGAAATTTTTTTACGAAGATTATTTGTAGCATTCACTAAATACAACATTCCTGAAGAATTCATACCCAACAACTATATGAGCTTAGACTCTAATTTCATTCATTTTGTTTGTTTTTTTTCATATGCTTTAGCTATGTTGAATTCTTATATTGCTTCATTTACCTCATATTTTGTGATGATTTTTATCAGTTCCATTAAGCCTCTAGCAGGTTAAAGAGTTCAAAATGTGTGTTTTAAGTTACCAATAAGAGTGGTAAAAATGTTTTCAGAATTCTCTTGAACATACTCAAAACTTTGGAAAGGAAAGTGGTATGAACCAGTTTCTTTGCATTCTAGTTTTATAAAGACTTAAAGTTCACACTAGTTATTAATTCCCTTATGATGGTTAGGTTGTATTAATCTATACTATTATAAATTGTGAGTTTGTCTGTTTGTTTGTTTGTTTGTTCGGGCATCACTTAAGAACTACGGAACTGATTTTGCTGAATCTTTTTTTGTTGCAAAGCCCATAGTTTGACTTAAAATCTGGTAGATATTTTATCTCCCTAAATTCACAGAAACGGTAGATATAACGAAAGAACTTCTACCATGTTGAATAACACAATTATTCTAATGGTTCCACCGCAAGCACCAAATTTTAGATACTTGAATCAGCTTAGCTTTTAAGCAAAATTCGGAATATGCCAATGTAACATGTTTCGATTTAGAAAAAAAAAACAATTGATATATAAACCGTAATTTTACAGAGTATTCTATATACAGGAAACTTAGTGCGGAGTAGAATTACATGGATTTAAAAAATTTAAAAAAAGTTATATTAGGTGTACCATCAGGAGCTGCATATATACAATGTGGTTGAAATAAGGGGGAAACTGATATATCAACAGTAATTTTACAGGGTGTTCTATATATAGGAAACTTAGTGCGGAGTAGAATGACATGGATTTAAAAAATCTAAAAAAAGTTAAATTAGGTGCAATATAAGCAGCTGCATATATACAATGTGGTTGAAATAAGGGGAAGTGGAATTAGTTATACGGGCTGGTTCAAAAAAGTTATATTTAGTGGGCCATAAATAGTTGCATATATCAGGTGGTTCATAAACGGGGGGAGTAGAATTATATTTACATAGGGTGGATAACAAAATGATATATTTTTTGGCTCATAAGTAGTTGCATATACAATATGGTTGAAACAAGGGTAGACTATATGGGTGGATAATTTTTTTTAGAAAAAAATGTGTTATGTAATCTTTGAATTATGTTCTTGAGTTATTATGTTTATTGAATGGGTTGAAAAAATGTTAGAAGAAGTTGTTTATACAGGGTGGTTGAAATATGAGATCGAGTGGAATTATAGTTTGTAGAGTGGTTAAAAATTATTTTATATCTACAAGTAAATGCATATATAGGATGGTTGAAATATGTAGCGGAGTATAATTACAGCTATAAAGGTGGGTTTATAAAATATTATAAAGAAATGTTATGATCTACAAGTTGTTCCATTTACCGGATGGTTGAAATAAAGGGTGGAGTAGAACATTTTACACAAATGTTATATTGTAGTAGAAGTATTTTGTAGAGTAAAATTATGCTTATACCTACAGGATGGTTCAAAAATAAGTTATAATGTTTAACTGATTGGCAGCAATATATACAGGATGGTTTTAATGTAGATGCAAGTAAAATTATAGTTATACAAGACGGTTAAAAAAAATGATAAAAGTTATATAGGGTGGCCAAAAAGCAGTTGCAGTTTTGGTGAGTGCTTAAATAAAGGTTTGATGTTAGGGTGCCAAACTGTGTGCTTAAATAAAGGTTTGATGTTAGGGTGCCAAACTGTGTTTTTACATTTGTGAAACACCAAGGTTTAAGGATTCCACAGGCATTTCCATTAGGGTGGATCGAAAAGTTTTAAAAATTTGTTATATAGGGCATGAACAGTTGCATATATGGAATACCTGAAACATGGGGCGAAGCGAAGATTATACTTTTAGAGTATGATTAACACAATGTTGCATATAAAGGGAGATTAAAATATAGTGTGGAGAGAAATTTTACTATACAATGTGGCTCATAAAACATCAGAAATAATTGTTTTATAGCATAAACTATAAGCAGTTGCATAGCTGAAATATAGAGTGGAGTAGAGTTATAAGCAGGTGTTAAAAAAGTTATATTGGGTGACAAATAAACAGCATCATATACAGGACGGTTGCACTATAGGGTGAAGTAGAGTTACTTATACAAGGTGATTCAAAAAAATCTGGAATAAAATTGTTATATAGGGTAGCCCATAAGCACTTGTAGTTTGGGTGAAATATATTCGGGATTGGTGGATTTATAGTTAAGTAGGGTGTTTCAAAAATTTGGAAAAATTGTTATATAGAATAACCCATATGTTTCATAAGTTATTTCTTTTTGTAAAGACTTGTACATTCCGTACGCGGGTGAAACTTATACATATTACTTGTCTTCACTCACTTGTTTTGAAATATTTTTTGGTCAACTAGTTGATAGATTTTTCCAAAAAATAATCAATTTGATTTGGTAAATCAAATGAAAAACCAATGAATACAAAAGTAAACAAAATTTCATTTGTAGGACAGAAAAAAACATTTACCTGACTAATTTACCTACCTTTATTTCAAACACATCTTCAACACCAACAATTCATTTCTTAGTTGTACTGATTGAGACAAGAGAGTGAACGTGAATAAAAAATTAACGAAATCATTAATATTGTATATCACAAATTTGGAAACTAACCTTGACCGACAATCTGCGAATTCGTTACCTCAGACCTCAATTAAACTAAACTCGTTTGATTAAAAGAACATAAATATTATGAATAAAAATAGTACTGGAATTTGTATTTTGGGAGAATAACGTTGGAAACCGATTTCCATTTATCAAAAACAATTAATTATGAGTAACTAACCTTTAAAATTGGCAGCAATATAAATCTTCAAATAATTCAGGAGACCAATTCACATACTTATATGTCCTAAATGCACTTTTAAATATAGAAAAAGTGAAAAAGTATTACTATTTTCAAAAAATCAACACAAATGACAGGAGACAAGCCTAGGACAATTTTGTTTTCTAGGTTATAGCCACAGATCATACAATAAAGAGGTTATAGCCAAGAAAACCACAGAACGCGTTTTCAGCTAACTCGGTAATAATTACTGAAATTGATTCGTCGCCATTTTGTGTCAAAACTATTGAAGTTAATAATTTTTAGTTTTACCATAGAATAATTAGTGTTATTATTCTGTAGTTATAGGTACAGCAGCTAGTAGATAATTAGTCGGCATGAGAAAACAAAAACAAAATGTATTTGTAAATTATTATTGTTAACAACTATTATATTAAATATAAGGCTTGTTCGTAGTAACCAGTTGCCAACGATTCCAACGGTTTGAGAAATTTTACTCCAATCGAGCGTTCGCCGAGTTAACTATCGAGCTCGCTGATTGGCATAGAATTTCACAAATCGACTACTTTGAATATACTATTCCAGGAAATACGAAATCCCCCTAAGTACTCCTTGAAGGTCTTTTCTGGACCTGCCCTTCGCAACATCTTGCTTTTGTTGGAGGCAATGTAATTTATTAACCCCTTACTTATTGACACCCAGCAGGAATCATATCGTTCAGTAATTAATACATAAAACTTCAATGGCCTACAATAAAATAAAAACTGTACAAATTATAATGCATGTTTATTGATACCTGAGATATTTAAGAAAACAAATGAATAATATTATTTACAGATTTAAATTTGTGAGGGATTAGTTTCACTTTCAGTCCTACAAAATTAAAAGTTCATTAGTTCAACTGGGACTTTATTTTGGAATCGCTCACCTTTGGCGCTCTGTTTATATTTACAGATTTTGTTGATGATATCTAAATCTTCTTTAACCATCCCATCAAAGTTTAACCTCTTTAATTTCGGACAACGCAATATTATACTGAATAAGAGGTCGTCCAAATTTTCTTTGTTGTTTTTAAGATCTAAATTTACAAATTCTAAAATAAGAATAAATACATTTAAGAAATTTAATAGTGTTTCATATAAACTTGCAAATTATTAATAATGAAGGTCCGCAAACAAACGTCTAACTAGTTGGCAACCCAAAAGGAGGACAAATTGTAATAAAAACCAGCGAAAACTTTACTAACAAATATTTATATGCAACATAGAAGAAGAAAACGGATCATGAAAATTGTAGACCAATCAGCTTTTTGGATCCGCCAATGTATACTATACATGTTTTAAATGTTTTTTAAGGATTTTAAGAAAGAAGGAATTCCACTCATTACGAATCCAAGAAGGGAGCCATGGCTCATCACCCACATCTACCCTCAAGGGCTTCAACTCAGTTCAAAACTAAAGCAAGAAAATCTTACTTCTTTCATCGACAAGGATTTGAGAAAAACCTATAGCGCAACAAGGCATATTTGCGGATAATCGTATAGTATCTTACCCAAGGTATTATGGAAGATTTCTATTAATCGGGACAGCGTTACTTCAAAATTTCTGCTGTGCTTCTGATCAAATTTGTTGTTGGATACCAGCGAGAAGCATCTTAAGGGTACGCTTCCCATCCACAAAATGAACTTGAGTTGTTCGTAGTGACATATATTTCCTAAAAACATAATTATTGTTATTTTAAAAAATATGTAGCTGCAATTCCATATGTTTTGACAAAACAGCTGTAATATATTTTTTACCTTCCGGGATCTATATAAAAGCTTGTAGGCAGTCAATATGAATTTTAGCAACTCTAGTACAAGATAAAATTCCCAAGTACTCAGTCCAAAATGTCGATTTTTTTAATAATACTACTGACCGACAAAAAATGTAACAAACCGCAGGTTTTTAGGGTTCCGTATATACGGATACCCTTATAATATCACTCCGGAATTATGGCTCTGTCACATCACAGCAATTTTCTTCTAAACTACTGGACGGAAGAGGTTGAAATTTGGTATCAATGTATAGTTTGGTGACCCGATCAGAAGTACATATCGTAAAAGAATTTAAAATTTGATTTTATCGGTACTTCTGGGGGGAAAAACTAAAAAAATCGATCGTCCCCCCCCGGATCTCCGAAACTACTAAGCCTAAAATTTTGAAAAAATAGGATATGTAGAACGTTGCCCGAACTTTACAGGAAAAATAAGGAGAAACCATTAATATTAATTTTGGGGGGCAAATTATAGAATTAAATAAAAAATTAAAAATAATAAAAAAACGCATCATGTAATATATCAAATGAAATGTTTCATTCTGAGGAACACAAATATATTTTTTTCATATTTTTAAAAAAATTATTAAAAAAGATATTAACGAAAATATACCAAAATTTACCCATCCCCCCCCTTATTCCCGAAACTATAAACTTTTGAAAAAAAATAGGGATATAGGTTCTGACCTGAAGGAAAAATAAGGAGAAAGCTCTACTTTTAATTTTGGGAGGCAAAATACAGAATTAAATGGAAAATATAAAATTAAAATTGTTTCTAACCCATCATGTTATACATCAAATGAAAGGGCTCATTACGGCGAAAACAAATATATTTTTTTCAAATTTTTAAAATAAATTAATTAAAAGATATTAACAAAAATATAAAAAAAATTACACATTCCCCCCCCCTTATCTCCGAAACCATAAGCTAGAAAATTTTGAAAAAAATGGAGGTATAGCCCCTCACCTGAACTTTACTGGAAAATTAAGAAGAAACCCCTAATATTCATTTTCGGGGGCAAATTATAGAATTAAATGGAAAATATAAAATTAAAATTGTTTCTAACCCATCGTGTTATATATCAAATGAAAGGGCTCATTATGACGAAAACAAATATTTTTTTTTCATATTTTTAAAATAAATTAATTAAAATATATTAACAAAAATATATAATATTTTACCTATTCCCCCCCCTCCCTCTTATCTCTGAAAACATAAGCTGAAAAATTTTGAAAAAAGTATAGCCCCTCACCTGAACTTTACTGGAAAAATAAGAAGAAACCCATTTTCGGGGGCAAATTATAGAATTAAATGAAAAATAAAAAATTATAATTGTTTCTAACGGGTCATGTAATATATCAAATCACAGGGCTCATTATGACGAATACAAATATATTTTCCCCCCGCTATTCACCAAACTATAAGACCTAAATTCTTTTGTTTATTGGAAAAATATGAAAAAATCCTTAATCCTCCTTTGGCCTCCAAATAATAGAATTAAACATTCATTTGTTTACAAGATAGTAACTAAAATATTAAACGTCGACTTAATTCCCACTTTAGAAACTACACTATTTAAATTTTGAAAAATATATTTTATTTGTATTTTTTAATAATTTGAATAACAGATTTAATAATTTATAATTTAATCTTGACCTATTTTGCCCTTTATCTTCCGATATACAGAGCCTCAAAACCCAGACAGTAGATTATAAAAGACTTCTCTGAAAGTTTATTAGTAAAATAAAACCCTAATGTTATTTTTTGGGGGCCAAATTAGAAAATTAAATACATATGTATTCTGATAAAAATCAAGCGAATCCTGAAGCAGGTAAAATAAAAAGTCTATGTGTGGAAAATCAAAGTGTTTATTTTTTATAAATTTAAAACGCTTCCTTTAAAATATATAAGGGTAAATATAAGAAAATGCACTCATTCCCTGCTTGTCTGAAATTGGAATATTAGAATCTTGAAGGTGGTACGGAACCCTAAGTATCCGAGTCCAACTCGCACTTGACCAAATTATTTTTTTAATATAAATTATTAAATTTAGTGGTTTAGTCGATGCAGTTTTCAAATCTAGCTAATTAACTTTTCGGTATTGTCAAAAATAATGTATTTTACTTTTAAGCAACATTCATATTTTCTGAGTAACCTCGTTTACTGTTAAATAGAATAGCATATATTTTTTCTAAATATTATTAAGAATATATTGCATATGACTCCAGCCCCTAGATAGGATGCATGAACTATTCATACATTAATGGATATTGGAAATAAACCAAAATAAACCTTTTTTTAAATTCTTTTTTCAATGTTATAAACCATACATAACTAATTGTAACATGAATTGCAAGCATCTAGACGAAGGTCAGGACATACAGCCTCATCGTACTTAGTACAAACAATTTTTGATTTTCTGTCACTTGACCTTGGGCATACATAGCATCTGCTGCTTTTTCATAATTTAGTTGGTGGTTCCACAGTATCGGGTTACTCAGTGGGCAATATATATTGAATATCTTGACGGACTTCTCTTGACAAATTCTTTTGAAGTCTCCTTTCCATGTGTTTTCGAGCTTACTGAAATCCAAGTTCACACAGAAATTTTCTTCGAATAACTTTCTGTTGTTTTCCAGCAAGCTTATGAAGTATCATAGAGTTAAGGCCGGGCGCATACGCTCGGTTTCCTGATTAGGTTTGGGTTTCCTGATTAGGTTTCCTGATCAGGAATTCAGATTCGGAAAGCTGAATGCTCCATTTACATACAAAATGTTCAACAAGGCGCACACGTACTTACTATTTTCGAACGGAAAAAAACCCGACGTTCGTTTCGAAATGTAATCCGTGCGTTCGGGTAGTCTAATTTCCTAATACAAAACAACGAATGGTTTGCGTTAGGCACGAGGAATTCCGGATCTGAATTCCTGATCAGGAAACCTAATCAGGAAACCGAGCGTGTTCGCCCGCCCTTAGGCCGGGCGCATTCTTAGTATAGTCCATAGAATCTTTGCGAACGGAGACAGAACAACGAAAAAATGCTCTACGTCTCTTTACACTCTTAGAGCATGTACTTTCTGGAGATAGCCTGCAGTGCACAAATCTCGTGGTAAGACTAAGGAGAGAGAGGGCAATAGAGAGGGCAAGAGGCTATTTCACTCGGGAGCTGCTTCCAATAAAATACGTTCAGCATGTTGTTCATTGGCTGCTTCCACCCACTAAGTGAAATAGCCTCTTACTGTCTCTATTGCCCTCTCTTTCTAACGTTGCTACGATTTTATGTATGACAGGCTATATCTAGATGGTAAATGAACCAAGTTTACAGTAAAAGAATTTCATAGAGTGGGGATAGAATAAGCAATCGCTCGTCTAATGTAAATCGACCCTCAGACGAATACGAGGGCAATGCGAAAAGACCTGTTATCAACTGCACGTTTGAATACTCGAAAACTATGCGATATAGACTTCTTCTCTTTACAAAAAATAAAAAAATGGCATGTATAACAACAACAAACTGTTATAGCAACTATTCTTGTTGGGGTGAGTCTGCTTACATATACTTAAAATAGTTTAAAATATTTAATGGGGCGTAGAAATAATGTAAATCAAAAAACCTTTGTAAAAACTTAACAATACATACTTATGAAGAATGAGATTTTCAGGGACGGATAAGCTGCTTTTAGCTTAGTCCATTCTGACTCGGGTATCAGTTCGCTTTGCAGGTCGGTCTCATCAAAGAATATCTCTAAAAATTTTAACGATCTGTTATCGTTTTTCGTTATAATTTCGATAACTCTTCGATTCGAAAATATGAAATAATCCAGTTTTAACTCTTCCAAAAAATTTAACTGTTGAAAAACTTCGAAAAATTCGTTCGTATCAAATGTAGTGTTGTAGTTGTAAAAGTGATTGCTGATTTCCAAGTAGGTTATAGCATTCTTCGATCCTAAGCAGGCCGACAGAATTTTTAGGCATTCAGCTTTCGGTAAACTTGTGTTGTGGAAAACAATCTTTCTTAACTTTTTCTGCATCCTCAAAAAGAAACCAAATTGCGAAATTACATCTATAAATTATTCTTTCCGTATAAACTTAAAACATTAGCATAACACTTAAAAACCGTTCCTAACCAATTTTTATTCCTTAACTAATTATACTGGGAGTTTAAAATTGCAAAAATCGCAATTTTGTCAATTTTTGTAACTTTTCAGTGACTAAATAAAATAAATTTAATCTCAAAAATAGCCGATTAGATAATTAGTTATTGAGTTATTTGAAAAAACTGTATAAAGGCGCATTTTTCAATCGTTCATAATTATTGTTTAAAAAACAATATAACTTTAAAACGCGGCATAAAGTTTAATAGGTTAATAACTGGTAGGAATCGTAAAGTATACAATGGCATTTTGCCCTAAATTGATTTTAAATTCAGTTTGAAACGTCTATTCAGAATCAAAAAAAAATTACTACTGTGGAGAAATCTCTTCTTCCCGTGATTCTACTACTTTTTCACACTTAAAAATATATTAACTAGTAGTTTTTTTAAATATTTTTATGTGCATATTATTTTTAATTAGATAGATATGTCTAGTATAAGCAACTACTTCTGTTTGACAGTTTATAACATTTTTTAACCACCTTGTATAACTATAATTCCACTCCACCTTATCATCCTGTATATGCAACTGCTTCCAACATTTTTTAGAACACTCCGCCTTACACCTCGAATGTCCTTACTGCACATGCTTAGTTAACCATTTTTTTAAGTTTTGTGATCCACTCTATAGTTTTATTTCACTCTTATTTCAACCACCTTGTATCCGCAACTACTTATGTGACCAATACAACATTTTTTCAACCACCCTGTATAACATTACCATTCTTTATATGGAACTGCTTATGTAGCACCCAATATAACATTTATTTGTAAGAGTTTTTGAACCCACCTGTCCAACTGTAATTTTACTTCGCCAGATATTTCAACCGCGCATATTGCTTGCTGCTTGAATTTCGATGCACGCACACATACACAAACACCTAACACTTTTTCTTTTCGATACACTCATGAAATATTTTGTGCCATTTCATTTCATTCATTGTGCCAAGCTCTATAAAATGAAAGCCGTTACAAACACTCTGTACTATATACTTTCATGACATATCTTGACATTTAAGCTAGATGTTTATGATGATAACAAATTTTCATTTTAATAAGGTAATGAAATATGTTCTGCAATTTCACGCGACTGTAACTTAACTTCGTCTCTAAAATAAAGTGACTTCAAAAGCATCAAAATGAAAAGCGTTACATACACCCTGTACGACATACTTTCATGGCATCTATATATAAATAGGTAAAGACAAAACGATTAGGTACCATTTTCTCCTGTCTCTCTACCGATTTTCTTCATTATTGTCTTGTTTAGTAGCTACTGACCTTCAGTGCAGAATGCTAATATTAATGTATAATATTGGTTCATTCATTAAATAAAATATAGTAAAAACTCATTATTTACGTCCATACTGTCAACGCCAAACAACTGACAGTGCCGCCGCCGCTAGACGGTTATATATGAATCGTTAGAAGCTGTTATATTCTTAGAGCATGTACTTCTGGAAGTGGCATGCAAGCGTTGTTATTGTTTAGTGATAAAATAGTCAATGTAGTAGATCAGTATTGAATTTTCGGAGGCGTTGCAGTAAATTTCATATTAAATATTCTGTTTTTAATGTGAATTTAATTATTTGATTAATATATTATAATCACAACCTTCCCGAAGATATTGTGCAAATAATTGTCAGACAGCGGACAATAGAGAATGTATTAAATATTTAAGATCTCTTAGGGTTGTTGGTCCTCTCTTTGCTTTAATATTCCTGAACTTGATTGAAACCGCAAATGACGAAAACTTTTAGGTTGCAAAGAACAATCTTCCAATTATTATATCGAATATTTTGCCAGGAGCGGTTGCAGCCAAAAATTTGGGAGGTTCATTTGTCAAAAATATTTCGAATACCGATATTTGATTACAGATTTATTTTCTTTTTATTTCAATAGATTTGTCAATATGAGTAAACAATTTTGGTCATTACATCTACTTCTCCGATTTCTCCACATCTCTGTTTCTTATAAAAATATACTTTTTACAATTTCATGAAATAGGCTCGAATTTCGACCACTGGGCGACTACTAGTATCTTGAAATTTAAACCAAATTTTATGATGAACATTTGATATTTACAGTTTTTGTGCATATATTTTTCCGATTTTCAGAAAAATGGACTGTTTTGCGTTATAGAAAAATGTACGGAATCAAGCTGGAACATATCTTTGTATAATACAATTTATAATATTCAAATTGCGTGAGCAGTTTTAGAGAAAACACTGAGGATTCATTGAAAATCGCTGAAATATAGTCCCTTATTTACTTTTTTCCTGATTTTCTGGAAAACCGTAAATTTCATATTATAGACAATTATATGGAACCTTTCTCTAATGTTCCTTAATATAACGCAGTTTAAATCATCAAAATTGACCAATGCGTTTTTGAATAATCGCTCGTCATACATAAAAAAAAGTTGTAGACGAATTGATAACCTCCTCATTTTTGGAAGTCTGTTAAACATGATGTTTGTATTGTACAGAACCAAAGATAAATATTAACTTGTGTAGGTACATATATAATTTCGAAGAACAATGATTTCATAACATGAAATTTTAATACAGGAAAATACAAAATATGTGCTCAAATCATGAGAATTGAACTTAGCGAATAATAGGTTTATTCACATGACAGAGTGTTGAAATTTGGTTTTTGAAAATTTGTGATGTTTGAAAACCGCTCTCTATATAAAACTCAAATTTGGTATAGCATAGTTTTCAAGGGAGATAAATAAGAATTTGTTATCACTTTTTATGGTACTCTTACAGGGTGTTTGTTACGAAGGTCGAATTAGGCAAATCCATGTTTACTTTTTTAATACCCCGTATAATTTGCGTTTCGACGATAAATAATGGCACTTCCATAATTTCAATACAAAAAACATATACTTGTTGAATCCTCATATTTCAAGGCGTTTTCGAGATATTGCAATTCAAATACATTTTTTAAGTAGATTGTGAATTTGACATGAACTATTGATTTGTTCTGTGCATACTGTCGATTTATTTACTGTGTTTTTAAAGTGAGTTATTGGAATAAAGCCTTCATTAAATATACCTAGAATTAAGGAATTTGCAAATAGTAAACTAAGGGATATGATTTGTATTTATGCACAAGTAAATTATAATTCAAGTGCTGCAGTTAGACGATATGCACAGTTATATCCAAATCAAAATGTACCTAATTATAAAATACGAGTATTCCAACGATTATACACAAATTTAGGTGAAATAGATTCGTTTCACACAAAAAATTCTGGTGGCATAGTTTTCAAGTGGTGGCCGACCTAAATGAATTTCAGCTGATCATGAAGATGATATTTTATTTCGAATTCTGGAAAATCCTGCATTAAGTACTTGGTGCTTTCAAGCAGCTACTGGTGTAAATAAATCGAGTATATCACGAATTTTTCATACAGAAAAATTGTATCCGTATCACTTTTCGTGTGTACAAAATTTATTGCTCAATGATTTACCACGTAGACAACAGTTCGGTCAGTGGATGCAACATAAAATCATTCAAGATCCAACGTTTCTTGAAAACATCCTATTTTCTGATGAAGCAATATTCACACGCCGTGGAGTCTTCATTTCGAAGAATAACTACTATTATGATTTTGATAATACTCATAAGAATCGTGCAGCTTATTTTCAGCATTAATTTTCCATTAATATCTGGTGTGGAATTATTGGCGATCACTTCATTGGTCCGTTTGAACTTCCGAGGAGAATGTATTACAGTATTTAGAATTTTTTGAAAATAATTTGGGTAAGTTATTCGAAGAAATTTCTCTTATTTGAAGGCAGCATATGTGTTTTATGCACGATAGCGCGCCGACACATTATCCACTTACAGACCAGCAATATTTAAATGACTACTTTCCGCATCGTTGGATTGGACGTGGCAGTGAATTCCCTGGGTCGCCTCATACTCCAGAACTTAATTCTATGGACACATATGGGGATAGATGAAATCTTTGATGCAATGAAATTAATACTCGAAACGAGCTTTTAGCGAAAATTCAGGAAGCCCCCAATATTTTTAAACATATCTTTGCAACCTTTTTCAAGATAAAAAGTGTAATAAAATGCATTGATACTAATCGTGGTCAATTTCAAAATTTGATGAAGTGAATCTATTTTTTTTTGTTTTCATAATTAAATTAAATGTTTTTGAAACCGTTAATGTTTTATTTAAATGACTAAGCGCCAGTCTTAAAATGGCAATATTCCGAAACGCCTTGAAATATGGAGACTCAACAAGTATACGTTTTTTGTATTGAAATTATGGCAGTTTAATTGTTTATCGTCGAAACACAAATTATACAAGGTGTTAAAACAATAAACATAGATTTGCCTAATTCGACCTTCGTAAGAAACACCCTGTAAAAGTACCATAAAAAATGATAACAAATTCTCGTTTATCGCCCTTGAAAACTGTGCTGTACCAAATTTGAGTTCAATATATGAAGCCCTTTTTCAAATTTTGGAAAGCCAAATACGAACTTTAGCGCCCTGTATATCGTTAACTACAAACATTTTACTAAGGCATATTTGTGTTAATCAATATATTTTCACCGCCTCTAACTGCAGTTGTCGTATTGTCCATTAGTTATGGGACACCCTGTTTATTAGCAAATTGATAAAAACGAGTACGAATTTAAACATTTATATAACTGTATATTAATTATTACTGTAAATTTTTTATTACATTCACCTAATCAACAATAATATAGACATGCAAATCTATAAAAAAACTACTTCTTCAGATATATTTCCCCGCGAAAACCTTTTAAAAAACGTCAGTTCCATAAACTTAGGGGAAGTAATGGCTCTCTCCAATAAGGTTTAGTCGAAACCGAACGTCGAAATATTGTCTTTCAAAGTGAATTTATATAGAGTAAAATAAAACCAAAGGTTTGATAATTGCTATGTTCCTTTCAGATAGTTTAAAACTAACTTGTCGTAAAATGGGATCATGCAGAATTTGGGAAATTGTAAAATAACAATAACTATGAGCGGTTGAAAAGTGGTCATTTTTGACACTGATTTGCAATTATCCTATTGGCTAGATGAACATATCATTTAGCAGCTATTAAAAATCGTATAATAAAACAAACTTACATTTGATAATAATACTTTTCAGTCAGTTGCTGAAAAGTTACAAAAACTACCAAATTTGCGATATTTGCACCTTTAAAACTCCGTACAATTAATTAGGGAATAAAAATTTATTAACAAGGCATTTTACATGTTATGCTATATACTTTATTACAGAAAAACCAATCAAACACATGTGGAATTTTTTTGAAAAAAAAAGAACGATTAAATAATTCTGAGTTCTCTAGTCTAGTAGTACTTACCTCAAGAATCGCGAAAAATGATACACTATCTTCTTAAACGGATATGTGTCGTACCATTCAAATATTCTCAACGATTCTATCTGAACACAACTTTCACTAAGTATATACAAAAATCTAACGACCCTTTTTGTCAATTCCTGTAGTCTCAGCGGGAGCCATCTGTTCTGAATTTGGGGATGTTCCCAACCTATTTCCAAAGCTTTTATGTATCTGTTATATTCTTCAGTTAAAAGTGTTGTACTTGGTTCTGAAAAAGAGAACAAATTCATTGCTTTATGATATGGTAGAAGAAGAGACTACAACCTAGAAAATCTTTGTCTATTTTTAATACGATTTTCATCCAAAGTTCTTTTCTGTTTAGTGCCTCTTTCCACTTTCTACATACTAATGAACACGAAAGCCTATCTGTTCGTGGTAAATACTGCAGAATTTCCGAGATCATTTCTATAGGGATTACATCTATGGAGATGTTATCCATCTTCCCAGTTCTTGAGCAACATTACATTAGAAGCTATTAAATTGTTTCGCTACTATATATTATATATTAAACCATGAATTTTCTTGACTTATTTAATATTTGTCAAATATTTCGATGACAGGTGTATTAACCGATATTATCAACATTTTCATTCATGTGTTACTTTGACTCAATTTCCTAATTTTCTTTTAGTTTACTTTTTTTCGGGTTAGACCTCTGCGGTTTGTGATCTAATTCTTCAATTCCCTTGAGGGTACTTGGGGATAATCCAGACTTTTCGAGCCTAAATTGTTTTTCAAGTGTTGTAAGAGATTTTTAAGTGACATGTTTAATATCAATAGTTATTAGTTTGTAGGTTATATTTGAAAAGAGTTAACAGCAAATTCGCATAAGCAAATTATTTAAACAATAAAAACTGGCTAAAATATTTGGATGATTATAATTTTGGCAGAACAACACACTACTTTTCTTAGATATCTTAATGACAAAAACACCATCGTCATTTCATACAGAAGTCTACAGAAAGCCAACTCCACACTAACATATATCTTAATTTTAACTCTAAGTTTGCAAATACCGTAAAAAAGCCATCATCAAATCTTTAAATTTCAAATTTAACGAAATGTTCCAAATACATAAAGAAGTGTTCGAGAGGACATTCCATTGGGGAAAGCGCAACTGATGAAGGTTCCCTAACCAGAAACAATATATTATATATATATTGTCTTGCGTACAACAGAATGACACCTCGAAGAGAATATTCAAAATCTTTATATGTTGAATCAAAAACCATCTAGTTGTTTTTTGAATGATATTTGTTTTCAATGTCTAAATGTGGGAAATAACACCACAGTTTAAAGAAAATTGCTGTATATTCCAAACGTTTCGTGGTCTAGGTCAGAATTGTGCCTTTTTTATCCAAGTTTCGTAACCATTGACAACGGGGTCTGACCTAGACCCCGAAACGTTTGGAATATACAGCAATTTTCTTTAAACTGTGGTGTTATTTCCCAAGAAGTACTTAGACATCAAAAACCATCTGTTCAGATATCAATAAACTTAATGAAGAAAAAACATTTATAAAAAATATACCTACCTACTATCCAAGGATAGTTTACAAAGGATGCATTGATCAATATTAAAAGTTTTCAAATAAAACCAGCCACCTTTGACGTATCACCGTGCATTGGGCGGGCTCTCGAGTTGTTGTGGCACTTTGTCTGTTGACATTTGAAGAGTTTTTCGGGTTTTGTTTCATCTGTTTAATGTGATATTGGTAACAACTTAATTAGAAAAGGTTACGGTCCAAATATTAGCAGCCACTTTGTGACGTATACTTTTGGAAAAATTTACATCTATCTAGCAGTTCTTTACCTACTATCTGCTAACAATTTTCCTAAAAACAAAACAATCACTAATATTCAACAACAAGTTGATCCAAACAATACTACACCCTTGATATTTTTTTTTGATTGTTGATAGGCTGATTAGAACTGCAACCACCAAACCCTCCCTGCTGGCTACGGGCTTGAATACAACACCAATACCTTGCATGCAAGGTCTTTCAGAAACACTGAAGAAAAGAGTGGCCAACAAATTTAATATTAAAACAACATTCCCACAAGAAATTCTCTGTAATCAATAATAACAAAAACAAAACCAAATAGCGTAACACAAAACTTGCATTTATAAGATTCCTGGCGAATGTAAGGAATTTGATATTGAAGAAACTTCTAGATCTATAAAGGTGCGACCAAATGAGCACAAAAATTATACAAAGAAACGACAATCCGAAAAGTCGAAAATTTGTGAACATGCCTGAAACTTTGGTCACATCATAGAATGTCAAAATTCAGCCATATTACACAAAGAAAGAGATAATACAAAATGAAAGCTGAAAGAGTCTGCTTAAAATTGTTTAAATGAAAGCGATTATACCGCTAGTACTTCTGTAGAATTCAGCCGTTCATAGTTACCATAATCAAGGATGAAATTAATAATGGTAATGTCCTTTTGAACAACCCTGTATCGCAATAGTTCATAAGGTTTTTCCTAGGTTTTCCCTTATGACTTTAAGGGGTCTCTGGAAGATTAGAATTTCATTGATCTCATTTTTCGCAACTATAACAAAGTCGTATGAAATTCAGAAGTTAACTTTTTCAAGTTCTTCCAATTTGAAAGAAGCTTTGTTATTTCACATGGTCTTTAGAATTCTTTAGTATTACCCTGTATATATCTAATTAAAAGTAAAATTTCTTAGTTACATCAATTTTATTGTTAAATATTTAACGTCAAATTCTGAATTATTTAATTTGTCAATGCAAACCTTTTAATTTTTAATTCTTGATCAGTTATAGAAGTTTTATTGCCATTGAAAACGGGGTCTGATTTAGACCCTGAAACGTTTGGACTATTTGAAATATACAGACTTTCAAGGAACTCGTGGTGTTATTCTCAAAAAATCTAAAAAGTACTGTAATTGGAACAGCTAATGGATGCAATGCCGTAAATTTGTTAAAAGTTCTTGTGGATATTGCATTAAACGAATCGGAATGATATACCCTTTTCCTCAACGCTGACCGTCTGCCGCAAATTCGGGGTATTAAAATAATATTCACAAACATTTTTAACAATGTTGGGGTATTCTAACAAAAATCCAAGATAGACAAATTGCTTTACATAAACTCTCAAAATATCTTAGGTATATCCTGATCGAATGATCTTGGTTAATACGGCGTGTTTTACAAAAATTTCTCTGTAGATATATTACTCAAATCACATTTCTCCAAAAAATACTTAACTGATAATATCGGTCTTGAGCCCAATTAATTTTAAACCTACCATTTCGAGGATTGTTTATGTAATGCAAAAATAATTTGGTCAAGTGCGAGTAGGACTCGCATACTAAGGGTTCCGTACCACCTTTGAGGTACAATGTAGGCAACCCAAAGTATATATTTTTCTAATATTCTAGTTTCAGACAAACAGGGAATGCATGGATTTTTTATATATTCGTTGATATCTTTCAAACTAAGCATATTAAATTTATAAAAAAATATACATCTTTATTTCTTACAACGATCCATAGTATTTTATTTGCTACATGATGCCCTTGATTTTTTATAAAAATATATATTTAATTTTCTAATCTGATAATTACCAATAACGTTTCAGTGACGCCCTATATAATCTTTTGTCTGAAATTTAGGCTCAGTAGTTTGGAAGATAATGGGGAGAACCGATCAAATTTCAAATTATAATTTTAATTTTTTTCTAGTTTCTTTAGTTCGCAGATATAGCAGGCAATGGGTCGAATTTTGAATATATTTTTAATAACTTGCTATCAAATTATTAAAAAAAAAAATGAAAAAAATATACTTGCGTTTGAAAAAGTTTTTTGTTCATTTAATTCTGCAATTTGGCCCCCAAAGTTAATATGAGGGTTTTCTCCGTATTTTTCCAGTAAAATTCAAATAAGGCCCTATACACCTATTTTTTCCAAATTTTAAGCCTTATAGTTTCGGAAATAAAAAAAATAATAGAAAATTTTTAAATATTTTTGCTAATATCTTTTAAACAATTTATTTTAAAGATATAAAAAATGTATTTGTATTCCTCATAACGAGCCCTTTATTTGATATATTACATGATGCGTTAGAAGAAAATTAAATTTTTCATTTTCCGTTTAGTTCTAAGTTTTTCGTTATTTTTCCTGTAAAGTTCAATCAATTTAATACTTCCAATTTTTTTCAAAATTTTATGCACCTATTATATTTTAGGAAATAAAGGGGGCATGGGTAATTTTTTTGTTATTATCTTTTCAACAATTTATTTTAAAAATATTTTACGGGTTTACGTGACGGATTTAAAACAATTTTAATTTTATATTTAATTCTGTAATTTGCCCTCTAAAAATTAATATTGAGAGTTTTCCTTTATTTTTCCTGTGAAGTTGAGTTGAGCCCCTATATCTCTATTTTTTTAAAAAATGTTTTACCTTATAGGTTCGGAAATAAATAATTTTTTGTTAATATCGTTTGATTTGATTTTTTATTATTATTAAAAAATAGATTGTTAGTTTAATTTTAGAATTTGCCCTCCAAAATTAATATTACGGGTATCTCCTTATTTTTCCTGTTAACTTGGGAAACGACCGATATTTCCTATTTTTTCAAAATTTTAAGCTCAATAATTTAATATTGCAAAATTTCCCCAAGAAGAAAATCAAAATTTCTTCATACACGATAGGTACTCCTGGTCGGGTCACCAAACTATATCTACGCTGAGACGAAATGTCAACCTTTTTTGTCCCGTAGTTTTGGAGCAAATTTCTGTGTTATGAAAGACGGAGGAATCAAGGGTGATTTTAGAAGGGTTTCTGTGACATGGATATAGGGAACACTAAAAATTAACTCTTTTCCAGTATTTGTACATTTAGGATATTCATCATATTCATCAATTTTCATAATGTAATCATAAAACAAATTTACTGTTAAAAAAATCATATCAATTATCCACTATACCTCAAATGTGAATACAGTGATGACATAAACGAATTGCTATAAAAGTAATGTCCAATACGCCTTTCATTTTGCTCTATTGACTGATGTATTTTTTTAAATTAAAGCTAGTACGTACAATTGACAGAAAAAGTATTTTATGATTTTTCTTGTGTATTTTGAAAACAAAAAGCGTTTTCGCAACAAATCACCCTGTATTGAATTAATAACCAAATCTGCACTAATGACGAATAGTCTTAAATAACATTTAATTTGATATTTTATTACATAACCAGTATTATATAGAAATTATTTGTTTACAAAAAAAAACATTTTCTTATAATAAGCATTTATTGACACTCTTTGATTTAGTAATTTAAATTTCGCGCGTCTATCACCGGAAACTTCCCTCCAGAATCACCGGTTGCCAAGCGTTTGACGCAACTTCCTTTTTCCGTCCGCTTCGTTTCGTCATCTTACATCAAATTTGTGCTGGTGAAATGAGTTAGCTCTCATGAATTTACAAAAAGTAATTTGTAGAAACAAACAATATTAGTACAATGTTACAGTTGTGCAGATTGTGTTTAGTTAAGGACAATGTTAACATACCAATTTTCGAAGGACAAGGTGATATTAGTCAAATATTCCAGAAAATTAGTTCGTGTCTGCCGGTGAAGGTAAGTTGGCGTCATCCGCCATGTTATTGTTGTTTCCCTTTTTGATATTTGATAATTTGATATTCGACAGAGAACGAAATTTTTGACATTGGTTTGGATGTTTACGAATTGGAATGCATGTTATATTTTTATATCGTATATTTATTTTAAGATGTTGTCAGCTTTATAAGTCTGTTCAACAGATTTTACGAGTGGTCTTTGCAAACTAATGATACATTTAAAATAGTTTGTAAACGATGTTTTGCTTCGTTTTGTATCGACAGTTCGTCAAAAATATTTATTCATTAAATCTATCGCTATTCTACTATTTAAGTCCTTGTGTTTAGTTTGAATATAAAAAAGTAATCGATATACTGGGTGATGACTGTATAAAAAGGTGGGGCTTGAAAATTTGTACTTTTGTACTTCAAGAGTATTTATATTTTATAATTTTATAGGCATGTTTATTTGTTTGCATCATCGAGTAGCGTTTTCATAATTGTTCAATTGTAAACTAGTTCTGTCTGGACCAAAAGTTCAATATTCATTAAATCAACAGACGCCATTAAATGTTATTGCGTCTTAATAAAATGGCCGAACACGTAACTAATTTGGAATTTTTATGTAATTGTTTTCATCAGTGCCTTGGTTAAGACGATTGTGATTGCCGGGGTTTTCAATGTTTGAAATTTTTAACAAAATTTTCATCTTATGAACCTACCTTACGGTGTATATAGACCATTTCATAAAAATGGTGTCGCCCTTTGTATTAAAACGTACGTGATAATGATGCCCGAAGCAGTTTTACTTTCACTTACTATTTGTAAAACGTTACATAACTTAAGTTATCCGGATAATTTGACAATTCGTCAAAAATGTTTTTTCAATTCGTGCAGATTACAATTATAATTTAAAAGTCTTAGGTACAGTATGTTTCACAAAAATCGGTAGTAAAACATGGGAATGGTTTAAAGTGATGGTTCGTAATAATGTCTGTTAAAGAACTGTATTATGCCTTTTGAGACAGACAAGTTTATCTAGTCTTGGACCACCATAGCCATAACCGGCTATAAACTTGTCTCGGACATTTAAGGCGGGTCGCACACTGGCAACTTTTTAGTTTCGGTAATAAAAAAGTTGACTTTCGTTCAAAGTTGCTTGTTGTTGTTTCAAGCGCACACTGGCGACTGAATAGTCGCTCAATACAAGTTTGAAAATGATTTTCGTTGACAATATGCGTTTGTACTATTGTTTTACAAAAAATTTTCAGACCATCCATTGATTACCACAAAGATTATAGATGGACAATGGACAAAACTTTTTAATCGCCAATATGTGGTGATAGATCTGAACATATACATTCTATTTGTCACCAACAATTGAGGTGGAAGAAAATCGAACGTATTGGAATTTTTTTGTTGTCGGAACTAAATAATCGTCCATCTACGGGTTTCCATAAGAAACAATTTGTTCTATTTTTGTGTTTAAGAGTTGCTTCACAAAAGTTGCCAGTGTGCTGCTAGCTAAAGGGTGTTGTCTGAAATTTCGAAGGCGGGGTCTAACCCCAAAACTAGATCCTGCTTTTATTTAAAATTATTACAGTATGATAAAACATAAATACTATGGCTATTAAGGTACATGATCCAATATTTTTTTAAGAAGTATTTAAACAGTCGTTAATACCATCCTTAACTTTTTTAGCATAAAATTTCATAATTATTATTATACTCAAGTAGAGTGTGTATTTCAATAAATACCAAAACTACCAATATTCATTTTCCTGACAAAAATTCATTGCAAAAGGAACAAAATATGGAGGTTATGAATTGTCATCATATTCATTATTTTTTACATTAAAAAAACGGCAATATAATCAATAAAAGTCAGAGATAAATCATTTGCAGTTAACAGCTGTACCATGTAATCATCTAGAAGACCAAAATAGACTTGTTATTTGTTTTTGTCAATTTGGTATCACACCATATTAACATGTCATTTTAGGAAACTAACTTTTTTTATTATTTGACAATCTATCAATTGTATCAATGTAATTTGCCCAATGCTTGACAGTCCAAAATTTAATTTTTGGGATGTTTTCAATTGGGCATAAAATATTTTACAGAGTTTTTCGTATAATGACTATATTATTCGGTCATTATATAGCCCAATCCTCTGTACATTTAAAAACTTTAGAAATTTGTATCACTCAAGATTTTTAGTAAACAAAAATTGAATGTCATTGTAGCTGAATTCTTTGTGTTCAATAGACTCCAAAAATTTATAATAGTGTGTTTACAAAAATTTATAATAGTGTGTTCAGTCTTCCAGTTACTATTCAAATGAAATGAGCTAATAATAATTAAATAACAAAATAGAAGAAACTATCAAAAGGTTACAAAAGGCTTTTGCTCACCTGTTCTGCTGCTTTGGCTGATTTTGTGAACCTCAATTTTGATTAAGTCTTATTTTGGAACAGTTTATTTGCCTTATTGAGTAGCTGGTGTGGTTATAGGCATTTTTTGACCAGTATGCTGAGTGAAGAAAGCATTCTATTGCCATTTTTAGTGATAGACCTTTCTGAACATTTTTATTAATTTGTAGTTGTTTGTCATAAATTCAGTGATTTAATTAAAGTAAATGGAACTTTAAGGAGGATCCAAACAAATAAATACGTATTTAAATAAAAATTCGCACCTATTCATAGTTTTGTGGTTGTTTTTCTAGTAGATCTAATTTTATTTTATTTTTAATTTCTCTGTTAACCAATATAATACAGCTTCTTTATCAATTTTAATTCTGTCACTTGTGTTGTTTCATTGTGTAACCTGTCAATATAGTCCTTTCTGTTTTATTTGTGTATGTTTTGAATTTATCTATTTCATGCACTTCATTTTCGTCTAAACATCAACTTCACATTCCTTTGTCAATTCAGAAATTAAACAATTATGAAGGATAAATTCATATATTACAGTAGGTCTTTAGTATCCAAAGGACCTTACCCTTTGACTTTTTAACCGACTTCCAAAAAGGAGGAGGTTATCAATTCGTCGCGTATTTTTTTTACTTTTTTTTTTGTATGTGTGTTACCTGATTTCTTCTCCTGTTGTGACCTGTTTTGAATGAATATGGTCTTGTTTAATAGAGTATATATCCGGATTGGTGAAACTTCAAATTTTGGAAAAGAATTCTTTTGGCAAAGTGATGAAATTTGTGAATGAACACATGCGTGCATGGAAATCGACCAATATCTCTAATATTTTAGTCGATTTTTCGATAACTCCTTATGGATGTGTATAGTTTTTTTAACGTTTAATCTATTAAGGAAGATCCCTAGGTGATCTCATATACTTTTCTGCTACGTGCAACTTGTAGTTTTGCAGAAAATCGCCGAAAATTCCAAATTTCTTATCAAAAATTTCATCGAAATGACATAACGGATATTCTCATAAATATTTTAATTCTGTATGTTTTAATTGCGAATTTGAAAATTTTCTATTTACATCTCAAGCATATAGTTTGTAAAGCATAGTATTTTCGGCTCCTTAAATCAATGACTACCAAACTCGTTTTGTTTGTATATCAGGCAAATACCTATTTAAATGCAAATTTTTCCATTTTGCGAAGACGGTGCTTTTGGTTATCACATTCTCCCGTCCTAATAGAAAATTCAGTGACAACACATGTCAAACTTTAAACTACTATTTGGTGAGTTTATACAGAGGGTGTTTGGTTATAGCAAACAAAATCACAAAGTAAAGTGATAGAAGGATTTGCATTTATATGATGATTGAAATATAGGACGGAGTAGAAGGATAGTGATTATTTCTTTTATAGCCCATAAAAAGTTGCATAATGTGTGGAGAGGAATTAATGTTCACAGGGCGATAATATAAAATGTTAAAAATGTAATAATTTATGGGGTAGCCTACAAGGAGTTATATACTATGTTTGAAATATAGGACGGTATGGGATGGATTCTACTCCGTCCTATAGTCTACAGAAGTCAGCTAACAAATTTATACTTGTCCGTGGGCAGTCGTATGTACATGATGGTTGGTACATAGGGCGGAGTGGATTTATCTATAGTTATACAGAGTTGTCAAAAAAAGTTGAAATAAGGTTACATGGCGTGGTCCATAAGGCATAAATATGTTTTGGGCTTATTAAGTCAACGCGTACTAGTACATTTTGTTCGTAAACATTTACCTGTTTACGAACGAAAAAACTAAAAAGTTGAAAATAAAACATTTAAAAAATATATAACCGACTTCCACCTATAACTAAAAAGCTATAAATAATTATAACAAAATACAACTAGCAAATAAATAACACATTCAATGTTGTTAGGTACCTACCCAGGAAATAAAAAATGTAAACATTAAAAGGTGCTCATTCTGTACAAATTAATTACCTACCAATCTAGTATATTTTTGAAGTCGGTGCCAAGCAAATCTAAAATCCTTCATTGCATACTTATCTACTACTTCATCAAACTTGATTGTTGCTTGGCACCGACTTCAAAAATGTACTAGATTGGTAGGTAATTAATTTGTACAGAATGAGCACCTTTTAATGTTTACATTTTTTACTTCCTGGGTAGGTACCTAAGAACATTGAATGTGTTATTTATTTGCTACAGTTGTATTTTGTTATAATTATTTTTAGCTTTTTAGTTATAGGTGGAAGTCGGTTATATATTTTTTAAAAATGTTTTATTTTTCTGGTAAATTTGTTTCTAAAGAATATTTTTCATCCCCGTGTTTTTGGATGTTGATGGTTAAGTTCTTGAGGAAGAGATGTAATATCAAAATGCATTGAACAGTTTGTTAATTTTAAATTTTGCAAGTTTGTTAAAATTGGTGTTAATTATAACTGGAATTGTAGTTTTGATATCTTAACAGCTATAACCGTCTGGTGATGTAGGGCATAAATAATATTTGTATTCAATGAGTTTCAAAGTCGTGGTGCCTTTGCAAACTTAATCCACTCATTCAGACTACCAAATATTAGAGGTTTTAAAAAAAATTAGCGAGAGCAAAAAGCGACAAGAATTATGCGGAACCCTTACCCAATTATTGTTAACAGAGTGATATACCTAACTAATGTTCTAATCTGGCATTTACTCTGTAGTATTTTTTTTTTCAGATTTGTAGTGATCTGTATTATTAGTCATAATTAGATTTCTTTCGTATAGTTTTTTTCTGGATTGAAATGAACTATTTTATGATTTTTTGGCATAACTAGATTACCATCTTTTATTTGATTAGTTTTCTTTTCATTTTATTTTCTAATGTAATTGTGAAAGTTCAGACTAGTGTTCTATATAGTATATATTCAATATAGTGCTGAAATGTATAGATAATAAAATATGGCTAGATACCAAACTGAGAATTACAATACTGTCAAGTGTGCTACAAGTCTTTATTAAAACTCAATAGTATGGATAGGCAAAATCAAAGGAAAAGGACATTTACAATAGGACTCCTTCCTGTATTTAAAGATTGAACTGAGACAGCAAAATTGCCTAAAATTTTTTGTTGATCATATGTGATAGTCATGGGTGATATTGATGGTCAGGGAAATTTGAAAAAAATGTTCTAGGAAAATACAAGAAAAGCCAGGGAATTTTTTGGTCATTATTCGACACCTTGTGTCATCTATTTGTGTTCCTGCACCTTAACACTTCCTCCACTATGTTGATGCTTCGTTGAAGCATATTTTAAATAATGTAGGGGATAGATTTGCGCGTTGCGGGCGGTGCGTTGGGTCAAAGTGACAGCTGCAAACTATCAAACACATAAAAAGAAGACATTTTGTCATTACTGGAAAATTAATTCGTGCGATTGTAGCATTCTTGTATTGTCGCATCGTTCATTTGGTTTGTTTTTAGCCTTTAGTTGCAGTTTTTAATTGTCACATTGACGTATCGCATCGCACGCACATCGGTTTTACGTGGGACATAGCCTTTCGTAACTAGGAAACTTTCACATATTCCGCCGATCTAAACTTTTCTCTACTATTCGGTCAATAATACGATTTAATTTTTGTTGCAGGTATCACGGGAAGATAAATTGCCTCAAAAAATTTGTGATGGATGTTCGTATAAGTTAGATATCGTCAACGACTTTCGCAACACGACGGTCAACGCCGAAAAACAATTGCTGACATGGCTGAGCGAAACGAGCAGCGGTGGTACGGCGACGGCAGCTGCGGCAGCGACCGCCGCAGCGACAGCGGCGGTGACGAAGAAAGCCGAAATGGACGTGACCGAACACATCAAACCTGCCGAGACTTTTGTAAAACAAGAGACGATAGACCCCTCGGATGTATCGAAGGAAGAGGACGACGAGAAGTCCTTCCTGTTCCAGAATAAGTTAGAGGTGAGTCCCTGACTACATTGTTTTATCAAGTGTCAATAGGTTCGTTCCAACAGAACGAATTACCCATACACAACTGATAATCGTTGTGCGCGGTGACGAGTTATCGTTTACAATTATGTTTCGCGCAATACGATTACTGGTTGCTTTACGTCGTGTTGGAACACGCCTATTGTATGTTTTTTAGCTTTTTTGTTATCAGGGTATTTTATTTCATTTATTTACAGCTTCCCGATAATAGAATCTCTGAGAACGAAGACGAACCACCTCCACCGAAGAGAGCGAAAAGAACTGCCGCAGTAAAAGCCGCCGTGAAAGCTGCCATAGCCATAGATCACGAGAGTGATGAGGATGACGATGATTACGGGGAACCTTTAACGAAGGTGGGTTTTTGTTTATCAATGATTAAGGGGAAAATTGTGCGTTTACATGTTCAACCTTTTGTTTTAAATACGTAAATGTTCTTATCGGGGTTCCGATTTTTTGAAGGTAACTGTACCAGCGTTGATTGAACAATTATAGTCATATTTAAACAAAGTAACACAAAGCAATATTAAACTATACATATAAAATTTCTCTTGAATCATTCTGTCCATTGATGGAAACCGCATTAAAATCCGTTGCTTAGTTTGAAAGATCTTGCGTACATAGGGACAGACGGTGGGAAGTGACTTTGTTTTATGCTATGTAAAGATTAACTGACCTGCCCCAACTTCTACTTAATAGACAAATCAGTGAATTCGACTTATTTATCTTACTTTTTTTCATTAAATAAGTGCCATAACTACATTTTTAGTTTGTCATCATTTTTCATGATCGAAGATCATGATAACAAGGAGTTTAAAAATGCATTATATTAGGATTTAATACTAAGAGCCATACATATTAAGTGTTTGGGATTTTTTACATTTTATGCACCGGTTTTACTATTATTTGTCTTAGGTGTCTCGACATATTTTTACATTATTGACACTTGTCTTATTTGACAGTTTCGTCATTTTTCGCATATTTGACATTTTTTACATGTCTGGCCTTTTGGGAAATTTTTATATTTTTGTAATGAAAAATACTCTTAGCCTCTATTGTATTATGAATTTACTCAGAGTGGAATAAAGTAACTTTACAGAATTTCACGCCGGCATCACTTGGTTTTTGAGAAATTTATCTCTAAAAATCATTGGATCTTCTATTGTTTCCCAGCCCACTATTGATAAAGCATTTAAAAATAACTCATCGAGTCTCTTAAAGAATTATCCTGACTTGACCATACAATGTATGGCAGCACACTCCCTCTAAGGCACGCATAGATGCGTGTTTAAGGAGAAAATTCACTAAACCCCATATATCAAAAGGGTTTAGCTCTGTGGGAGCCCTTGCCAAGTTTTCTGGCCCGTGGTTGGAGTCGTGGCGGCAGTTTCCCATGAATTTCCTGACCCCTGTTAGAAACAGCCCGACTTTTTGCGTTTTTTGGTAAAGTTGTTCCTCCAGACCAAGGTATTTTTAATTGTTTAATAGATGTTTTGGGACTATTCCTGTCCTTGGCATAACAATTGGTACAGTTCATGTGTTGTTCATGTCCCACTGAGTCTTTATTTCAAATTCCAAATCCCTATATTTGGTTATTTTCTCAGCCTGCTTGATATATTATTGTTAGGAATTGCTATGTCAATTAAAGTTGTTTTCCAAGACAATTTCTACAAAAATTAAGAATTAATAATATAATTCCTCAGCTTTTATTTTTTAATATTTCGCCAAAAAGTGAAATATATTTCCCAATATTCAAATCTATATCAGTTTCTGTTTTCGAGATACGAAATTTCCCCAAAAAACTAATTACTCCTATATATAGCTTTGGTTTCCGAATAGTCGTGAATTCTTGAAAAAATAATTCCCCTTGCCCCTCGTTAGAGAACAAAATTTTTGCTAAATAATTGAACTAGCTTTTTATTTATTTGGGCAGAAGAATATGTACACCAATTTTCGAGTCTTCTATCACTTTGTTTCTGAGATATTAGAAATCTCCAGTGCCACTCTCTATCCAACAAATTATACAATTAATCAAAATGAAATATATCCTAGTCGCAGAAAGCTTCTCGATAGATTTCTATTAGTGAATTTTTTGGGTTAGGTTAGGTTTAGAAAAAACAAGTTTTGCAATATTTTAAAAAAGGGATATATTTTTGCAATTTTCCACGTAGATGCATTAATACTTGGAGAGTACGACAATATTATAATAACATAAATAACAATATAAATTACGAAGTTAACCTCAAATCAAAATGTAAATAAGCAAACTTGCGCTGTTGCCTGCTGGACATAAACGGCGTAAAGTATCGCCGTTCAGGCGTTCAGTCAATGCGTGCATACCTAGATTTTTTTTTAGTGGTTACAATGGAAAACAGTTTGACATTCGTAAGCGGCTGTTTACTATTTTCCGGCAAACATCTTTCATTTTTAATGTAAACAGACAGGTCCATTTATATTAGTAGTCATTGGTTAGCTAAAAGACGCCATAATCACTATTAGTCGCATAGAGTGTTAGTAATACTTTTCATTTAATTGAAGTTTTAAAAGAAATTATTATTTTGCAGATTGAAGATGAAAGCGACGACGCTAGCGATGAAGAGGATCGCTCGTTTGTCGATATACCATCGACAAGTGCCGACGATCAACCTGGCCCGTCGGGTGTTAACAAGGATGGTGGTGAAGCACCGTGAGTACTTTTTTCAATTTTCGAAATTGAAAATTGTTACGATACTTGAATGTACAAAAAAACACATAATTTCCTTATGGTGAAGTTGTCTTGGCATCATGCAAAATTTCAACAATGTTCAAGTTTTTGAGTAGTCCTTTTAAATAAATCATCCCAATTAAAATAATTATTAAAGAGTATTTTGATTATTTGAATAAAAAAATAAATGTGTTATAATGATTGTAATAACACAATTTATTTTTTGTTTCAAATACATATTAGGTCGACATATTTGAAGATTTTTACATTGTTAGAAAGTTTCAGTGATTTGCCATGATACTTCTATTTTTAATCAAAATTCTTGAAATTGTTTAGAATTCTATGAATTAATTCAAAAGTACATTCAGGTAAAATTGAATCAGCAGCAAATACTAAACCTACAAAACTCTCATTATTATTGAATGAAATTATTTCCAGATATGTGAAAAATTATGTTTTGATTTTTTTTTCTGATTTTAATCACAAAATCCTGATTAAACATGCGACTGTAATTTATAAGAAAAATGGTACATTTGTTATCGTTTTTCGTTTTCCCTTACAGGACAAACGTCATAATTTTGTGAAAAAAATCAAAAAAAGATTGACTTGCCAATTTTTTTGGAATTATTTTCTATAATAGTTCTTAAGGTATTTTTGGCATTTATTTAAAGCTTGATAATTTTTTCACTGTTTTGGAAATCCCTCAGCCTGGTAAAATAATTAGAATTTTGATATTATTTTTTTATGTTTTTTTTTTGTTAATTGAGAGTTTTGGAGTCTACATTGATATTACAGACTGATTATTTTATGTTTTAAAAGAAAGTTAGTTTTCTGGAATTACAAATGAATTGGAAAAAATGGTATTTGCTGCTACCTGCAATTCATGAAAGCGAGTTTGATTATTAAAAAAAATGTTGGAAATCTTTTTAACTTGAGTTTATATTTTTTATTTATTTTTATCTGTTATCGTCACTTTATTGAATAACTTATATAGCAAAACTTTATGTATGAAATTAACGAAAAAGCGTTCATAGTTACAAATGAATACTAGCTTGATGCAAATTGCAAAATATTGATGCAATGTAATTGCTACATTTTTCATTCATGCCAAAATCGAGGACTTCAGTCTTTTTTTGGCAAATACGAAACTAATTTCGAACAGATTTTTATTTATTGAACAAATTTTGTTAAGTAGGAAACGGTCAATTTTGAATAGATTTTTATTTTTTTGAAATATTTTGAAGAGAATCATTTAATGATATAAGAAGACGTTCCAGTAATTTCTAACGGTAAGTCCAATCTCTATTTGAGGAAATATCTCAAGATTTTCAACATTTTCAAAATACGTTTCAGCATTCAATCTGTCTTTTGACTTGTTTGTTGAAATGTAACACCCCAATTTTGCAACAATTTTGAGATTTTATTCAATTAAATGTTAAAAATATCTTGATAAATTTTCAAATCGTCTCCTGGAATGAATTGCAGTTTTGTATTTGATGTTGTAATGTTTTGTTGGTGATATTTATGTTTTTGGACCAGAGCAAGTTTGCACTGATCCATAATAATCTTTGTGTTTGGTGAAACAAATCCTTTCTTGGTGATTTCCGTTTTCAAAGCAAATTTGTTTTGGAGATTTTTTCTGAAATCCAAATTCATTTTTTTTTGGAATTTGATCTTGAAATGTACTTTATCGAAACTGTTTAGTTTCGATAAAATCAAAATCAGTTTCAAAATTATTAATGTTGTTACTTAATCTTGATTAAGATTAGGTTAATCAGATTGGGATATGAACTCAAATTTATTTTTATTTGGGTTTCTTGTTCGTGTTTTGGGATATATCTCGGTTAGTGACGTTTGGTGTTATAAATTTTAAAAAAATGACGTGTGGACATTTCAAGTTGCTTTTGGGTTTTTTAGTGGTCCAAAAAATTAAGTGAATTGAAAAAAAAATGAAGTGACTTGTTATTTAAGAATTTTAATGAAATACCATTTGAGTTTTAAAATTTTCTGCAGTGCCATGGAATGGAAAAATGTATAAGTAATCGGCGAAAATCTATTAAAATAGTAATGTGATAGATGAAATGTTGCAATAGTAAAGTGTCAAATATCGAAGTAATAGTAACGTGATTTTTAATACCAAATTTTATTTTCTGTTATAGTGGCATTTTAAATCGTTAATTAAAATTTTGAATATATGATCTGTTTTGGGTGCAAGAGGTTGTGAATGGGATATATTGTTATTGTACATATTATTTTAAAATTAGATGCATCTGGTTTGAAATATTTAAATTTTAACATTTGTCAAATTGTTCATGTAAAATATTATATCCGGTGATTTTAAAACTTTTTTATTACATTTTATGTGATATGAGGGGGCGGAAATTACATATGTAATTAAAAATTTATTGTTACTTTTGAACAGCTGGATCTGTTCAGATTTGCAATTTGATATGTGTAGACGTTTCCTTCTTCAAATTAATGGTTAATTTATTGATTTGCTTTATCATATTAAAATTATATTGATATTTTATAATTTTACATTTATATGTAAACTTTTAGTATTTAAGATTGCTATTATGTATTAATTAATTTTAATGTCATGAAATTTTCTGCAAAAAATCCAAAGTTAGGACAAGTATTGAATTGGGAATGCTTAGTAATTTCTCATCAAGATAATGTGAAAATAGAGAATATTATCTTGGTGTTAAATTAATCTTTTCAGTTCAATTCTTGTGCCTCGATATATTGCTATTGGATATCTAACGTGAACGGAAACAAATGATTTTCAAAATTATAGGAATATTGAAGACACTCGCTTGTTTTCTACTTTCTGTATTTTTGAGGCCATATAAATTTGTTTCTGTTGGTAATTAGTTATCTAATAGTGAAATCAATATTATGAGAAATTGTTTCTAAAGGGATGTTGGTTAAGAACAAATCCATGTCCAAAGTCGTCAAAGCCAGTAGATTTGATCCAGTTTTTCTTCGTAACAAAAACCAGTGCAGAGAGCAGAGGTTTTACAGTGTCTACCATTTGCAGAGGTGACGGCCGCCGTCAGCTGTTAAATAAATTGTGAGGTTTATATTGGCTTTTATTTCAACATTATTAAAATATTTGAAATCCGATGTTAATATTGTTTTTGTTTTATGAGGTGTATGGTGAATTTACATGTACACAATTTTCTCGTCATATGGTTTTAATAAATATCACTTATATTATTGGCATTTTTGAAATAGTTTTAGCCATTACTAATAATTTTGGAAGTAACTTATCAAAATATTTGATTCCATTAACTTTTGCTTACACCATTAACATATTATTCACAAGAAAACCAAGAGAAAATAAAATATATTTAAGTACATGTAGATTTACGCAATATAGAATCTCTTCCTTGAAGAAGATATATAGTATTGAAAGAGCAACAAAGGTAAGTGAATTCTACATTATTTATATTACCAGTTGTGCACAGCCTTTTTATACTTTAAAATTTTTTCAACTCAACGCCGTTACAATTAAATTGTCATGTTTATGGAAAGTCGTTTCCTGTAATATTTCACTTGTGTAGCTAATAGTATAGAATTTGAAGAAATAAACTGTATGTTCTAAAACCTGATCCGCTTTAAAAAGAAATGTTTTAATGGGGTTCCGATTTCTACATATTTGCATATATTTTAAATCGAGTCATTTATAGTCTTATTAAATATCTGTTTTTGCAATTCAGTTGTCTCTGCAATATACAATTCTTATAATGACTTAGTAAAATGTTTAAGGTTGTGGTATACTCGTAGTGTATAAAGTACAGAAAACACTAATGAAACATAGTTGATTCTGCTTTTTCCCGATTTGGACTGCATTATTTTTTCGAATTAATTAATTTATATAACTGAACCAACATATAATCAAAGTTTAGCCACATTTCGCCCACACCTGTATGGGGATTTTGCAAGGATGACGAATACAAATGTTGCTTACCTTGCGGGGACTCCATTTGTTTAGTCTATTTCTCACAACATACTTTAAAACTTCTCTTTACTAAACTTCTCACACTGAAGCACAAATTGTAACTGTAAATGTCGGGTGGCCAATTATTATTTCTTAAAATCATCGTTGGCTATATCCAAAGAGAAGTCATTTACAATTTGTGATTTAGTGTGAAAAGTTTTAATAAAGTGAAGTTTGAAAGCGTTGTGAAAAAAGACTAAACGAATGTAGCCGTCGCAGGGTAAGCAACATTTGTATTTCTCATCCTTAAAAAAAAGCCCCATACAAGTGTGAGCGAAGTTTCGGAAAATTTTGTTTATAAGTTGGTTCACATATATAAATAATTAATTTAAAAAAATGACGAGGTCCTAATCCGGAAAAAGCAGAATCAGCTATGACTCTGGCCGCGAAAACCTACGTTCTCACTAATAAAACAGTTAGGCACTCCTAAATGTAAACTTTCGATTTTGAAAGAGCATATTGCAATTTGAAATACGGGAGAACTGACAGATCTTATATTAATTTCGAAAAGATTGTTGAGGAGGTCTTGAATTATTTTGTCTGTTCATTAGGTTTTCTCTCCAATTTTTTTATATTGCCCATAATATTTTAGAACAGCCAGTTTATTGCTTCTAATTCTTTGCCAATTAATTATGCAGTTATTAATTCTAGTAAGTATATAAGCATAATATAAAAAATTATGAATACGCCCTAGGACTCAAATTCGTTGATGTCATTGTAGACCGCACAGCATAGTGGTAGAATAATGCTAAAATAACGGGTTAAACTAAATAATCAATTTCGTATTTTAATTAATCATACTTCAATTTGTAACTATTTCTCTATACAATGGAATATGACTATTTAAAACTGATTCCAAATAGAGCCTGTCAGGAGTAAAAGATTCACCAAAGAAAGTACGCCACTGCATGATGGAGGCGTTTACATTGGATCTGTTAGTGTCTAATATAAATATCGACCACTTTCTGCATTATCACATGAAAGAGTAACCGAATACGCCTCGAACTTGTAGTGGTGTACATCTGTTAATTTGAGACCACTTTTAACTAGAAAATTTTATTAGGTATAGAGATAAAACAAATAATTTGTTAAAAAAATTATTAACCATACTTGTCTGAGACATGCAATAATCATTTACATGATTACATTTCAATTGGTAAACTGACCGTGATTTGTAATTCTAAATAATTCAACTATACAGGGTGTTCCTTAATGACTTGCTAATATTTAATGAGACCAGTTTTAATATCAGAACTTAAGAGCAGATACCCTAAACTCCGAAGTTGTGAGATACAGTGTGGTAAGGTTTTGAGAAAAATATTTTATTAATTGTGGTACTGTTGTAGATATCAATATAAAATTTGGTACACGCCTTCTAAGCATCGAGTTGCATTTTTTAATGGATCTAATGGATAATAAATAATTTTATTATTGCTACCACTGACATCCGAACGGGTTTTGCATTAAAATTAAAAATATGTCACTGCTTTGTCTTAAAATGAAAAATATATTTGAGATCTCAATTTATTTCTAAGCAAATAGTCTTGATTTTCTTTCATCTAACGCATGGTTTTAATTTAAAAAAATAGTTTAATGTCTGATTAAAACAATTAATAAATTAAAATTAGGTCACATTTCAACACAGACAAATAGTTTTGAACACAAATTTAGTTATCACAGTCAGAGAAGTCCTCTGCAATGGCCAGCAAAATTCCCCAATCTCTATAGTTTGGATTTATTTTTATGGAGGCACCTTACACCTTAAAAGATTTAAGAGGGTGAATATAAAATACATCGGGGATATTTGAACTAGTGTGCAATTTCATGCGTAGACGAGCGGAAGTTTTGCCACCTCTTTATTGTCAGTGTTGGTATTTTGAACAATGGTAAATTTAAATCGTTTATGTGAATTATTGTCAGTTAATTTTTTTTCCTGTAGTAAAATCTGTAAGTAATTTCCTAATTAATTAACTCAACTGCTTGAAAAAATTACTTGGCACAACAGTCACCGGATGAGAATTTTGGCGATTTGACTTTGAAACAAGATTTTTATTGTTTTCTGGACGATATTTGTGGCATATTTTTTAATGTCTAAGTACTTCTTGGGAAATAATACCACATTAAAGAAAACTTGCTGTATATTCCAAACGTTTCGGGGTCTAGATCAGACCCCGTTGTCAATGATTAAGAAACTACGGATAAAAAAGGCACAATTCTAAGATGCAAATTAAAATATTTGACAATGTGTATTATTTGATTTCTGACGTAACTAAGAGAATTTTATTTGTAATATACAGGGAAGCACAGAAATTTCTAAAGATCATATAATCATAAAGTTCCTTTCACATTGGAAGAATTTGAAAGGGAAATCTTCAGAATTTTATGTGGCGCTCCTAGGTGCGACTTTGTTAAAAGATGGTGCATTCGCCAAAAATGCGACCAAAGAACTTTGTTGATTCAGTGATGCCATTAAAATCATAAGGGAAAACCTAGGAAAAACCTTATGAACTATGCCGATATTGGGTTGTTCACAAGGACATGCTCATTAGCAATTTCTTCCTTAATCATCGGCAACCAGGAACGACTGAATTCTACGGAGGTAGTAGCGATACAATCGTTTTCATTTAACAAAATTAAAGCAGACTCTTTTAGTTTTCTTTTGGTGTTGTGTTCTTCTTTGTGTAATATAATTGAATTTTGAAACTGTATTTTATGACCAAGGTCCCAAGCATGTTCGCAAATTTTGGATTTTTCAAATTGTCGTTTTTTTATGTAATTTTTGTGTTCCTTTATTCGAACATTCAGAGGTCTAAAGGTTTCTCCAATATAGAATTTATTACATATCTCTAGACCTCTGAATGTTCGAATAAACGAACACAAAAATTAGTTATATTACACAAAGAAGAACACAACATAATAGGGATAGTTCATAAGGTTTTTCCTAGGTTTTCCCTTATGATTTTAATGGGATCAATGAATCAACAAAGTTCTTTGGTCGCATTTTTGGCGAATGCACTATCTTATGAAAGTCGCACCTGAAGATCTCCCGGTTGGGTTTCGGCTCTTGGGGCCAGGGCGAAAAACGTACTTCTATGCAAGATAAAATTATGAAATTTGGGCAGTGCAATATGCACCACCTAATCTAACATCACCCTTAATTTGGTTGACCTACCCCCACGTTAGAGGGGGGTCGGGGGGGTAATTACCCCCAAAAATCAAGATTATTTTTTTAAACTGTTGCTATCGAACTCTACGCATTTTACTACGTCTAGCACTCAATTTTCATAATTTTCCTATTATTTTTAATTTTTCCGATTTATCGACTTAGAAAAATTTCGACAAAAAGTAGAGGATTTCGGCTCTTGGGGCCAGGCTGAAAAAAATACTTGTATTTGAGATGAAATTATGAAATTTGGGCAGTGCAATATGCACCACCTAATCTAACATCACCCTTAATTTGGTTGACCTACCCCCACGTTAGAGGGGGGTCGGGGGGGTAATTACCCCCAAAAATCAAGATTATTTTTTTAAACTGTTGCTATCGAACTCTACGCATTTTACTACGTCTAGCACTCAATTTTCATAATTTTCCTATTATTTTTAATTTTTCCGATTTATCGACTTAGAAAAAATTTCGACAAAAAGTAGAGGATTTCGGCTCTTGGGGCCAGGCTGAAAAAAATACTTGTATTTGAGATGAAATTATGAAATTTGGGCAGTGCAGTATGCACCACCTAATCTAACATCACCCTTAATTTGGTTGACCTACCCCCACGTTAGAGGGGGTCGGGGGGGTAATTACCCCAAAAATCAAGATTATTTTTTTAAACTGTTGCTATCGAACTCTACGCATTTTACTACGTCTAGCACTCAATTTTCATAATTTTCCTATTATTTTTAATTTTTCCGATTTATCGACTTAGAAAAAATTTCGACAAAAAGTAGAGGATTTCGGCTCTTGGGGCCAGGCTGAAAAAAATACTTGTATTTGAGATGAAATTATGAAATTTGGGCAGTGCAGTATGCACCACCTAATCTAACATCACCCTTAATTTGGTTGACCTACCCCCACGTTAGAGGGGGGTCGGGGGGGTAACTACCCCCAAAAATCAAGATTATTTTTTTAAACTGTTGCTATCGAACTCTACGCGTTTTACTACGTCTAGCACTCAATTTTCATAATTTTCCTATTATTTTTAATTTTTCCGATTTATCGACTTAAAAAAAATTCGGACAAAAAGTAGAGGATTTCGGCTCTTGGGGCCAGGCTGAAAAAAATACTTGTATTTGAGATGAAATTATGAAATTTGGGCAGTGCAATATGCACCACCTAATCTAACATCACCCTTAATTTGGTTGACCTACCCCCACGTTAGAGGGGGTCGGGGGGGTAATTACCCCAAAAATCAGATTATTTTTTTAAACTGTTGCTATCGAACTCTACGCATTTTACTACGTCTAGCACTCAATTTTCATAATTTTCCTATTATTTTTAATTTTTCCGATTTATCGACTTAGAAAAAATTTCGACAAAAAGTAGAGGATTTCGGCTCTTGGGGCCAGGGCGAAAAACGTACTTCTATGCAAGATAAAATTATGAAATTTGGGCAGTGCTCTAACGCTCAATTTTTACTTTTTGGGCCAACACTTGTGGGCAAAGGGGTTGGCAACCCTCAACGCCAAATTAGCCTTCTCGCTCAGCCACACTACTGTTAAGGGCGAAGCCCGTTCCAGTAGGTGCCCAGGGGGGACCACGTGGAGGTGGAGTTAGGCGCTTGTGAGGCACTCGACTGGAATCGGACGGAACCCTTCTAACCAGTGAGGACAACACTTCCCCCCCCCCCACACACACACACAACACACACAATAACAACATTATAAACATAACATTTTTATTTCTGGATTAATAACAAAACGATTATTTCTTTGTAATAAAATAACTATCAACAAAAACGAACACTCTTCTTCAGACAAATAAACATAACAATTTAAATTCTTCATTAATAACAAAACAGTATTATATATTTACAATAAAATATTTATAAACGAAAACATATTTTATCACAAGCACTTCAAAACACCATAACAAACTGTTGCTTCCTTATATTCAATCTTCTTTCTTCTGCCGGTTGGATCCGTTCTTTTAAATAGTGCATTCATGGCAATCGCATTCCAGCATTATTTCTTCTCGGGTAAGTTTCATCGGCTTTTTGTTGATTCCGGGGTAAACCCGAGAAACATCCCGAAGAAATCTTTCGAGTTTATGGCTGGTCTCCTCAAGGGAATCTAAAATATTTTTTTGGTACATGTACTGCCCAATATACTGGTCGGTCGTAGAGATGTTGTTAGTTGACCGGAGTAGACGTTTCAACTCTCTCCAAGATCTTTCGATGGTCTGCGTATGATCTCTATACGGCTGCATACCAGGTATCGGTGGTACATGCTGGCCGGCAAAATCCAAACATTCCACATTGAAGCGACCAGCTGGTGCCCAGAATGGTGGTTCTTCTTTTGGAGGACTAATAAAATTAGCAGAATGATTAATGCGACCGTGACCGTTGAACATCCGATTGCAACTGTTGTATGCTCTCCAAAAGTCTGTGCATACGTACGACTCATAATCGACGTGTTCTTGAAGTATTGGTAGTAGAGTTTCTGCATCCCGTTGATCAACTTTAACCACAAATCTCTTCTTTGTGGAACGGCTGATGCCGCCGACGACCCATATGTGATGCCACGTTGTATTTCTTCCAACATTATATTTTCTTTTGAAAAGATGGGTTTCATCAACTTCCACGATGTCGTGGGATCCCCCGATGGGCGTGTACTCATGCCACGCAATGGCACATGCAACGTCTCGACAGAAACCGTACCAGTAGACGGCCGTTTCAGAGGAAACTTTAAAATCCTTCACTAATTCGGTTATTGGCATGTTTTTCAGCCAGGCGAAAATAATTTGAACGACGCGATGTTCGCCCATGGTATCGTTTATCCGTACATGTGCCATCAAAGTGTTGGTATATCCCGTGATTTCTACATACATAGCGAAAACCATTCCTTCCGTGTTCGATTGAAGTGCTGAGATGTCCTCCACATTCTGGGCAAGTTGCTGGAGTATTTATTCTTGGCACCACTCCATATAATGCCAATAAATTTCGCCCTTGTCTTCGGCATCCTTCGTTATCTAAAACTCCGAGTCCTAGATAACTTCCTAATGTACAGTAGTTTACTGTACCTCCCATGAAAAGCTGCACGTCCATCGCGATTTTCACAATATCACTACTAATTTATAATATAATTAACAAAATTACTTAAATATGTAGTAAATTAACAATGTAACAATTTTGTATCAACAATATAATTAATATTAAGACAAATTTATCACCTTAAATAAATACAACCTACTTCTATAAAATATCTGATGCAAGTGTCTCGTGTATCCCAAAGTTCGAGTTTTTATCCCTGCCCGACAAAACATCGGCACTGACCGCCCTTTTTTTGCAATCGTTTCATTTGAAGCCGACAGACAACGTTTATTTACATTTATCATTTTGACATAACAAACAATTTCATTTAATTTTCAGTTACTTATTAGCAGATAAATAAACTTTCTTTGTTAAATATTTGAAATGAAATTTTAAAAAATTACATTTATATTTATCACTTAATCATTTAAAACTTTTTTTCGTACGTCGAAAAGTAATTTGATTTAAAATCATGTGCTATTCTGCAAGATTTTAAACACGAACGTGTATTATGTATTGCCTAAAAATTAATATTTTACATTTTCTTTGTACATATACAGGCACAGGGTGTCCCATAATACGGTAACCATTTAGAGGCGGTGAAAATTTTTTATTAAACGATATACAGGGTCCTAAAGTGGGTATTTGGTTTTTGTATATTTGTGTTATATGAAAAATGGCTCCATATATTGAACTCCAATTTGGTGCAGCATTGTTTTAAAGGGCGATAAACATTATTTTTTTATCATTTTTCATGGTACTTTTACAGGGTGTTTGTTACAAAGGTCGAATTAAGCAAATCCATGTTAATTATTTTAACATCCCCTATAATTTGCGTTCCGACGATAAATAATGAAACTGACATAAATGATGAACCTCTATATTTCAAGGCGTTTTCTAGATATTGCCATTTTAAGACTGGCACTTAGTCATTTAAATAAAACCTTAACGGTTTCAAAAACATTCAATTTAATTATGAAATCAAAAAAAAATTAAATAGATTCACTTCATCGACTGTTAAAATTGACCACCATTAACGTCAATGCATTTTATTACACTTTTTTGAAATTAATTTCATTGCTGTACACCAAAGATTTCATGTATCTCCTTACGTGAAACTCCATCAGATTAAGTTATGGGGTATGAGGCGGCCAAGGGAATTTACTGCCACGTCCACTCCAACGATGCGGAAAGTAGTAATTTAAATATTTCTGGACTATAAGTGGATAATGTGGCGGCGCGCCATCGTGCATAAACCACATATGCCGCCTTGCAATAAGAGGAACTTTAATCTCCTCGGAAGTTCAAACAGAAATTTTGGCGAGACGTCCAACTTTTTGCGTAGAGTTCGATAGCAACAGTTTAAAAAAATAATCTTGATTTTTGGGGGTAGTTACCCCCCCGACCCCCCTCTAACGTGGGGTAGGTCAACCAAATTAAGGGTGATGTTAGATTAGGTGGTGCATACTGCACTGCCCAAATTTCATAATTTCATCTCAAATACAAGTATTTTTTTCAGCCTGGCCCCAAGAGCCGAAATCCTCTACTTTTTGTCGAAATTTTTTCTAAGTCGATAAATCGGAAAAATTAAAAATAATAGGAAAATTATGAAAATTGAGTGCTAGACGTAGTAAAATGCGTAGAGTTCGATAGCAACAGTTTAAAAAAATAATCTTGATTTTTGGGGGTAGTTACCCCCCCGACCCCCCTCTAACGTGGGGGTAGGTCAACCAAATTAAGGGTGATGTTAGATTAGGTGGTGCATACTGCACTGCCCAAATTTCATAATTTTATCTTGCATAGAAGTACGTTTTTCGCCCTGGCCCCAAGAGCCGAAACCCAACCGATCTCCCTTTCAAATTCTTCCAATGTGAAAGGAACTTTATGATTATATGATCTTTAGAAATTTCTGTGCTTCCCTGTATATTACAAATAAAATTCTCTTAGTTACGTCAGAAATCAAATAATACACATTGTCAAATATTTTAATTTGCATCTTAGAATTGTGCCTTTTTAATCCGTAGTTTATTAACCATTGACAACGGGGTCTAATCTAGACCCCGAAACGTTTGGAATATACAGCAATTTTTCTTTAATGTGGTGTTATTTCCCAAGAATTACTTAGACATTAAGATTTTTATTTTTTAAGCGAAAACCATGCACTATAATAAGTAAAATCAAGAGATCAAATTTACTCTGAAATTAATGAAAATTTAAGATATAATTTTTAATTGAAAGCAGTGGCTTACCATTTTTTTTTCAATGAAAAAACGTGTGGGCGCCACTGATCGAAATAATTAAAAATACGTCATGAGACATAGGAAGTGTATACTAAGTTTCATAAAGATATCTAGAATAATATCAGTTATAAAATAGATGTTTTTCTGAACTTTTTATCACCGTGTCTGAAAAGTTTAGAACAGATGAAGCTTTTCTTCTTAAAATGCATCCAGCAATCACCCCTTAAATTATTAGCTTGTCATAAGGAATAGTCTATAGAAGGGCTGTGCACATACGCTCAATTTTTTATTTCGAAATGATATACAGGGTGTAACGTAATGCAATGTATAAATTTTGGCAAGTGATTAAAATGCTCATTGTGAAATAAAAATGTTGCATCTATCTTATATAGTTAACCTATTCAATTATTGAGTTTTATTGAAATTTGAGTACATCTGGCTACCTTGTACGTGTACAGTAGAGTAATATTACACTATGAACAAGTATTTAAAACAAAGTCACGGAAAATGGTAATATGAAAGGGGATCTACTTTCATTAAAAGTATATCTATCCTGGTGTTGAACAGAAACTTCGAATTATAATTGATATGAAACTAATTTTATTCGCTTAGCCAAACCTTATCAAAATATTACAAACAAAACTTTTATCTCTACTTTTCTGCAAAACACAACCTAGTGCAAAGTTCGGCGAAAGCAATTTAACCGGTGTTGCCATTTTTTCTATTTCACTGAATGTGTTGGAAATTATTAAACAAATATGGCTTAAACGTTTTTTTAATAGGAATGGTGATGGGAGTTGCTGTTTTGCAAATAGTTAAATACGCCCTTATGTGCTCTTAATTTAATTGACATCTTTGAGCGGTTACATAAATAATTATAAACATGTTATATTGGACTTTTTTTGTTTATAATCAGCCCTATCACCTAGGAGAATATCTGCTTTGCATCATATTAGACCCTGTATATTATCAAACATAAAATCTAAAGAGACTTTTTTGAATCTGGAATTAAATATATGACAATAAATTGCATACGTATATTTGCACTTCTGAATATTCAATGATATTTTTAGGGCAAAAAGTTGGATAATGACACAATTAGTACATGCAACAATCCATGACATTGTTTTGCGACACATGATTTTGCATCACAAAACTGCAAATTATTTTGGGTACTGTAGAGTTAGATTTTTTTTAATAGCAGGGTTCATTCCTTAAAAGTTGATGGTATAAAATAACCATTTACTCTATTGGAAGTGGACTTTATCTTTGCTATGCAAGCGTATTATTTCAGCTGCAATAGTGGTAACAAAGGAATAGTTTCCGACTTTCACAAAAATATTTTATAAAGTAATTTGTAGGTAAACTTGCTGTTTATTAAACATTTGGCAAAATTCAAGGGGTTATTGCCTGAATTATCTCAGAAAATGTTGGCCATAGATTTTTATAAGGAATATCTATTTTTTTTTTCAACCCAAATTTGATGTCATTGTATTCTTTAGATTAATAGCTATATTAGCTACCATAAATAACAGGCAAGTGTAGAACTGACTACAAAATTCCTTAAAATTATTTTAGTATGTATCACGATTATTAATTTCTAAGTACGGCACAATTCTGAGAATTGTGCCCCTTTTTAATCCGTAGTTTCTTAACCATTGACTACGGGGTCTGATCTAGACCCCGAAACGTTTGGAATATACAGCAATTTTCTTTGAACTGTGGTGTTATTTCCCAAGAAGGACTTAGATATTGAAAAATATGCCACAAGTATCATTCAGAAAACAACGATTATTAATTTTGTACCTGTCCAATTTGTTGATGCTGATGTTTGGCATTTTAAAGTTTTCTAGACAGGCACATATAGGAAGGGAAGGGGAAGAAATGGAAGAAAATTTGCTGAACATTTTACCGGAGGATTCAGGAACTTCCAAGAGAAAAAAAAATTATTGACTACCTATGGTCCTTTCTTAATGACTTGCACACAGGTTTAAATCGCGAAGCTGATTATTTTTACCGATGAGACCAATTTTTCAAGATGCAAAATTCAGTTTTCCAACAATCACATATGGGACGAAGGAAATTTACTAGTTACTTGCAGATCGTTTTTAGCATTAATTCTTGTGTGAATTGGAATTGTAGATGGATGAGACTTATTGAAAGAATCCCTGCATTTATCCACGATATTTTATTGGTAACCGGTAATGCAATTTAGTTGCGGGGCTTTTAACATCAACGTACAAAGGTCGTAGGATTGGTCGAAGTAATCTCACTTTTGGCCTGCTCGATCCTCTGATTTAAATCACCTGGATTATTACGCGTGAGACTTTCTGATATTCTTAGTTTGCAGTATTCCAATAGAGATATGTGAAAGATTTTAGAACTCTGCTAATAGCTGAGTGTACTCATTGGTAACATCCCTGCACCTTAGCTGAGGAAATCGTTTTCTTCTACATTGTAAAGCTTTATTTGTAATTTTTACTAATTAAATTTTATTGTCGGATTGATTTTTCGCCTGGTATCGTCGGAACAAACCATTTATTTAAAAATCTCTGAATTTTTGGCTTATGTTTAATGAACCCAGTTTATAATTATGCAGAATTAAAATTATGATTTAATTGACAAAACTAATATTGAATTTGCAAGTTGTGAATGCATCAAGTTCATATTAAAAAAAAATGGTTATCAACCTTCAGGGTAAAAGATTACCTATGCTCGAGGTTTCAAAGTTATTTAAAAAATACTCTGATAAATTGCACCAATCTTTTCTAGACCTGCGTCATATATGCTAGTTATGACAGAATCTTTGTATAGCAGCATGTAACGTTTGTTAACATAACCAGAAAAACAAAAATGTTGCAGAATAACGCTTTAAAATGGAGAGAGCAGATCAAGAATAAGGTCAGTGGTTAAATGTGTATGTGTACACTGGTTCATTATAGTTGGATTGAAATTTATTACCAATTTTTTGTTGGAGGTATATGAGAATGTAGAATTGGAAGCCAACTAGCACGTATACCTTCTGATTTACACCAGAAATGAGAACTCCAAACACAAGTATTCGTGTTTCAATCCCTGTATCAGCAAAGGGGGATAGATATATGTGAAGGTGGAGGTAATTGCAAGGAATAAACTTGAACTTTGGCTACCTTGGCACAATATTGCGCTTTTAGAAATTTTTAGAGAAGCGGACATGTGTCTCGACGAAATAATTTAAACAGGATGCTCAGTTTTTCTAATAAAAAATTGTTCACTGTAAAAGATGTCAGGGTAATAACGACATTGCTTTCTCAAAAAAAAGCTTCAACAACTTTATGATTAAGAATGATTCGAAAATTTGTATTCATATACTGTCAATGTTCTAATTATACTATGAGATTACAAAGTAACACCCACATTTCTTGAATTAATTATTGGAAATCTCAAAAGTATATAAATATTTTTAGAGGTGGTATAATATTTAGAGAAGAGTAGACTCTTAGTAATGGAAAAAGGGCGTCGTAAGAAAAAATGGACCCCCAAAATTTTTTGAATTTTCTAAATTATCTGTAATTCCGAGTTTTTGAATGTTTTTAAAACTTTAAGCTGCTACATAATTATTTTAAATGTAGGGTTTGCAAGCAAATTAAAACAATCAGATTTAAATAAAAATTGTGGACTGCCAAATTTACTTTGCTTTTAATATAGTAAAAAAAAATCCTGAAGTATTATCAAATGACCCGACATCTTCAAGAAAAAGTAGTTTCCCAATTTTTCGAATGTAATATAATCTAACATCACCAACCTGAAATATAACATTTGCTGAAAAGTCTTAACGGAAATGCATTCGAAATTGTTAAAAGAAATTGATCACTTTAAGATGAATGGGCCTTTTTCGTTAAAGCATGTTATCGCTGAAAACCAAGAAGTTTGTAAAACAAAAGATCGTCCGCCCCTTTTTTTAAAGTCAAATTTTGATTGGTACCGAAGTTGCACAATCGGTCGGATAGGTTCAGCAGTTCAATCCTTCGATGTTTTTCTTGTGGATATATTTAAAACGAAAGTCGGTTTTATTAAACCAAATCAAATTTAAATGTCAGTAATGTTACCAATAAGACTTTTTGTAATTAAAGACAATGCTCTAATTCTCAAATGCTTTAATTGCAAGAAAAAAATATGTGGCGTATTTTTTGTGGAATATTTCCGTCAACAAAATGATTTATGTTATATTAGGTTTTAGTAAGTCTGTGATTATTGTTTATGCTTTGGGTGAAATAAGAACTTTGTCAGAAGCTGTACTATAACCAATTCTAGTGATATAGAGGGAGAGACGTACTTGTTTACCTTCCAGGTACATATCGAAACCTGACAACGTACAAATTATACCGATAAAATAGACAATTATAAGTAGCTACAATTTGTTAAAAACGATAGTTTTATGGAGAAAACCAAAGTTAGACAATTCAGAAATAAAACAGGAGTTTTGAATAGTGTGGTCATTCATAAATTAAGCCAAACATGGATAAACCTCTAAGTCTGAACCGCAGCTCCCTTTAAACCGCAATTTTTGTAAAAGTTTTGTTTATCGTTGATTTCGTTTTCATTTCACTGAAGTACAATCCTATATTTTTTTTTCATGTTTCCAAATATGGTGCTATATGCGAGAACGTGCATAAGGCCGGGCACAGACCTACTGATTTTGTGCTGTTCTGCAAGAACAGAAAATAATTTTAATCGGAAGGCTAGAACGCAAGCAAAATATAACACTGGTCACATCCAAAAAGGCAGGAACGCTCGGTCAGCAAGTAACTGGCCAGCGTCGACGGTCAGAACCAGAACGTTCTCGCCGGTAAGAAAGAGGCATATGTTACGTACTCACACGATATATCCGATTGTAACCCGGCGCCGGTAATTTTACTCCAGTTCTACAAGTGTGTGATTGGTTAATTTGGAACCGCCCATTTCAAAATATCAATTATTAGATACAACTAGGACAAGCGAATCAAGAAAGTCCGGCAACCGGTATGTGTGGCGATGAACCCGGATTCGCTTTTGTTCTTGTAGAACAGAATCGATAGGTTTGTCCCAGGCCCAAAGGAAAAGTCCCAAAGTGGAACTAACATTAATTAGGGTGGGGCACGAAATGTAAAATTGGGTACCAACAACTCTATACTTTACTCAGCAAAACAATCGATAATGATAGAGATGTAATTTATCTGTATTTTATATTGTGTCTTCAATTGAAAATTGACTTTAACTACATACAATAGCTTATGCATGAATCACCCCCGTGCACCATTTTAACCCAATGAGCTGAGAGGTAGTTAGATCTTCGACAGGTTCACCTGTGCCGCTGTAAGTTTGGTAGCATTTTTTGGAAAATTGAAATCTGGAAAATAAAGTTATCACGAAGATATTGACAAAATAATTTCTAAATTTTGTTTGCTGTAAATATGCAAAAAATTCGACAAATTCGGGGTAAATTTAACATTCCTATCGGGGTTAAAAAAACTTACAATTTTGAGCATCCTATTTAAAGTTATCGAGGTACTTAAATGAACGAAAATCGACTGTATCCCTACCTAAAAATCATTTTGAAAATGAATGCAAGAAAAGCCAACCGAATTTTGAGGACAAATTAGAAACTTAAAAATTCAGCATTTTGATATGCCTAGACATAGCTGTAACAAGGCCCTTAGTTTGTGAGTCCAACTTGCACTTGACCAAATTATTACTTTTATCATAAGTAAAGAATGATTTAAGAAAATAAAGTGAAGCCTTTGTGTGGAAGGAATTAACGAAAAATGTACTGTTTCATTTGAAAAATGATTTCATAAGCTATTGTTTCGTCAGTTATTGTAAAGGGCTTTATTAGTATTTATAAAAAGTAAACATGAGAAATGTATGCCAATCTACTTCAATGAAAAGTTTGGTAAACCATAGTGCCAATAGGCAGAATGGAAGAACTGTAACAAGTTGAAGACACGAAGATGAAACATTGAACACACTAAAATAACACAAGTAGTAATTTCAACATTTTTTCTCTGAAACTTCTTATAAAAACCGAGTAAGCAACTCAATCTTTGTGCTATCTAATAACACAAAACAGTAAAACTTAATTTTATTAAAATTCAGTTTAGGTGTTGTCAAATATATTAAAGTCAACTTAAAACACCTATATACCCAATAATTAATATGAATATTTGTAGCTACAAAAATTGAATACGAAATCTATTCTAGTGCCCTTAAAATATAATGCCAATGAATAAAATAAATATAACTTGCAAAAGCCATAAGTGAGTTAATTGCAATGGTTTGGTGTAACAAATTCAGTGTATGTGTTACAGATATTGAGTTTTAAATCATGTTCTGCATTTTCAGTTGTTTTGGGTTTAGCTATCAGGTAAGTGTATTGATAATCCTCTCTCAGATAAAGGTTTAACGTCTAGGAAAATCCATCAGAACTGTAATACATCGACATTGTACCACTTGAGTCACCGCTGACAGTAGGAAGGTTGAATGTACATTTTAAAACGCTAACATTTGAAACTTATACTTGATATACAGGATCACTTTTTACTGGTGAAGTACTAGCAGCAGCAGCATTACTGGTGATGCCACATATTTTTGAGTAAACCTCAAGGAAATTTGAAGTTGGTCTTTTATTACTATAAAGCAGCAGGTAGCAATCAAACACCTCTTGTTCTTTACCAATGATTGGATCAAAATAAAATTCGTGCAAACATTATCAACCAAAATTCACTTTAGGCCACCCTAATTGAGAGCAGGGCCGTAGACCGCAAAAGTAATATTTCTATTCATGTAGATCCAATATATTAGAATTGTGCAGAATAAAAAATATATTTCTAAATTGTTAATTCGTTAAAATTGAATCTTCCATCCCAAATTTCGGGGGGTTTCTACGCCTCCCTCCATACTGCTGGCTACGGCCTGGATTGAGAGACTCGCGTTTGAGTTTGCTCTCAATAGTTTCACGACTTATTTTGATTTTTTACCAGATAGACATTGTTGGATTGTCAGTGTGCACCCCTATACCGTAGACCTATAATCACAGATTCATCTACGAACTTCGTATTTTGAAATTTGAACTAAAGCGTCAACCAAACGTGCCATCAGTAGCCAAAATGGTATCGATATGTAAACAAACACTAAATGCAATTGAAATCAGTTTCCGATTAGTTTTAGAAAAAGATTATTTTTACTTTACTTCTACGTTGAGTTTTTGAAGTTTGTAAATGGGGAACAAACTTAATACTGATTGCTGATTGTCTCAAAGAAATTCTTCCTCATAGATGTTCTGAGAGAAAGAACTGTCTACAATATGAACAACCAGTATTCCTGTATATAAATATTTTATGTGATGCTTATCTGTGTTTGGAATCGTTTCAATTCTAAATCTGGTGTCGATATCAATCGTTGTGTATTCTGGCTTGATATTGTGGGTACCGTTTTCTACCACTAGATTTTTCTTTCGCAAATTCATGACAGTTGAAGGTGGCCCGCGTTCAACATTGTGTACAGCTTGCTTCCTTAAGGTTTTTTTTTCTAAATTTTTCTCTTATCCCCGTGTATCCTATGGTTGCAGGTGCCGAACAATGTGATATTTGAACTCCCGAGAATATTTTTAAGATTTGTGCTCACTCCAAATACAATTAGATTAACTGAAGGTCTTTGGGTTGTTGGGAATTTAGTGGTGTTATGAGGTCATACTATCCTCGTTTCAGATGCTTCAGAACTCTTTTCAATATAATCATTATTTCTGCCTTTGTTTTCTGAAGTTATAATCAGTTTATAAGAAGAAAATAGCTATAGAAGGCATGGTACAGCATTATTTGGGAATTATATTAATTATATGGGCTCATACTAGCATTCCAATTATTGTTTAGTTGAAGTTACATGTAAGGTTTTTTATATAAAATGTTGGACAATCCTATTTCAATATGCACCTGTCAGATCAACATACAGAAGTCTACTAGAAATAACACCATAGGACCATGGGCGTAATGTGCTGAAATCTGCTGCAGTAGAATTATTCTCAAAATTATTAACCCAATTACTGTAATATATGTTTTTATAATGTTAGGTGTTGTTTGCTCTCAGAAAATAGCAGTTTCAAAAAAATACAGATGAGTTTAAAGTTTTCGAGGGCTGAAATAACGGTGAACATGACTTTCAAGGTCAAGCTGATTGTTCTGTTGGGAGCTCATATTTTTGTCACGGGAAATGTAAAGTCCTACTTCAGTATGCACCTGTCAGATCAACATACAGAATTCTACTAGAAATAACACGATAGAACCATGGGTGAAATGTGTTGAAATATGCTGCAGTATAATTCGAAGAATTCATCAGAATATCGTTGGTATTGGGCCTTAACTTTGAAGAATCACATTGAAATTCCTCTGATTCAAGGATTAATCAATTTTGAATTAAGCGTTCTTAGTAGAGAATTTTACATTATGAGTTTTGTTTCAAAGTTTAAACAGATCAGTTTACTCCAGAGCTCAGACCTGCTTATCATCGTGTTTGTAGAATTTTGGCGGATTAAGTAGTAGAATAGTTAGAAGCCCATACAAATTTTGATGTAAAAACCTGTGAAATCTAAATCTTGCATAGTGAATGGATGAATAAAAATGTGAGACCAGGGTTATTAAAAATCTTCTAATTCACTAATTTCCCCTATCCTAAAAAACTCAATGCTTGGTGCGATTTCTAACTTCATCAAGCATTCTATATTACAATTCTCAGTTGTTAAGAACATTACTTGTCGCTTTTTCTTAAGCAGGTTGAACGGTATGAATGCCTGTTCCTTTTAATTTAGATCTGACCTTGTAAAAGAAAAGCCACGTGGTGCCGTGTCAGCAGAATAAAGATAAGGTGGATTCTGTAACACTGAGACTGCATACTTGACAAAATGCCTTTACATATAAATAAATACTACAGGTATTAAGGCTGACCATCTGATGTGGTACGCTCCCTTGCTCCAGTTGTAGCAGTGCAGTAAGATACTGTATGGGAATTGACGGCATGGTTAAATACCAAGCAGACTCGAGCACTTTAGTTCGTGACATCAACCAAAGAACGCCTAAAGCACTGTACACCAAATATCACAAAGATGTCACATTTTTCAGAGCAATTCTAAAAGAATACCCAGAAATCGCATTTTCTCGACTATATTTTATGATCTGACTAAAGTACTTTCAAAACATTTCGTTCCATAGTTCAATATAAATTTAAAAATAATCTATGGACTGCCAAATAATTGTGTTTTTTACCACAAACTTAAAATTGCTTAATCTCTTTAATTTCTCTTACTGGGTTGCTTAAAAGATATAGTATACCCAAAACCTATTAGAATTTTGGCCCAACTGCGCGAACCAAACCCTGAAAGCGATTTCAACATGTATTGACAATCATAAAAAATTAATGTAAAGTAATTACTTAGAAATTTGTAGAATATGCATATACATATTTCATTCTATAACAAATCATACACATTTTTGAAATCCAATCTAAATTGGCCTTCTTTTAAAAATATTAAGCCAGATTAGTGTAATATATATTATTATAATGTAAGATGTTGCTTACTCTCCTCAGAGAATTGTATTGTTTCCAAAAAAATACTGTTAAAAGTTTAAAGTTTTCGAAGGAGTCAAATAATGGTAAACATGGCTTTCAAGATCAAGTTCAATTTTCTGTTTGAGATCCCATATTTTTGTCATCTAAAGTGCAAAGGTCGGCAAATTTTGCGCCTGTGGATTGTGACTTTAACCTTTACCATGACTTTCAAGGTCGTGCCAAAGTAAAATAAACTCGTTAGAATGATTAGTATAGCATCGGAAACGAAAACAGCAATTTTTTATTTTAACTGTATACGTTTCTTTTCGACACTGTAAAGGTTATGATCAAGGTCATATTTGGAACTTGAAATTCTCTCCTCTTAAAACTCATCGTTACCTGAGGTCAAGGTCACAGTAAAGGCTTCGAACTTGAAATTTTCTGATCCTTCTATTTTCCATGTTAAAAATGTATTCAAATCAGCATGACTTTAAAATTACGTTGTACTTCATGGTTAAGTTTGAGTTCACAGATGTTGTACCCCTTTGAAACCCTCAAATTATCGAGCATCTGAAGATAAGTGACTCACCTTGTATATCAAATTTCTCTGGCAAGTTAAACATCGGAAAATGAGTCAGTTTTAACTCTTGTGATATGGTAACACAGACCTAGAAAGGCGAGAGTAAATAAAAGCTAACTTGGTAATTTAAAATGGAATTTGTACTGTGTCTTCTGCATCAGAAATTTTGAACGTGTACCGGTACAAAGGTTAAAAGTGTTCCTATTTAGTATTAGAGCATATACTTTTGGAGGTAGCCTGAAATGCACAAATGTGCCAAGTTTAAAAAGAGAGAGACTAACAGCCTATTTCACTTGGTGGGTGGAGGCAGCCAATGAACTACATGCTGAGCGTATTTTATTGGAAGCAGCTTCCAATGGTTTGAAATAGCCTCTTGTTCTCTCTGTTGGCCTATCTTTTAGTCTAGGCACGATATTTGTGCATTGCAGAAGTATAAGCTGTAAGTCAGTCACGTAGTGCTCTGTCTATATTGAACTGTATTTCTGGTCTTTTCGCGATATTAATTCATTGCGGGCTACCTCCAGAAGTATGTGCTCTTAGTATTTTGTTTTACACGATTTATGACATTTCAGGTTTGAACCAAAATTTAGTTTCCAGTCTGGAAAATTAGATGCTACATTGTCAAAATATACTCGTCCAAAGGACACACTGTATATTTGCAGGTAGGTATCTGTCAGTTGAAGGTGCACCTTATTGTGACACATGTCAAGCTAAGAGAACAGAACGCGAATGTTATCGGAAGATATTTTGGGTTCTTGTTTAAAAAAAATGTTGGTCATTATTCGAAATACGACGCAGCACAAGATTCTATATAGATTTTTCATATTTTAGGTCGATCGTAAACGACGGTGACGGTTCAGCAATTTTCAACTGCGAAGTCGATTACAGAACATTCAACTGCGAATTTTGTCCGAAACGGTTTTCGTCCGCATCGAATCTGCGCAGACACAAGTATACGCACGCCGAGAAAGTCTTCCAATGTGACATGTGCGACAAATCCTTTCGACAGAAGTACAATTTGGAGTACCACAAAAACTTCAAGCACTTTCGAAAGTTCACCTGCAAGTGCTACTATTGCGACCAAGTTTGTTTGAATAAAAACGGATTGAAACTGCACATCGACAACGTCCATTTGAACAAATACAAATTCAAATGTGACAAATGTCCAAAAGGTTACAATTCCAATAGCGAGCTGGACAAGCACGTCAAATTCGATCACGAAGGTGTGCGATACAAATGTCTGTTCTGCGGCAAGGAGTTCAAAGACAACAACCATTTCAAAATCCACATTCAAACTCACGACCCGAATTACGAAAAACCTGAATTCACGTGCAAGTTGTGTCACAAAGTGCTGTCGATGAAGTCCTTCGATAGACACATGAAGATGCACGCAGGTGAGAGCAGCAACATAGTTTGTGATATTTGCGGTTTGATGGTGTCCAGTAGGAGTCACCTCAATAACCATCGAAGAACCCACACTGGGGAGAAACCGTACTCTTGCGAGTATTGCGACAAAAAGTTTGCACGTAGCGAAACGCTGGTCGATCACAGAAGAGTCCACACCAAAGAGCGACCGTACATTTGTTCGTTTTGCACGAAAGGCTTCACACAGAAATCGGCGCTGAACGTTCACGTGAGAATCCACACGGGTGAGAGACCTCATTTTTGCGCGTTGTGCTACAAGAAGTTCAACACCAAACATCTGCTGAAAACTCACAAGTGTAATGGACCTGTGATGCTCGATGATGAGGATACGAAAGAAATCCAAGTAGAAGATGTTGTAGTTGCTAGTCAAGAAGTAATATCAACCGATTAATTTGTTGTAATTTAAGTGTAAGTTTTTTTAATGTTTGATATTTTTGCCATATAAACGATTACTTTGTTAAAGGGATTTTTATGATAGTAATAGAATGAATGTGCGAATTGATGTAATTAATATTGTCGATCAGTGAAATTACAATATTTTCGTACACTTATAGTACAGTAATTGAAATAACAAGTTGCTGCTGGATTCCGAGTATATGTCCAAATTAGATGTGATTCCGAGTCCATAGAAATTATCAAATACATATATTGGAAGTCTACAGAAACAAACACTACGTTATAATATAAATTAAAAATACACAGATATCAATGTTATATTTAAATTCAATAATTGTTTATTAATTTATCTTTTAAAATTCTATCAATATCACAATTAATGTCAGTTGTTGACGAACTTCGTGCGTGTGTAAATTACTTCTCTGATAATGAAGTTTTTTTTTTTAATAAAATACCTACTTTAGTACGCACTTTTACAAGTAATTCTGATCTGTCCTAGAAAAATTAGTCTGGTTATGGGTTGTATAATTATAAAAATTCGATGGTGTAGCCATTACTTTGTGATAGTCAAACACAAAAAACTTACCTTGTTTTCTATCACTCACTTGAATAGATACGTATAAACGTGACTATAGTTTCGACACAGACTTTGTGGTACAAATTCATCGCGGCTGAACCTTTTCCAAGAATACTATCCTAAATGACCAATTAAATTGTAACAAGTATTTTGTTCGATTTGTTAATACCGTAGTTGCTACTTAATATTCATTTAATCCCATAATTTCTTTAATTTATTCATATAAACCCCTAAATTAGTTTACCTTTGCCTTAAATCTTGTCAGTCTTTCATTAACTTATGTTTCGTCGTTTGATAATGACACAAAGTCTGTGTCTAAACTATAGTCACGTTATTCGTATCTATTCAAATGAGTGATAGAAAACAAAGAAAGTTTTTTGTGTTTGATCAGCATAATTATAATTTTTTATCGCGAAATGAATTCCGACATCCAGGAGTTTCAGAAAAATCTAGCTCACATAGACTCCAAATCGGGAGTCGTACTGTGTGTAACGCCGTTTCCCTGTGATACCTGTTAAAGAAATTACGATACTAACTTTTCGAGATTTTTTCAGTTGAGGGGAGCGCAACTGATGAAGGTTCTCGACTAGAAACAATATATTGTCTTGTGTTCAATGGATTGAAAAATCTCGAAAAGTTAGTATCGTAATTTCTTAGACAGGTTTTAGTAAACCTACGAATTTTTTCGTGTAATTTCTATCCTAGATCGCAGGGAAACGGCGTTACACACAGTACGACTGCCTATTTGGAGTCGCTGTGACCTAGATTTTCTTGAAACTACTGGATGTCAGAATTCATTGCGCAATAAATTATTGAATCCAGATGTGTGTACTTTATACATAAGTAATTGTTCGATAATTCAATCAGTTGAGGGAAGCGCAACTGATGAAGGTTCTCGACTAGAAACAATATATTGTCTTGCGTTCAATGATTGAAAAAATTCGAAAAGTTAGTATTATAATTATAATTGGTAGTTACACTTTCAGTTGAACTCGTTAATTGATGACTTAAAGTAAAGACTAGAACAAAATAGAAGGAATTTTGAAAAATAAGATTATACAGCAATTCGCTTAGGGCATCACTACATTAACAGTTTATAAGGAATAATTGATAAGATTATAATACCAGATTCTTAGAAATAAATTATTTCACTAATAAAAAAACACAAAAATATGGATTTCTTTAGTTTTTTTTTGTTTGATTATGAAAAGAGATCAGGGGGTCAATGAAAAAGTTGTAAAGAATTAGAAATCGTTCTTGAGTCTTTCTGTCTGCTTGGAGAATTTTTTATCAAGAAAATAGGAAAAAGTGGTAATAGTGAATAAGTAGTTTTGTCAATCTTGGATTTCTGTAATAATGGCGAAAAATTGGATTAAGGTAGTAAGTATTGAATAAAAGTGCGAGTATGCAATAGACGGGCAGAAAAGCAAGGACAGTGGCTTTCAAGACACAGGGGCGGATCTACGATTTTCTTGAGAAGTAAGCACAAGATTAAAATCAATTTATATTTTTATGTTTTTTACTATCTGTGCATATGTGCATACTGATCCATTTTCTCATTGGTTTAATGGTTTAAACGTTAGCTGCCTACTGTTACTAATTAAATTCCTTTTTTTTTACTAGCTGGATCCGCCACTGTCAGGACATCTTGGAAAAGTAGTCATTTAAGTTAATATTCAGAATCATTATTGCATTTTATTTTTCAAAATATATTTAGTTTGTCTCTGTACGATATGCAAAATCTAATATATAAAAATCTCGATCTCGTGTCACGGTGTTTGTGGTCGAACTTCGTCGAAACGGGGCTCGACCAATATTTATGAAATTTTGTATTTATATTTGATACGGATGAGAGTAGGACGTAAAGTATATTTCATATCGCTAGGTGATTTGGGTGTAAAAAAATGTATTTTTTAAAGCCATAAGAATTTCGTTCATTATAATGTTAAATGGCTTTCACAAATAATCACAACAAAGTTAGGAATTGTGGAGAAAATTTCACTTCATTTCAAATTAATGTAAAATGCTCCGATCAAGATCTGCAAACACACATTTTGAAGGTTTTAAATTTTATACAACTTTTTCACTCATGATGTAAAGTTGCTTCAACACTTTTCATAACATTAGCTTACAACAAATAAACTATTACTTAAGTAATGACTAAAGGCGTTGCTGTTAAATTTTAGTCACAGACTCTATTGACTGGGTTAATATCGCTCTCCAATTCTTTAAAGTCTGCAAAAAAGGTTACTCAAATTTAACAGTTTGATCGTACTGCAGGCGGTACAACAGCTGTGTCCTTTCCACATTTATATAATGTTTGCAATTTCGATTTCCTTCTAAACACATCTATACAAGTTATCTGTATTGTTATTTTCCTTCTCACTTTGAATTCAGTTCTGTTAAAGATGAAAAATAAGCTAGGAATTGACCATCGTATTTTACAGTACATAAGTGTCAGGTTTTCTTTCGTTTTATAGAAGTCAAGAACAACTTCAAAAATCGGTGCATCCATTCTCAAGAAGTTAATTAACTGATTTCTGAGTCTAATACCAACTTTTACTTTAAAATCGAAAAATTTTCTAATAAAAACTTATAAGGTTTGCGTCTAACAAAAACTGTGTTGACATTCGTTTGGCGCAAATATTCATTTTTCATTCTTACGTAGTCCAGAACAGTTTTATGGTTTGAAAAATTTTCTGCCGTTAGTTGGTCCATGTATTGATACTACTAATGAGTAAATAACTGATTCCTTTTGGGATTTTCGTACTCTCAGCTTAAAAAAAATAATCATATTTATTTCAATTTACATTGTTTATTTTTTTATTTAATTTGGGTGCCTAAGTTGTTAAGACTACTTAAGTTTTCATTAAACTTTGGTTAATTGTCAACATTTAAATATCTCCGGCGGTTCAAATTTTCGATTTCCTGTTTACATAGAGGTTATACTTCTGCACAAATATCAAGTCAAGGTTGGAAAGAGAGGCCAGAAGAGAGGGCAAGAACCTAGTCCACTCGACTGAGAGCGGCTTCCAATAAGTTCATTGGCTGCTTCCACCAAATGAAATAACATTATGTTTTTGTTATTGCCCTCTCTTTCTAGATATTTATGCAGTGCAGGCTACCTGCAGAATTACATGCTCTTCCTAAGGATATCATTTGATATTTTAAACCTGATTCATTAATATAAGCCATCAACTATTTTTGAGTGAAAATCTTTTCCATGAAAAAAATATACAAGTAAAAAAATTAAATTGGTTAATTTTTGGTTGATTTCATCTCTTATAGCTGTTATTTAGTTTCGTGATTTGTTCTATACAGTATCGTTTTAGTTTATCTCGTGGTGATTATTACACTTTTCAGGTATAGCTCAGGTCATTTACGAAATTACGTGACAAAATTAATAGTAGAACAAAAACGACATCAACGGGTTTTAATGGTAAAACTTGACCAATTGAAATAATATTTTTTTATCGATACGTTTTTGTTTCTTATCGAAAAACAGCTAAAAATCGGTAACAATTTAGTTTTTTTATCATTTACACAAAATCCACCGATAAAACCGTGTTTGCTACAATGGGCAATGTTGAAGAGAAATGAGAAACCTACAAAATGAGCTACTATATGCTCAATTTCGTTAAATGGTTTCTTAGATAATGGAAATTCCAAAAAAAATAAATAAATAATCGCTTACATATTTTTTTATTTTGTAGTTGAAACATTCTTATTAACTGAAGCGATAGATCTTCGCATACCCAATTCATGTTCTAAAAATAAATACTGTAGCCCAGTTTTTGCAAAATTTCAGTCAATCCTATGGAAGACATATTTTTTTGAACGGCCATATTACCTCACCGGATGACCCTATCATTATGAATAAACCACCGTTAGAAAGTAGAAGAGTTGATCTAGAGACCCCTCATCCAAAATTTAAAGTATAAATACATGTAAGTGTTGAAAATATTTGCCCATTCCTTAAAAAATTATTTGGACGAGTTCATTCGAAAAATTGCTTAAACAAATTTTAATTTTAAGCAGGCACATATTTATATTTCTTGCATAATAAGGATTTATGTAATAAGTTTAGCAAAATGGAATACCTACACTCCATACTCCATTTAGCCACAGATGATAATGACGGAGCAATCATAATTTTACGCTAAATGCAAAGGCTATTGCAAGCGATTTTTTCCATTTGTAAATGTTTCAATAAAAGATCAACACATACCTACCTATATATCTAAAGAAATTTGGCTTGTCACTAATTAGTATTTATTAACAAAAAATTAACAGGAATCTGAATTGAACAACATAAAAATTAACTAATTGAATAATAGCATCTTATATCTTCTATTGTTAACTATTATCAATTTGCATCAGCTTTTCATTTTTATATAATAATAAAATATGAAATGTACTAAAAGTGTAAACAAAGGAACCTACTATTATTTATTTATGTTTTAAAATATCAAGGCAATTTTTCGTTTTTTATTTAAATTTAAAATAAGCATATTAAAAATAATTGCTCCATCATTATCATCAGTGTCTGTCTTAATGTATTTATATTTGAAATATTGGAAAAGTGAGATTAGAGGTCTCTAGATCAACTCTTCTACTTTCCAACGGTGGTTTATTCATAATGATAGGGTCATCCCGTGAGGTAATATGTTCAAAAAAATATGTCTTCTATAGGATTGACTGAAATTTTGCATAAATTACTGGGGCTACAGTATTTATTTTTAGAACATGAATTGGGTATGCGAAGATCTATCGCTTCAGTTAATAAGAATGTTTTAACTATAAAATAAAAAAAATATGGAAGCGCTTATTTATTTTTGTGGAATTTGGGGTACAGGTTCCATTATCTAAGAAACCATTTAACGAAATTGCGCTCTTTTTGTAGGTTTTTCATTTCTCATCAACAGTGCCCATAGTAGCAAACGATAAAAAACTAAATTGTTATCGTTTTTTTGCTGTTTTTTTGATAAGAAACAAAAACGCATCGATAAAAAATGTTGAATTTTATATCAATTATTCAAGTTTTATCATTTAGAACACGTTGATGTCGGTTTTGTTCTACTAATAATTTTGTCACCAAAAGGTCTTTTTCTTCGTAAATGACCTGAGCTAGTAAAACTACTTATCAAGGTTGAGTATGTGTTTCCTGTACAAATATCTTCGTCAGTCACTTGTGTAAATTTATCGCATCAGTCAAATGGCAAAAGTGGTTAGTGAAATAAGAGTTCTGCATTATTTGGTAACTGTAAGGTAGCTATCAAGTTCTTCATCGACATCGCATTTCTGAAGTTAGAGATCTTTGATTGAGTGCTAACCAGACTGATTATAAAGGTTTTAATGATTTCAGTATGTGGGTCTTATTGAAAAAGCAATTGCAATACTGCTAATAGTTCTTATATAACTTCAGCTTTACACGTGACTCGTTTTTATAACAAGAAATACTGATATTTTTAACACTAACGACTGTAATAAAGAAAGTATAAATATATGGCAAAAATATCCTGTGCGTTATTGTAATTCATATTTTGAGTATGAAAGTATTGTAATAGACAATTAGTTGGTATGATCTGTACTAAAATACAATTACATGTTAATATATTCATTATTGTTTATTCATTTAGTAATTAGGCTCAAAATACGAAATAACTTATTGCCAATTTCAAACTAAATTAGAAATACCTATGCTCTATTGATACACTAGTAGTCTAAATAAATTCAAGGTTCATCTTTGAGCCTCAGCCAATATAGTGACGTGAATTGTCTTGCTGAAAAATAACTTGTGGATGGCCATCTAGATAAGGCAGTAAAGTAGCTTGTCTAGAACATCATAAACATAACCCACAGCTGTCATTTTGTCTCGAATAAGGAGAAGTGATTATCGGCTACTATGGGCAAATAGGTCTCTAAACCATTACTCCAAAAAACACATGTCTCTCAATAGAAAATCCAATATCACGTCTCTCCTCATTGCGGTGTGTTACGCTTCTACGGCCATAGCGCTTTTTATCTGTATACGGTAGTGTCATTTTGCCTCTCAAAGCTCTTTCGCTGCACCACTTCAAACGTCGATGACAGTGGTTCGCGTTCAAAGGAAACAGTGAACTGTTTAAACAAGTCCGAAGACTCGATAAAGTGTATGTAGGTCTACCTTGAAATCTATGGTCAGCAATTTGACCCGTAGTAGCAAAGCGATCCATCAGAGCTGGATGTCTAAAGCACCTGTCTTGACGCTCTGTGGTACTCCTTAATTGACTAGTTGGTCTTCGTAATAGGGCCATATGAGGACTGAGCTAACTCTTAACATAGGACAGTCTCTCTATGGACTAAAAGTGATAGGCTCAGTTGAGTATAGTTTGTGCGATGAGTGACAGCAGACCGTACTCGGGACCACTATCACATTTCAGGCGAAATCTGTTTGGGGAATTCAAACGGCCAGGATTTACAATGTGAGGAGGACATTATGGGAATGTACAATTACCTAAACTTATTTTTGATTAATTAAACATATTTACGGATGACAGTAATAGGGCCAATGAGGCGGACTTTATTTTCAGTTTCAAGACCTACTCGGCGATCACTACTGAGCGCTATCACATAACAGACACGCAATAGGCGGACGATGTTCACAGAACGGAACAGCGCGTCCCCCCATCCAATCACTCTGTGACAGACGCGGCCAGATGGTGACTCGTTGTCGAGTTGCAGACGAAAAACTTGACCACCTCAATTGAGTCTCCCGCCAAGTGAATTGCGAAGTGTTACTTGTTTTTGCAAACAGAAGGGAATAGTGCAGCGGAAATTTACCGACGATATTGTGAGACATTACATCGTTTGAGGTGAGCTATTCAAAACAAAAGAAAGAGGCATGCTGACTTCCGGAATCTGTCTGATCCTCGACAACGCCCGTCCTCTAACTGCTGGTGCAACCCAACAGCTTCTTTAGCAATTCAAATGGGATATTTTCGATCACCTGCCATACAGTCCCGACCTGGTTCCGAGTGACTTTCAGTTTTTCCCCGAATTAAATGAGGAGCTTCAAGGCAACGTCGTAGCCCAGTTCAACTCATTGGCGGCAACATTTTATGTAGAGGGTATTTGGTATTGGTAAGGTGATTATGGTGAAAAGTAACCATAAATGTACGTTACTTTTAGTAATAAAATGATTTTTTTTATATGCATTCGTCTTTCATTTATGGCCTATCGGAGGTTGAAAAAAAACTACCCTTGATATTAATGAAGAGGATTCAGTCGTTCAGGAGTTTACATGGGCAAAATGGTACGTACTCAAGCCGAGTAGCAGCTGACTTAATAATTGGTAAATGTTGAATCTCCATGAAGCGGAACAGTCATTTAATGAGAGTTACCCGGATGGTACTATATCGACTATATATTGAAGTCAGAAGTTTGAAGCAACAGTTAGAGTTGAAGATGCCAAACGATTTGGTCGACCAATAATTAGTGACGTCAAAAAATTGACATAGTTGCACGAATTGTAGTAAACCCTACTTTCTCTACAGCTTTTGTGTCTATCTATGAAGTTAGTCAAAGTATAGTACATATGGTGTTGGTAGAAAACTTCCATCCATTCAAATTAAAAATGGTGAAACAAGTTTCAAATGGCGAAACCGACTGTGAAAGTTTGATAAATAAAATTAATCGAAACAATAAAATTAATCTAAACCAACATTACTCAAAAACCGTTTGTGATAGTGATTTAAATACTTTTTCCTCAATGGAAATGTGAACACACAACATGTACAGCATTATCTTTCGTGAAGAATATACTCAATTTCCACAAACAGTGAATGTTTGAGCAGGCATTAAGGAGACCGGTTTTCATCTACAAACTGGTGAGATACATTTGGAGATGCTGCAAAATGCAATTGCGTCCGTAATTCTTCAAATAATCCAGATGAATTCGCCAATTTGAAATTATTATGGTGCAGTAGGACGATACCTGGATGAAGAACATCGTGATAGAGGGTTTGGTCGGTGAGGTCCCATAGAATGGTCAGCTCAGTCACTAGACCTGATACCATTACATTTTTTCTGTGAGGATACTGGAAATCCTTGGTTTACGCTACGGAACCCGACAATATTAACGTTGTTTTTTGAACGATAGTTTATTTTTGCCTACAAATTTTATTAGTGTAACTATAACCGTTCAAAAGACTTTAGAGTGCCTCTGTACATATATGAAGGCTACGGTTTCTGATACCTTTTTTGTGGGGCTGTGCAATCAAGACTAAAATCAAAACGTGGCGCTGGCTTGTTTACATCTTTTTGAGCCCCAGTTCTATTAAGAACAATTAGAACAATTGTAGTTATATAAAGGTAAGATATTAAAATAATTTGTCTCAAAATAAATTGAAATAGTGTGACAAAGAATGTTGTAAGGTCGATCCTCCCGGCTGTGATAATTATCCTGAGACATTTTTCTTCCAAAACCAATTCAAACAGCACCCAGAATTTCACAAGTACGTACGTATTGCGGGAAAGTGTTCGACTATGCCATTTACTTTAAGTACGACGTAATAAAAACTCACGTGCCGAAGAAGTATTCATGCGAGGTTTGTTGGAAAATGTTTATATACGAGAGTTCTTACAAAAGACACCTGCAAGGTCACACCGATCAGCCGACTCACGTAACGTATGCAGGAAAAATTTGTCGTACAAAGGGGGGTTGAAGGTCCATATGCGGAAGCACACTTACACTAGTTTATAGAGCAAAATTTAACTCATTTTCTGACATAAAATTTTGACAACAAACTCGTAGAAGAAACCCGCAAAAAGGCGAATTTGTTTTGTTTTGGAGAATAAGAAATCTATATATAAATAGGCAAAGACAATACGGTTAGGTACCATGTTATCCTCTGTCACTCAACCGATTTGCTTTATTTTTGTTTTGTTTAGTAGCTACAGACGACCTTCAGTGCATAATTCTAAAATTAATTTATAATATTGGTTCAATAATTAAATAATAAAAAAATCAATATTTACATGCATACTGTCAATGTCAAACAGTGCCGCCAGATTGCTTGGAGAGAAAATCATAAGATATGTTGAATCCAATGTAAAAGACAAACTAAATTAAATGTAAAACTAAAAGTTTTGGCCCTTCGCTAAAGTTAGTCTACATAGTCATGCTAATGAAATAGAACCAACGAAAAATTATAATACATAATAAACGCCGTTTCTTGGGCGCCCGCAAGTTTGCAGTTTGCCACATTCATTGCATTGTAAATATGGTTTGTCAACTAAATTCAGAATTATGTTGCACCTCATCAACTTATTTCTGATATCTTCTTTATTTTAACCCTATACTACTTTTATTTTTGTCGCTTAACTTATAAGTTTAACTAAGATTACAGAAAATTGTGAAATTATGCACAAATTTACGATAAATAAGTAGATCTGACAACACTGAATGCTTAGCCATCTGCCGGTAATTTGATTTAAATTTTGACATTTCATTCCTTTTGTAGCTATTAGGTTGAAAGTTTTCAATTCAGTAAGACAAGATTTCAAAGTATTTTCAAGGTTTTAATTTCAATTAACAGAAAAAAATTCTCAAAAATAGGTGTATTTAACTACTATTAATCGCCATGGGTTACTACGTTGGTAAGTAAATTTTTTATATTGAAAATCATACTGAAAATTAATGTTTCTGTCAAAGTGGGTATCTTATAGTTAATTACTTAACTGCAAAGTTCTGACTGTTAAAAACAGATTTTTTTGAATATATTAGGTTATGTTATTATTTTATTTTAGAGTAAAAAATATTTTTACATACATAATACCTTTGAAATCGTACACTGCTGGCTTTAAAGTTTACAACCTAAATGTTTAAAATCTAAAACGTCACAAAAGAAACATACAAGGTTGGTTCTCAAATGATAAACACGGCAGTGGCTGGGTAACGCTCATTCAGACCAAGTGATGACCATCTTTTACTATCTTTGGAGTTGCCTATAGTTCAATAGGAAAATAATTAGTGTTGTAAATTATATATCAGTATTGATTTTTCGGACAAGTAGTACTAACTTTCGTAGAAAATAATATTTGTATTTTTTTCTTGTGATTATAATTCGATCGAACATGTTGCATAGACATATTAATGTAAAAATAATCTTACAATCATATACATAAATAAAATATTTCCTGAATTATTTCTATAAATGTAATCCAAATGAAATAATAGGGATAGCAAAGGCCTGACCTACTTTCCTAATTTAGTCTCAACTCTATATCTTATACAGACAAAATAACATCAGTAATGTCCAACTCATAATTTTCATGAATTAGGGTCGACCTCTAGTTATTTTTAATTAGTGTTTATACATCTTGATTGGATAATTTTTTTCCAAGTAAACTCAGAAAAACAGTTGAAAAGTGGATATTTTTCAAAACTTTCTGGCAACTAATACAGGAATATTACTCATAGTCAGAACGATAGTTTATGATATTAAATTTATATGAGCACACGATGGATACTACTGAATAAGTAGTTTTTGAACAATTCAAATTTAACTAATTAGGATAGCTATTTTCCACATCCCATCGTATTAACGAGACTAGTCCGAGTAGGATACCTTAAAGATATTTTGAAACTTCAAAAATTCCACTTCAATTTTTCTATCTTGTTTTTTCGCGAGAAGTAGGTTTAAAATAATTGTAAAAATTGCATTAAATGTAAGAATATGCGACAGCGGTGCACTGACAATATAGTCCAGGCACATGGTCGGTTATAGAATTTTCTTAAGATGGGGCACGAGATGAAAATTATGGAAACTGTATTGTTTATGTTTTTTTCTGAGCAGTTTATTACGTTTTTATTTACATAATTGCCTGATCATATTGGTATATTTTTTCATTAGTTTATTAAGTAAAGGGTTACCTGTATAATTGAAATAGTGTGATAAAGGATTTTGTTGTAGGGTCGATCCTCTCGTCTGTGATAATTATCCTGAGTCGTTTTCCAACCAAAAGCAATTAAAACAGCACACAGAGTCTCGTACGCAAAAGAGATTCAGTTGCTACATGTGCGCCAGGCAATTCAATTGGAAAAAGAATTTGGTGAATCACATTAACGATGAACATTTCGATTTCGAATGTAAATACTGCGATAAGAAATTCATCCATCTATGGCAGAAGGTGCGACACCAAAAGAGCGACCACGAAAGCTCGAAATTCAGTTGTACGTATTGCGGGAAAGTGTTCGAAAAAGCCGTTTATTTTAAGTACCACGTAAAAACTCACGAGCCGAAGTATTATTCGTGCGTGGTTTGTGAGAAAATGTTCCCAGACGAGAGTTCTTACAAAAGACACTGGGACCTTCACCCCGATAAGCAGGATCACGTCTGTAAAGTGTGCGGGAAAAAATTGTCGTACAAATGGGGGTTGAAGGCCCACATGCGAAACCATACTCCTCGTATCTACACCAGTTTATAGAGCATTTTCGGACATAATGTTCAACAGCAATTTGGTTATATCATCACGTTAGAAACAGTTTATAGATAATTATTGATAAGATTTTAATAGCAAACTCGTAAAAGTAAACGATTTAAATAATAAAAACCCGCAAAAATACGAATTTCTTTTGTTTTTTGCTTACATAATAAAAAATAATTGAGGAATCGTAATACCATCTACAGGAATGTTGTAGAGAATATATATCTTGATTGTATCATTTTTACCGAGTAAACTCAGACAAACTGTTCAAATGTTGATATTTTTCAGAAATTTGTAACTTTCTGGTAACCAATACAGGAATATTAGTCATAGTCAAAACGATAGTGCATGATATTAAGTTTATATGGGCTCGCGATGGATACTATTGAATAAATAGTTTTTGAACAGTTCGAATTTAAAAATTTAGAGAGCTATTTTCCACATCCCATCGTATAAATGAGACTAGTCTGAGCAGGATACACTAAAGATATTTTGAAACTTCATAAATTCCACTTCAATTTGTCTATCTTTGCTTTTGGATATAATGCTGAGAAGTTGGATTAAAATAATAGTAAACATTGCATTAAATGGAAGATGCGACAGCCAGCCAGCCGTGCACTTACAATAGTTATCCAGGCACATGGTCGGATCTAGAATTTTCTTAAGATGTGGGCGCGAGATGAAAATTATGGTAAATTGTATTGTTTTTTCTCAGCTGTTTATTACATTTTTATTTACATAACTATTGCCTGATCATATTGGTATATTTTTGATTAGTTTATTAAGTTAATGGTGACCTGTATACCGTTTACTGATATTAATTAAATGAATTTTTTCCATTGACTGGATCCGCCACTGTCAAAGCATTGGAGGGTCCATCGTTTAAGGCAAATTTCAAAAGCAGTATTAAATAAGACATTTTACGGTATTATGACAAAAATCCTTCTACGAATATATTTTGCATATCGCTATCGAACTATAATGGTTAATATATGACCTGCAAAATATTTCTACAAATTATTTAAATTCTGCAAGATCTACTTACGGTACAATATCGATCTTCAGCGTTATTAATCTCAATGTTATAAGCTATCACTAGGAGGCAGATTAAGGTTCCAGTTGTTGTTTCAACCTAGTTATTATTTTTTAATCACTCACTTTACATCGGTTTTTCCAGCTTTACTTTATGAAAAATGTTGCGATCAGAATTTATAAACACACAATTTGAAGATTTTCTGATTCTCTACAATTTTTCTATGGACGGCATTATGAACAGATCATTACTTTTTACACTATAAGCAAAAAACGGGGTTTTAAAGCTCAAATAATTTACTTCTACGAGTTTGCTGTTAAAATTATCTCAGTTATGACTTACAGACCATTATTTACGTGATGGCTTATGCGGTTTGCTGTTGAATTTTATTTCACCTAAAAATGTCTATTGCCTGGTGTAACCGGTGAGAAAGCCTACGCGTGCGAAGTGTGCCGCAGAGCGTTCGGCAAAAGCGAAGTGTTGCTTAATCACATACCAAAGGAAAACTGCACGTTTGAAAGGCCGTACATATGCGTTACTTGTTTGAAAGAGTACGTCACGAAGGCGCTGCTAAAAAGGCACAAATGTACATTTAGTGAATAGAAATTTTGTTTTTGTTATTTAATTTAATGTTTGTATTAAATTCACTAAATATAATTTTAAAACCAGATTTCTTGGGTTATTACATTAAAAACGGTCCTGGGACTGAAACCAGTTTACTTACACCCTGTTTGCTACCACTCTGTATATTTACACCTTGTAAAGTTACACTCTGTATCCTTATAGCCTTTATGCTACTTTGTTTACTAACACTCATTATAATTACAATCAATTTAATAACACCCTGTATATTGGATTTCCTCCCAAACACCTCCTACAAAGGGTGGGCATGCGTTAACTCCTAAGATATTAGTTTAAATTTTATGGTGTAAAGGGTAATTATGAAAGCTTAAGGTAACTAACGTATTTAATTTAATAAGGATTAATATGGTGCCCATCTGAATAGCTTGTCAATTACCACATTGTTTGTGATCACTTTTTGAAACATAAAAAAATAGTCTTCCTAAAGTTTTCTATGGATTTATAATAGAGTCAAAAATCCACCATACTCATTCATTCATTTTGTTAGGTATATATTAAACGAATTAGACAGCGTTTTCAATTAAAGCTTTCAATTAGCTCAGGTCATTTACGACGAAAAAGCCCTTTTGGTGACAAAATTAATAGCAAAACAAAACCAACATCTATGTGTTCTAATGATAAAACATGACTAATTGACATAAAATTCAAAATTTTTTGTCGATGTGTTTTTTTTTCACCTATTTAACCATGTTTGCTATTATGGGCAATATTGAAGAGAAATGAAAAAACCTACAAAATGAGCTACTATACCCTCAATTTCGTAAATTGATTTCTTAGATAATTAAATCTTTACCCGAAATTACAAAAAAAAAATAAATAATCCCTTATATATTTTTTATTTTAGATCTGAAACATTCTTATTAACTGAAAGGGTAGACCTTCTCAAACCCAATTCATTTTCTAAAAATAAATACTGTAGCCCCGCTAATTTTTGTAAAATTTGTCAATCCTATGGAAGACATATTTTTTTGAAAGGCCAGATTACCAGATAACCCTATCATTATGAATAAATCACGGATGGAAAGTAGAAGAGTTGACATATAAATACTGACAAAATTTGGCCATTCCCTGTGTTTTTTCTGGACGAGTCTATTCGAAAAATTGCTAAGGGGTGGTACCTGTGTAACTACATCCTTATCTATACTATTGTAAATTGTAAGTTTGTCTGTTTGTTTGTTTGTTCGGGCATCACGTAAGAACTACTGAACTGACTTTGCTGAATCTTTTTCTGTTGCAAAGCCTATAGTTTGACTTGAAATCTGGTAGATATTTTATCTCCCTAAATTGACAGAAACGGTAGATATAGCGAAGAAATTTCTACCATGTTGGATAACACAATTACTCTATTGGTTCCACAGCAAACACCAAATATTAGATACTTGAATCAGCTTAGCTTTTATTCAAAATTCGGAATATGTTTCGATTTAAAAAAAAATCAACAGATATATCAACCGTAATTTTACAGGGTGTTCTATATATAGGAAATTTAGTGCGGAGTAGAATGATATAGATTTAAAAAATCTAAAGAAAAGTTATAGCAGCTGCATATATACAATGTGGTTGAAATAACGGGGAGTGGAATTGGTTATACGGGGTGGTTCAAAAAAGTTATATTGAGTGAGCCATAACTAGTTGTATATACCAGGTGGTTCATAAATGGGCCGAGAAGAATTATATTTGTGTATATAGGGTGCATAACAAACTGATATATTGTTGGCTCATAAGTAGTTGCATATACAATATGGTTGAAATGAGGGTAGAATATTTATACAGGGTGGATACATTTTTTTTTAGAAAATACTGTGTAATAATGATGGTTGAAGTATGTAGCAGAGTATATTTACAGCTATACAGGTGGGTTTAAAGAATATTATAAAGAAATGTTATGATCTACAAGCTATTCCATTTACCGGATGGTTGAAATATAGAGTGGAACAGAATCTTAAGGATACAGGGTGGTACAAAAATGTTAAATTGGGAGGCAAATAAGTTGGTGCATATAAAAGGTTGCTGAAATAAAGGATGGAGTAAAATTATAATTATACGGGGTGGGTAATAAATAGTAGAAAAATTTTGTTATAGCAGGTGCATATATGGAGTACCTGAAATATGGGACGTAGTAAAGTTATAGTTACACAGTGTGATTCAAACAAGGATAGAAAAAGTTGCTAATGAAGGATGCTTTAAATAAAGTGTGGAGTGAAATTATACTTTATCATGTGGTTAAAATAATATGAGGAAAAATTCTGAAATAACATGGTGCTCATAATCCGCTGCACATCTAGGATAGTTGAAATACAGGGTGGAGAAGTGTTATAGTTAAATATTAAAAAAATGTTATATTGGTTGAGCAATAAGCAGCAGCGTATACAGGGTAGTTGTAATACATACAAGGTGATTCAATAAATTTGGAACAAAATTGTTATATACGGTGCCCCATAAGCAGTTGCAGTTTCGGTGAAATATAATGGGCATTGATGGATTTATAGTTATACAGGGAGGTACAAAAAATGCAATACCGGGTGGCCGATACGTATTTGCATATACAAGATTATGACTCACACCAAGGGTTCCACAGGCATTGCCATTAGGGCGGATCGAAAAGTTAAAAAAAATTATATAATGCCTGAACAAATGGATCCTACTAGATGGAATACCTGAAACATGGGGCGAGCCAAGATTGTTTTAGAGTGTGTTTAACGCAATATTAGAAAAAGTTGCATATAAAGGGTGATTAATTGTACTTTACAAAATGGCTAAAAAAATGTCAGAAATAATTGTTATATAGCGTAGACCACAACCAGTTGCATAGCTGAAATATAGAGTGGAGTAGAGTTATAAGCAGGTTTTAAAAAAGTTATATTGGGTGACAAATAAACAGCATATCCAGGATGGTTACTCTATAGGGTGAAGGAGAGTTACAGTTATACAAGGTGATTAAAAAAAATTCGAATAAAATTTGTTACGTTATTTTCTTGCCGTAGTGACTCAGTAGAGATGAACGCGTTTAGGACCGGTCAAAATTTTGCTTTCATTCGTCTGTTCCGTTAACGATCGATAACCTACCGTTTGCGGGCTGATTTTGCCTTATTTATTGTGTTTCGTTCTGATTTATTTTTGAACGATGTTTGAATTGACGTGTTGAGACGAATTGTTTTATCGAATATTTTGTGGTTGGCATTTGTGTGTTTCTTGCCAGTTGTCGTTGTCGTCGACAAGGCGGGAAGTATGTGCGTGGAGAAAATTGTGTGAGGTTAGCTGGAGAAGTAGTGCAGTTGTTTTTAAGGGATTTTCCACGAGTATACTGGGTTTTGATAAGCCATCCGATTTCGGGAGTTATATGGAAATCCCTACATTGTGTTCTAGCATATTGTAGTACTGTTGATTAGTTTCTGGGATACTTCTCTCATTGAGGATTTGAAAACTTCTGTTGTTGCGTCATTCTTCGGAGTGGTCATGGTATTTAGGGCCACCCTCACAATGAAACCTTTGGTATAGGAACTCCTTTGGTTGATAGGGTAAATGATTTTTGTTTGTACACTAGCCGATTTCTCGTATTGTCAGACTATTGATAGATATTTTCTTTTTTTTTACGGTTTTTCTTCTTCCTTGTTCTTTCGTTCTTTCTTCCATTTGTTTTTTGTTTCTACGTGCTGCGTTCTTGTTTTGTTCTCCGTCCAGTGAGATTGGGGTTGTGTTTTGCTGTTCTGTTACGACCCTAGAGCACGGATCTGGTTAGGCATTATGGTATCATGCCGATCATGAACTTAACATGCAGATGAACTAATTGATGGTGCATACATGAACACTGTATTATAGCTAGCTGTAATTTCTATCATCAGAGTTCCAGTGGTAGAGTGTGTGCAAGGGACTCTAACTTCAGCTTCAGCTGGGGTTTCAGATAAGTGACAATTTGTGTATCTGGTTACTGTTTCACTATCAGTTATTTTTACAATATAATATAAACTTTAGTATTTGATTTGAAATTAGTAAGATGGATTTGTTAACCGAAAGTAAAGACCAATAGCCTACTATCGGGTTTATTATTATTATTCTGATCGATTGCACTCACCCTCGAGCTCGAGTGTAGTATAGATGAGACACCAACGTCGGAATTCTTAATTTTATTGAATGATAAATATCAGGTAATTATTATCGGTTCCCATTAATGTAGTATTTGATATTGACGATTTATTTAAATATTCTATTGATTAGAATTATTGTATTAGAGGAATGTTTAAATATTTGTATCCGGGTTATTCAGGATCTCACATGTTTATATGTACAGTTTGAATCTCTCTCCATAAGTGTATATTTGTTTCATTTAAGTTTTTCCTTAGGTATATTCAGCTTAAACATTCTAAGACTGCTTTGCATTAATAGAGTGCCCTATGTCATATTTTTAGCGCCTTGTACTAGATTGTTCGCGCAAATTAAATTTATATTTAGGAACTTTTGTATGTTTATTATAGCAATTTTGGCACCCAGTAGAAATTTGGCGATTAGCGCCCCAAATTAGCAGAATTTACTACAGCAGATATTTTAGGACGGGTAGGTGTCCTGATTATGTGTATTTAGAAGGTATAGGGGAATCTACCTGGCGCCCTTATTTTATCTTTATTTATATCCGCTAAGTAAAATCTGGCATATACGTTATATTCGGGTGTGGTGGATATATAGTTAAGTAAGGTGTTTCAGATTATTTGGAAAAATTGTTATATAGGATAACCTATATGTTTCATAAGTTATTTCTTTTTGCAAAGACTTGTACATTTCCTACGCGGGTGAAACCGCGAATAACGGCTAGTTATAAATAATCTTGATGCAAGTTTTAATTGTAAGCCGACACATATTTATATTTCTAGCATAATATGGATTTGTGTAATATATTTAGCAAAATGGATTACCTAAACTCTATTTAGGTAGACACTGATGATAATGATGGAGCAATAATGTTTAATATGCTAAAGGCGGATATATTTTAAAGTTAAATAAAAAACGAAAATTTGCCTTCTCTATTCACTGATGTTTTAAAACATAAGTAAATAATAGTAGGTTCTTTTGTTTATACTTTCAATACATTTTATATTTTTTAATAATATAATAATAATAATAGTTAATTACAGAAAAAAATGATATTCTTCAATTAGTTAACAACGCAATTTTTATGTTGTTCAATTCAGATTCCTGTTAAGATATTTTTATTAATAAATACTAATTAATGACAAGCCAAATTTCTATAGATATATATGTTTTGACCTTTTATTGAAACATTTACAAATGGAAAAATCGCTTTCAACAGCCTTCGCATTTTGAATATTATGATTGCTACGTCATTATCATTTGTGGCTAAATGGAGTTTAGATATTCTATTTTGCTAAATTTATTACATAAATTCATATTATCCAAGAAATGTAAATATGTGTCTGCTGAAAATTAAAATTTGCATTGAGATTATTTTTTTATACGGATATAGTTACACAGGTACCACCCCTATGCAATTTTTCGAGTGAAATTGATAGGGAATGGCCAAATATTTTCAATACTTATATGTATTTATACTTTAAATTTTGAACGAGTGAGATGAGGGGTCTCGAGATCAACTCTTCTGCTGTCCAACTGTGGTTTATTCATAATGATAGAGAGTCATCCGGTGAGGTAATATGATCTTTCAAAAGATGTCTTCCATAGGATTTTTGCAAAAAATACCGGGGGTACAGTATTTATTTTTAGAGCATGAATTGGGTATGAGAATATCTATCGCTTCAGTTAATAAGAATGTTTTAGCTATAAAATAAAAAAATATATAAGGGATTATTTTTTTTTGGAATTTTGGATAAAGATTCCAATATCTAAAAAAAAACAGGTAACGAATTTGAGCTTATAGTAACTCATTTTGTAGGTTTTTCATTTCTCTTCAAAATGCCCATAGTAGCAAACACGGTTTTATAGGTAGATTATGTGGAAAAGGAAAAAAACTAAATTGTTACCGATTTTTCGCGGTTTATTTATTATAAAACAAAAACGCATCAATAAAAAATGTTGAATTCTATGTCAATTAGTCATGTTTTATCATTAGAACAAGTTGATGTCGGTTTTGTTCTATTATTAATTTTGCCAAGTATTTTCGTAAATGACCTGGGCTATTTGTCGGCTTAATATTTTCCGACATCTTCAACAATCATCGTCATATTTCAACCAATTTATACAAAACATAAATAAATTATACCTACACATAAAACTTTTTCTTGGATCCATTGGGAAAAACCGTCAGAAAATTCTTTTGGTAATTTTTTAGTTTATCATGTTCAGACAAACGCTATGGGGTAATAATGTTCTATAATTTGTAGTGATTTGTTGTACATCACTTTTTATATTCACATTAAAAATACATTTTCCAAGTTTCATTTGATTAACAAAATGTGTTGTTCCATAATTTATTTGAACTAAAGATGGGAGTCTCTAGGTACCGCAAAAATCATTAAGCATCAAACTCATAAACACAATGAAATGAAAAAGTGAAACTAGCCAATTAAAAATCTTTGAAATTTCATGAATATCAAGGACAATTTCAGTGATATAAAGGTAAGATTTAGAAATAATTTTTATCATCAAAAGAAATTGAAATGAAAAAAATATTATGGTGTGACAAAAACTTTTTAGTTGTTAAGCTCATGCTTGTATTATATAACCTTTGTTGTAGGGTGAATCGTCTCGCCTGTGATACTTGTTCTAAGGAATTTTCCAATCAAAAGCAACTGAAGCGACACAAAGAGTCTCACAGGCTGAAGAATATGACTTGCGACACGTGCGGCAAGCAGTTCAAGTGGAAAAAGAACTTGGAGAATCACATAAACATGGAACACTTAAAGAAACACAAATTCCAATGCACATACTGCGACAAGAAGTTCATGTTGCAACTGCAACTGAACATTCACTTCGACAACGTCCACAAGAACAAGTACAAGCATCGATGCGTCATATGCCAAAGGGGATTCAACTATCAATCGGAGATGGAGCGACACCTGAAGATCTACCACGAACGGTTGAGGTTCAATTGTAAGTTTTGCGAGAAAGAGTTCAAAGACGCCTCTTATTTTAAGGAACACTTGAAAACTCACGATTCCAATTACGTCCCGGTGACGTACGCCTGCAAGATTTGCTCAAAAGTGTACACGCACGTGAATTCGTACAAAAGGCACTTGAAAGGTCACGCCGGCCAGCAGGATCACATCTGTGACGTGTGCGGGAAAAGATTGGCGTACAAATGCGGCTTGAAGGACCACATGCGCACACACACCGGTGAGAAACCCTACGAGTGCGAGGTGTGCGGCAGGGGGTTTACCAAAAGCGCCATGTTGCTGACTCACAGGAGGATACACACAAAAGAGAAACCCTACGTCTGTTCGGTGTGTTCGAAGGCGTTTACTCAAAAACCCGCGCTCAACGTTCACATGAGGTATCACACGGGTGAGAGACCGCACGTGTGTATTATTTGTAAGAAAAGCTACGTCACGAAGTCGTTGCTGAAGAGTCACAAATGTTACGGACCTGGCTTTGTGATTAAAAAAGATGATAAATTATTTATTGAATAGAATTTATGTTTTGTGTTTTAATCGAAGATTTGTTGTTAATAAAATTGTTAGAACAAACTAGTGTTCAGTCTCATTTTGTTATACCAGGGTGGTCCAGAACACCCGACGAGATATTGTTGAGGCTACGTTGTTTAGCATTGGTCTGGCAGCCGTTAGTACTGAACGCCACCAGTGAGTTTGCCACGATCCAGTAATAAACAAATGGGCACAAAGCGATTTGTTTAAAGTCACGTGAGCATAGAAGGCGGCAAGAATCAATAGCTTCTTAAGGAATATTTTCTTTTTATATGCTTATCATCGTAGAGGCAATAATCTTTTGTATCCATTAACAATTATTGTCAAATTACTCATGCCGAAAATTCTAACGCCTTTAAATTGAGGCTTTGCATTTATGTAAACCTCATCTATTGGAAGATTAACTAAAAATTCATGGAATTTAGCAGTTGTAACTTTGTTTTTAAGTATTTTGTTCTAACTGAAAGATCTTTATCAATTAGAGAAATTTTACATACTAATTTTTTAATATTTCTTGGATGACGCAAAAATATGATCTTACTTTTATATAAACAGTAATAAGCTGAAGCCTGAATAAATAGTGACACAGCAATCAACGTTGTCTCTCCACTGTACCTACGACACCTGTTTTACTTACTCTACAGCTTTAACTGATCCCATTATAAATGTTAAATAACTACATTTACTCTCACCTTCTAATATATTCATATCTCCACACTCACTTTCATTTGTACCCAACTTGTTAATACAAAAATCTGTTACATCAAGCTCATCATAATTCCTCTAAAATATCACCCACAACTTTTTGGAAATTTTTGTTTGTGAAACATTTTCTTTTTTCACACCCAAACTTACACTAAAGTATTGTCGAATACTCACCAAATGTTCATTTTTGGGAATGTCATCAGTGATTTTTAAATAACAAAATAATGTGGTCGTTTTTGGCCGTCATTACATCTTTCATAACCCTTAAATGTCTAGGCTGGCCTTTTTGACCGGTCAATTGAATTTTTTCAGTAGCAAGTCTTTAGAGTAGGTAAAGCTTCAAAAATTGTTTTACGGCATCTTCTTGTAATTTAGGATTACTTAGGACAAATTATTTTGTTTTATTATTTACCCGAACTTTGTCTACCCTTATAATACACATTTCTACAAAAGGATATTTCGAAGCCACTATTGTTTTTAACCGACTTCCAAAAAGGAGGAGGTTATCAATTCATCTGCAACTTTTTTTATTTATAACGAGCGATTATTCAAAAACAAGTTGATCAATTTTGATGATTTAAACTCATTATATTATGGAACATTACAGAAAGGTCCCATATAATTGTTTATAACATGAGATTCTAGAAAATTAGAAAAAAAAGTAAATAAGGGACTAGATTTCAGTGAATTTCAATGAATCTTCACTGTTTTCTCTAAAACCGCTCAAGAAATTTGAATATTATACATTGTATTCTACAAAGATATGTTCCAGTTTCAACCCGTATATTTTTCTATAACGTAAAACTTACCATTTTTCTGAAAATCGGAAAAACATATGCAAAAATCTGTAATCAATCATGGTACATGTCAAATTTTCATCATAAATATCTACAGGGTAGTTGTAATGGTTTTCATTTTAATTCGTTTGAAGTAAGTTTTTTTTTAGAGACGAAGTTAAGTTAGGTGGCTGATAATTGCGTGAAATGTCAGAAAATATTCCCTTAGGTTATCGAAACGAAAATTTGTTATTTCCGCTAACTCTTCTATATGGTATACGGTTGTAGGTAAGTGCGTGCGTCCATGTAATATTAGGTGGTAAATAAGCAGTTGCGTTATAAGACGGATAATAATTACAGTTATACAAAAGGCTTTAAAAATTGTCAGAAGCAGATGAATATACAGGATGGTTGAAATATAAGGTGGAGTATAATTACAGTTATACAGGCGGTTTAAAAAAGTTATATAGTTTGGAAGATAAATAGTTGCTTAGACAAGGTGTTTGAAGTAAGGGTAGGGTAAAATTATTGTTGTTCAGGGTGTATCAAAAATTTGTTATATAAGCATAAACAGATAGGATATTTGAATTATAGGACGTAGGACGGGTTATAATTATAGACATGGGTCCAAAATATTTTACAAGCAGCTGCATATGCCGGGTGGTTGAAACAAAAGGTAGAGTAAAATTATAGTCATAAAATGTGATTTAAAAAGGTGAATTTTGTTATGTAGGCCATGAGCAGTTGAGCAGTTGCATAAATGGAATGCTAGACATATGTGGCAAAGTAAAATCATTGGTGTACAGGAATAATTTAAATAATTGAAAAATAGAAAGAGTCAATAGTGTGGGGAGGATTTATACTTATAAAGGGTGGTTTTAAAGATATCAGAAATCAGGACCGTTGTAATATTGTGTTGAGTTGAATTATAGTTGTACAGGGTGATTCAGAAAATGATGGACCTATAAGTTATATAGGGGTGACCGATACACAGAAGCATGTACAGTGTGGATGCAATATAGAGTGAATTAGTTACATATATAGAAATAGATAATAAAACAAATAAAAAAGTGTATATATTTGGAAAATATAGACAAAGAATAAAAATTAGAGACGGAGAAAGAGAAAGGGAGAAAAAAAGAGAGATAAGAATACGCTAAAATCTTCAATTGAATTGTACCTTAAATCAGATAAAAAGATATGTCTGAAAATTGTGATTGATTGCACATGGTTTCTAAACGGTTTAATTTTTAATCAGCTGAAGTTTATCATTTTTTGATACGTTTTGAATTTTTTGGATCTAAAAATACTGATTTAGAATTGTTACAGTTCGTTCTTCTTTTTTTAATGAATAAATACAGGATTCGTAATTTTGCGAAAATTCAGTTATCGAATGGGGGAATGTAAGTCACTAAAATATTAGTGTATAGGTATAATCTTAAAATAAATTAAGATGATTTTAATCATTTTGGGAAATATGTATTATCTGATAGGGTCAGATGGGATATTTTTTTAAAAAGATCTCTTTGTCCTAAACCAAAAAATGCAGACATGAAATTTTTGATATTAATTCTTTAAATTGATAGGGCTTTGATTGGTCATTTATCTATTCTATTGATGAATGGGGGGGGGGGATGTTAAAAATGTAAAAAGTATCGAAAATGTGAAAATCTTAAAAGTGTCAAAAAAGGCAAAAATGTTAAGAAATGTTAAAAATATAGTGAAAAAAGTATGAAATGAATAATAATCTCTAAATAAAATATATGCCGATTTGCCTACCCCCGTGATCAGCTAGTATTATAAAAAATTTCTTTTTAAACTATATCGTTACATTAGTCAATAAGGCATTTTTACTATATTTTTTTCAACAAAAATATTTTGATGTAGATCAACATCTGTAGGTTACGGATTTTTAAAATTTATGCTGGTTACATTTTTTTACGTTACGTATATTAGTGAACCTGGAATCTTAAAGAATAGTGAATCCTGTATGCCATATAATCAAACTTATTTTGATATTTCCAATAGTTAAAACAAAATGGGAGGAGGCTTTCTACCCAGGTGACCTAGAGTTTTCTAACTTTTCTCTGACTTTTCCTGAATTTCCAAATAATGGACATCGTGATAAGTGTCGGCACCGTGAATAAGTTTATTGTTTAAATAAGAATCAAAAAGGTATGTATATATTTTCACATTTTGTTCACCTTTCAAAATACCTAGCTTGTAAAATGTTTCTCGAATATTGAATGACGAACGTTTCAGGTGCGACACGACATCATCAGACTACAAATGCGGGCAATGTTCCAAAGTTTACCCGACGAAAAAGAAGCTGAAAAATCACGAACGCGTAGTGCATTCGAAGTCCCGAGTTCAGTGTGAACTGTGTGACAAATCTTTCAAATCACGCAGCGGTTTACGGAATCACACAAAGCTTCGACACTCGGATAAACGTCCTTACCAATGCGCCTCCTGTGATTTCAGTTCGGTATACCCGACGCAATTAAAAAATCACATCAACAACATCCATCTGAACAAGTTCAACATGTATTGCGAGATCTGCAACAAGGGCTTCAACTTCAAAACCTACTTGGACGAACATCGGAAGAAGGTCCACGAAGGCATGCGTCACGTTTGTAGCATTTGCAAGAAGGAGCTGAAGGATTTCGGCGGTTACAAGTTGCACATGGAGAATCACGATCAGGAAAATCTGAGGAAGTTTTCTTGCCCCACGTGCAAGAAGGAGTTCCGATACCGTCACTCCTACAGACATCACCTGAAAATCCACAAAGGCGAGGTGGTTCCGTTCATGTGCGACATCTGTGGGAAAGCAGTCTCGACTAAAGTCAGCCTGAGGGAGCATATGTTATTGCATTCAGACGAGAGGCCGCACAGGTGCGACACTTGTGGTAAATGTTTTAATAAGAAGACTATTCTTGCGACGCATATGCGACTGCATACCGGTGAGAAGCCGTACGTGTGTTCCGTTTGCAGCAAGGCTTTCAGGCAGAAACCAGCGCTCAATGTACACATGAAGTATCATACTGGCGAAAACATGCATGAGTGTTCCGTTTGTAAGAAGAAATACGTTACGAAGTATATGTTGAAAACCCACAATTGTAGCGGTCCGTCTCCAGAGTAATTTGGTTACTCTATGGGATTGTGGGGAGTAACCACCACACTTGAGAGTAAAGTCTGTATACAGTAAAAGCTCCTTATTTGCGCTTCCCTTCATTCGCGGTTTCACTATTCGCGGATTAAAAAAATGCGACTTAATTCCAATATTCGCGGCTAAAGATTTCTTTATTCGCGGATTTAATCTGTACTGTTTCCGGAATTATTTTGCTTCTGAAGTTGAAACTTATTAAAAAAATAATTTTGACTTTAAATCAGTTCTAATTTTGGACAATGCACCAGGTCATCCTCATGAACTTGAAACTACATGTATCCACATATAACGAGAGATTTTTACCTGTCAACACGACGGCTTTGCCTCAACGTATGAAACAAGGAATAATGCAGGCCTTTTATCTCTATTACATTAGATAAACCTTCAAATTCATACTGGGTAATATGAAATGTGATCCTAGTATAAATTAAACTGGAAGAAATTTGACAGCAAAATGTATCGCAAACACAAAAGATTCATTGCAAGAACTGAAGGCTTACACATTGAAATAGTGCTGGAAAAAACGGTAGCCTGTTCTGACTGTGGAAAATGAAGATGAATCTGTGCAAATTCAAACTTTAACTGCAAAAATTGCGAGTGGAATAGACGACATGTGTTCGAATAGATAAAATCATGTGACATTCAGGAGTTGCTTAAATCGCAAGATGAAGATTAGGCTGAAACCGACTTGGAGGAAATGTTAAATTCAAAACCCATTGAACAAAGGCTTCCACGAGCACTGGAAACGTGACATTTCATTTTAAAAAAATTAGTGATGAGTTAAGAATGGCAAATGAGCTTTATGATTTCTTTATGAAATGATTTTTAAAAGGTAAATTTCTAATGCCGCTGCTGAATATCGGTCTGAATTGAAGGAGCTTTTAAAAAAAATTAAAATTCTTTAAACCATTGCCTAAACCTGAAAATAATATGAAATTAATCAATAATAATATGGTCAAAAAAATTCAACTAAACTGATTTTTTTCGTATTTTTTTATTTTATCACCTACGAACGTATGCCCCCCCATACAAATTACCATTCCATATTCACGGTTTCTGTATTCGCGGCATACTTACGGAACAAATTCCCCACGAATAAAGAGCTTTTACTGTATTTAAAAAAATGCAAAGTTTGCAATGGAAATTATAACCACGTTTAACTTTAAAATTGAAATGTTTGCTGTAAAAAATTCCGAAAATAATAATTGTAAATAGTTTTTCTTAAATCATGATATATACAGGGTGGTCGAATAGTGTGTGGACGAAAAATTGTTACTATACTGATAAACATTTAAAAAATCTACCGTCAGGATGAGAGATGCAAATTGAAAATAGTTCACCGGATTCCTGCGACATAGATAGGGTGATTCATATTGAAATTACATTTTTAGAAATGGAACGCCCTTTATATTATTACATATTTAGATTTTACTTTTAAGTTTACGTCTCATACATACTATCTAAAACGAACTGTTTAGGCGTTACACGATATTTTGTCAAAACTTTGACATCTAGAAACAGTTGATGATTATTGTGCTAGATATCGTCACTCCAATTTGTTTTTATACATGGGTAACTTTATTAAATAGCACCTCTATAATTTTATTACGTTCACTGGTAACACCATTTCATTTCGTCTGATATAAGGTTATCTTAAAAAATCAAAATTATTTATGATGTTTATATAACATAACTTATAAGTAATTTTTCCAAATCTTGACTTCCTTGTTAAACGTAAAACGATTCTTAACCATCATTAACAAACATTTCTTGGATGTTAGTTGCAAAAGCATTCCTCCTTTTTTACATTTATGTCTTCAGCTGACGTTCGTAGTTCAGTTTATACCTTTTGTTTAACGTATCCCCACAGAAAAAATCAACGGGCATTATGTCCGTCGATCTCGCTGGTCAACGTATTGGCCCATTGTACTGGGTGTAGTGAAGAGGTGCCCCACCTTGCTGAAAGTAAATATTTCTAAATTGGGCAAACGGAACAGAGTTGCTAGGTTAGTGGATTATCCCCAAAAATTAGGGTATTTTGTTGCTATTGGGGAATTTCTTGAAGACATATTTTTGGGGAAAAAAGTTGGCTCTGACATAATTGATAAGTTTTACAATTTTACAACATTATTTTGCATAACGTACTTATAACTTTTTGATAGTACTTTGTTATATAGTATCTACTTAGATATCATTGATACGTCTGAGATGTTAAAAAAACTATAATCAATAGTCATCCACAATTATTAAAAATTAATATTTTGCGTATAATAAATTTCATTTCAATTTATGAGATCTGCTGAAAGAGTTTGTGATATACTTATAGTGACATTTTTTTGTTATTTATATACTAATTTTGTTACAATTTTTTTTGGGGGATTATATCGCAAATAGTCTGGAGCTTTTCAAAATTTATTGGGGAAATGAAGCGATTGACCTGGCAACCCTGATAAATGATTATCTAAGGAATTTACTTAAATGTTGGATTTCAAAATACCGTTAAAGAAAAATAAACCAACAACACGTTTGCCGAGAATTCCTGCACAAACATTGACTGTCCATCTTTCCTGACTATGGACTTAGAAAAGAGGTGGGTGTTAGTGCGAATAATAATGAAAATTCGTTCCTTGGTGTATTAGGTTTCATTAAAAAAAAAGAAATTTCCATTCAATGTTTGCTCAACCCAATTGCAAAATTTAATTCTGTTTTGAAAGTCCTCTTCTTAAAGTTTTTGTTATAATTACACATAATAGAGGTTGTACTTATGTCAAAATTACTCTCTAGGTACTCATATGGGAATTTTCTACTAAAGCAGCTACAATACTGAATTTATTCTCTTCTGTTATCGATCAGTATATCGTCATTTGCATATTCGATTTGCCAATGAAAACTTTATCGATAATTCAGATAACGTGAGCAAACAATGGGAGTTCCATTTGAATAAGTCGAGTTATCCATGGTTAAACGTTTCAAAAATGGGACTATATCTGGCAGATTTTCACAACATATTGGATAAAGCCCAAACATTTATGATACCTAAAGTCATACCACAATCGACTGAGGAATCTAAATATATAATAATATACAGGGTGGTATATTAAAAAAATGCAATTTTAATATGAATCACCCTGTATATGTAAGGAATTCAAGTTAAATGATCTTTAGTGATCAACTTTCACTACCATTTATCCTTTCATGGCGGCAAATTTTCAGAATAATTCTCAGTATAGCCACAGTCTTCCGTGCACACAAAACTAGGCAACCGTATATACACGAATTTTTGTATATAATTTTATTTTAATTAAATGTTAAAAACCAACTGTTGTCTGTTTTCTGTCCTGTACTAAATAATAGCATTTTGAGGTTCAAGAAAAGTGGTTATTGCTAGTTCTAGTCATTGTTCAGTTTACAAGGGTCTGATATAATTTTATGCTTAGAGATAGAGCGAGTATTTCGGTCTAACCATAAACAAATTGAATGGTAGCTCTGTTTAGGAATTTGAGTCGGTGCTCTGTGCCTTTTAATTTAATGGAACTTATATAAAATCTATGACAACCTACTTAAGACACCCGAAATTGTTGTACCTAATTGGAGAATGGAGCATTTAAATTTGTGTGGTGATACACTTTTAACAAAGAAATGCAAACAGTACTTGAAATTGGGTAAAGTATTAAATTGAATTATTAAAAATATTAAATAATCTTCATGAATTGCAAAGAAGAGCGGCAGTCATTTGAGACTGAACGATGGAAGCGAAAGCTTCTTACGAATTATACTTCTCATATCTTGTTATCTTCTGTCTCTGTTTTTATTTCCTTGGGTTATCATTAGTAATGGTTATACATTTCAGGAGAATGAAAATAATTTTCATTATTTTGTTATCACTGAAATATTATTCTTAATGTGTAGTTTAATTCTTAATTTAATTTTCTATAAGTGCCAAATAATATTTGTTGAATTTTAACTTGCAAGTTCAAGCTCATATCCGATGAATTTTAAATGCGGCAAAAAATTTAACAAAAGGTGTACGAAATTGATTCTTTCTGACTTCTGACATATGTCAAGTCCGTAATGCAATATATCACAAAGAGACATTAGGAGTTTTTAGTAGAAAAGCAAATTTTGTGCAGGTTTTCTCTATTAATTGTATGTTACATTAGTTTATTTCCTATACATGTCTTCTATTCTATAAAAGAAGAAACTCATAATGTATTTTACCTGGTCTCTGTTTCTTATACAGTGAACTGAATTGTATGGGTATTTCTAGATCAAGGTAGTGTGTGGTGTGGTGTCGGTGCCGAAACATATGAAATTTCAAGTTATCCAATTCATTCCCTTGCTCATCTATTTTCATATGTGTAAATGTGGGCCCCCGTTAAGAAGCTTTCGCTTCAAAAAATTAAGTTTCAGAGAAAAGTAAGAGGTGGACTGACCATTTGACCTGTAATACAATTAAAGCAGAATCTTTTAACTTTCGTTTTGTGTTGTGTTCTTCTTTGTGTAATCTATTTCAATTTTGAAATTGTTTGGCAAAGGTCTCTGGCATGTTCACAAATTTTTAAATTGTCATTTCTTTATATAACAGTTAATTGAACTGTTGAAGAACGTCGGGATGTGCCAATCACACTCACAGTATAGATAAGAAGGTACAAGATTTAGTTAGTGCTTGAGAGTCTACATGTATTAGACTAGTTTATTGAACACACTGGCTTCTCATATCATATAATTCATAATATTCTTATAAGAAAACTTGATACAAATAATTTTTAATTTTCTTGTACAGCTGTGTTAAGTTTTCTTAATATTGAAAACGGGTTCTGATTTAGACCCAGAAACCTTTGGACTATTTCAAATACACATACTTTCAAGAAATTGTAGTGGTATTCGCAAAAAATCAGAATAAATTCCGAAATATTATAGATATGGTCGTCCATAGATTTGGGATTTTCTAGGAATTAGGGTATTTCCTTTTCCAAAGTTTTTTTTCTTTTCCAGTTTTAATAGGCTTTGTATTTGGTCCAGTTTAACTGGTGCGGATGTCAGGCTTTCAACCATTTTCCCCTTCCTTTGTGTCATTTTTGTACCTACAACTAACTGGAAATTAGCAGCTGCAAGTCTCGTGGGATCTGCTCGTGTAGCTGGATGAATGCAAACAGGTAGATAAAAAGGCCTTGTGAACTAGCCATGGATTCCTTATCTTAAATATTTTTGGGCGCGTCCAGTGAAGGATATTAGTGTCAGAAGTAAACTCTTTGCGAATGAAAACGGAATCCACTAATAGAGTTTATTAGAGATAACTTCCAAATAAGTGAGATTGAACATAGAAGCCGTCTTTAATTGATTGTACCCACGTCTGTGGTGACAACTAAGATATAAATTCAACAAGTTCCTAATTTGTGTGATGTAAATTAATAACTATCAATTCATATTTATTTTTTATAAAAGAATAAAGTCAGCATTACCCGAATAAGTAGGAACTTTTGGGTAGATATATAATTTTCGGAAAATACTGAAATTACGTCTCTGTCAAGGAAAGACATGAAAATATGAGGTTAGCCTTAATTATTGATGCCAAGACGTATTAACACATTTGCTAAGAATATTTGAAGATGATTTCATTTTATTAACAAGGGGATACTATTACATTATTGAGCTAAGACTCATTATTTTGCATATTCATGAATGAAGTACATGTTCATGTACTTCATTCCTCTATCTCTGTAATTTGATTCACTAAGACGGAGTATCACATATGAGTGTGTAATAAAAAGTTTAATCAGTGTTTAGTAGACATACTCTTGAAACGCAGCCTGCTCAAAATAAACAATAATAGTTCAATTACAACGAATATGGGATGAGATTATGATTGACTAATGGCCAGTGCTTCCCCCGTACCGTTGATCCGTCCTTGTTGAGCGTCATATTTCAAAACCTACTCTCGTAGCTTGTTATTATCACATAGTAGGTCACGAACAAGGAATCGTGTGTGCTAATTCAATTCATATGTTCAAACGTCGAACCAGTTTAATCTAAATGGCAGTTCAGTTTGCCCCACGTAAATACCATTAGAATAATATTTGTATATATACTAATTGTAACAACAAATGTTTCGGCTACAGTTTAATACGAACTTCTTTAACTGTATCAAATCTTCCCTCGTTTCTTTGGTGTTGTAATAAAACAATGTTACTGAGTCCCTCTATTTACAGATCGGATGACCTGCAGCTCATCGACGATTACGAATCGACGAACATCCAGTGCGGCATGTGTTCGAATGTATTTCCTAATAAACAGGCGTTCATGGAGCATTCCATGGAGGTGAACGGCTTCTACACGTGCTGCAGATGCCAGGCAAAGTTCAGATCTAGCCAGCGGCTGTCCGATCATTACGATACCCACAAAAGTCCGCGCGTCATCGACACGCACGAGGACGGTTCGGAGGTCTTATTAGATTTCGATTGTCACGAAGAAATCATAGTGCAGCCCTCTATGGGCGACGGCAAGGAACTGGTGTACATTCTAGATGACGCTGCTTGTATCAACGAAGTCGTCATCGACGAGGACGATCCCATCAGTTCCGAAGCTATTGTGAAGCACAGTATCAAGATGGAACACGGCTACGTCATGCAGAACCACATGGATAATTACATAGATGAGGAAATAGAAGACGAAGACGGGAACATTGTTATCGCTAGACGATTGGTGGCGCCTACGGCGACTACGAGTAAGAGAATATTCACGCAGGCGAAGCCTAGGGCTCCGCAGCCGAAGAGGCGACACGAGGTTCCTGATTTCTCCGCTACCAATTACCTCTACATGAATCCCACCAACGACATTGACATCCCCCATTACAAATGTCTACGATGCGAGCAGTTGTTCATTAATAAGTTCGTTTTCTTTAGACACATCGAGAAAGGTAAATGTTTCATCAACAACTGCGACGTTTGTACTGCTAGTTTCAGTAAAAACAGTGAATTCTACGACCATTACGTCGCTGAACATACCGACCGTGCTATTTGCAATTTCTGCTTTAGGACTTTCATGTACGAGAAGAACGTCAAAGAGCACATGCTGCGCCATCTGGATCAGTTTCGGCATCGCTGCGAGGATTGCAACAAGGGATTTTACACGGTCAGAGAGTACAGGAACCATTACAAGAACCGGCACATGGGTATTCGGCATAAGTGCGACGTATGCGGTAGGAGTTTTGCCGACGAGTATTATTTCAAAAGACACATAGCGACGCACGCGAAAGCCACTAAAAATATTGTTGCGTCGGTGATGCAGATAGACAATTGATTTTTATAAGAGATTGTAAATAAGCACTGTTTTTTTTTTGTTATCATATTGCTAGGCATAGTACAACTCTGAAGTTTAATATTAATATATTTTATAGTAATTTTATTTCTATTTGGAAATATTAAGTTATTTCAATAAAAATTACTTCTTTATGTTGAACTTTTTTTGTGAAAATTTTACGTAATAAAAAGTTAATTTATTTTGAAGTTTTGTTAATGTTTTTTTGTGTATAATTACCTAAATCTGATTTGTGGTTTTACATATCTTTGAACGTAAGGCAAAATATTGTTTATGACCGAGACCAGTCATAATTTACGCTGTCTTTAAAGTTTTAAGACCTCCAAAAGTATTAAAATGTGGAAAAATTGTTGTTATTTACTTGGATTCACTACAATTTTTCAAAAAGTACTTATCCAAAAATGTCCAACTTGAGTCTAATTAAAATTAACTTTTCAACTATATTCTTTTCGCAGCTTATTATTTTTATTACAACAAATTTGGGAGTTTTTAAAGCTGGTTATTCTGGCTTTTTTCAGTAAACAAGCTCATCTTCTGATTCTCCATAACTTTTCCATCGGCGGCATTATGATCCCATTATATGTTATATTTTTTTGGCCCTAGGGTGCAAACGTCAGAGCAAGCGATTTGAATTTTTCGGTGTCAAGAGGAGGTTAGTGTAAAATGAAAACTCAGCTTGTGAGGTCCCAACCCTTGTCCCACTCCCGCCATCTTTTAAAAATGGCAGCGAATAGTTTTATACTATAAAAAAAGTTTGAAAAAACATATTTCGTTGAAAATTAAATTCTCTGCAACTTTAGTTATATAACTTAATCGTGGAACCAAAATAACAAAGTTATTAACGAATATCGATAAAAATTTGGGAACAAATATAATTTTTACCTGGTCCTTACAAAAATAATTTACATCTTAGCATATTGATAGAGAGGTTGTCATTTCATGTATTTATTTATTGCGGTTTTAATTAAAAAATACACCATTGCATATTGATAGAGAGGTTTTCATTTCATTTATTTATTTATTGCGGTTTTACAGCGATCGGAAACTTACACTATTCTCCAGTGCTTGTAAGATGTATGCAGAGTAGGTATAGTTTTCTCTCATCTTTCCATTATAAGGGCTTCACACAAGTCGAGAAATTCTGATACGGGACGAGACGTTTTGGAAAACGCGAGTATTATGGGCGATACCCAGATCTCATATAGTGAAATATTAATTATTTTTTATTCTAAAAATTAGAAAATATCTACATAGAAAACAATATTATTTACAATGCATTTAAAATTTAGTGATCGTATGTGAAATATTTTATTGTAAATTTAAAAAGGACTCAATAATCAAGTATGATTTTTAAATTTGTTTCTTTGACTTGTTAACGCTACTTATAGTAACGTATAACTTATAAATATTTATCCTCTTATTTACAGCAGACATACAGGAAACTTTTCTTATATACCACTGATCCCATTATAAATTCAATACTTAAAGGAGCACTTAAATACCGATGTTTTGAAAATGTTGTCTCTATTTGTACATATCGGGATTTGTTTTGTTTTTTCTTGAATTTCTTGTAGATGTGAACAATTATTGTATACATAATTGTATACATCCGTACCTGTTGAAATATTATTTTCTACAGCAGGTATGATCATGGAAAAAACGCATACATCATTGAAAGATTTATGTTTAAATTCTTGGTCATCCAGTAATTTAAAAGATAAAATTATGATTAATAAAAACATTTATGTACTTGTTTAAATATTTTTGTCTAATAGCGTAATAAATATACCTTTAAAAAACTATTTATTATTAATTATTATTATGATATAAAATTAAGCGAAACGATACGAGTCAACTACTAATGAGACGACACCGAGACTTGAATGAGACTTAATTTTTTAGGAATTGACGAGACCTAGACGTGATTTTTGATATTCTCGGCTACTCTTGTCTCGTGTAAAGCCCTATCCATTCTTTTAATAGGAAACATTTTAGTGACTGACATTGCAATATTGTTAAATAGTTATAAACTTTACCATCTACAACAAAACTTTTCAAATTATTGGTTTTTAAAATAATGGATGTATATTTCCCAGAATTCTATGCATATCGCTTTCACAAGTTCGGTTTTATTGTCTTCCAAAGTTTTTTTACAAACAAAACAATCACGCATGATGGAGTAACACTACCTGCACACTTAGTGTCCTCAACTGCATAGCACAACTGAAAGAACAATAATAATAGTAATACAAGAACAACAACTTTAATTGACATAGCAATTCCTAACAACAATAATATAAATATCAAGCAGACTGAGAAAATAACCAAATATAGAGATTTGGAATTTCAAATAAAGACTCAGTGGAACATGAACAACACACGAACGGTACCAATTGTTATGTCAACGACAGGACTAGTCCCAAAACATCTATTAAACAATTTAAAATACCTCGGTCTGGACGAACATCTTTACAAAGAAATGCAAAAAGCAGTCCTGTTAGGAACATCCCGGACGGTCAGGAAATTCATGGAAAACTGCCGTCACGACTCCAACCACGGGCCTGAAAACCTGGCAAGGGCTCCCACAGAGCTAAACCCTTTTGATATCTAGGATATCTGGGGTTTAGTGAATTTTCCCCTAAAGGCACTCATAACGTGCCTTAGAGGGAGTTTGATGCCATACATTGTATGGTCAACGGAGATAGTAATACATCAGGCAGACGTTTTTTTGTCCCCGAGGCCTTTTGACTTATACAGGAATCTCGGAAATGTAGACTGAATAAAATTATTGTAAAAACCAATACTTTATAAAGTTTTGTTGTAGAGAGTTTATAACTATTTGCTAACAACATTGATGTGTCAACCATTAAAATGTTTCTTATGAAACTAATGGAAAGATGAAAAAAATCTGTACCCAATCATTTATATATTAATGTACATTTACATGTACTGGAGAATTTAGAAATTAAAAGTTGTTTGTAAGGAAATTATTCTTTGAAAACCTTTCTATCAAAATACTCTGATATAATTTTATGTAAAATGACCAGAACGACCACCGACTATTTTCGTTAATAAGATCCATTTTGTAACAAAACACGTTTTTGTGCGACGAATAGTTTGGCTTATATAGCATAAAAACAGTTCCCACCCCTTTTTACTAGATGGCGGCTACGGACAAGGGTTGCAACCCAACAAACTTGGATTTAACATTACACCTCTTAACATAAAAAAAATTGCGTGCTGTGATTTTTCAACCACAAATGTAACATTTCAATGTACTACATCGTTAACTTCATTCCATTCTTCTACCCGACGGCCGCCGATCATCCTAGATTGGGAATCATCCTATCGGACACCAGTTACGGTGTAGCATCTGCATTAAGATCACCTGTTACAGTGTAGTCCCCTAGGCATCTGCATTAAGATCAACTTGTTTGTTGTTCTTAGAGACGTTGGGATAGTACTGATAAGACACCAGTGTCAATACTTTGGTTTCGATACCTGGTATTTTAGTACAGAGATTTGAAAACCCATACGGGTATTTATGTTTGGACAGCAGTATCGATAATCGTTCATTATTTCGATACTGTGATGACACTCGCCTCCCCGTATTTTTTGTTATCACTCCACTAAATTTTTAGGGATTTTAGAATTTTAGAGTTCACCCTGGCTAAACTGGGATCGACCCATTCTTTCAATATCAGTGGCGATACCTTTGTTTCGATACTACAACCAATAGCGGTATTGGTACTTTTGAGGCTCATTGCGATACCGGTATCGATACTTACGTGGTATCGCAACGTCCCTAGTTGTCAATTCGAGGACATGCAGACCACCATAGAAGTGGCGAACGAAAATCTTTGCAAAGCTTCGAATGTGTGTAACATTGCCTACTCAATAGGTACACATCTTGGAATATCATTTTTCATTTAAAGGCAACGACAATTTGCTTCGCTATAAAATAAAGTGTTTACAAAAAGCGTTATTACACAAGATGTTTAAGTTTCACAAAATGCACGTAAATAATCATTTATAAGCCATAATTGAAACAATTTTAATAACAAACTCGTTGAACTAAGTTATTAAAAATCTCAAAAAATTTTCGTTTTTTGTTTACATTGATTCATAATTCCGTTAATGAAAAAGTTGTAGAGAATCTTTAAAGTGGCTGATCGGACTAGACTGGTTAATACGGTTGGCTATGTAAAATATCTCTCTAAATGATTTAAAATACAATTCTGCAAAAACTACTTGTTCGACACTATCCATCGTGAGCTCATATAAACTTCACAACATCATAAGCTATCATTTTGACTATGATTAATATTTGAGTGTTAGTTACCAAAAAATATTATTTTTTTGAAAAAAATCAAGATTTATCAGTTGTTCTGACTTTTCTGGGTAAAAAAATAACCATTCAGTTGTAAAGGCTTATTAAGACGGATCTAAGATTTTATATTATTTTCATTATATAAGCAAAAAATAGAAATTATTCGTATTTTTGACAGTTTACGAATTTGCTGTTAAAATCTTATGTTATTTCCTATTACTGTTACTAACGTGGTGGTATAAGCGAATTGTAGTTGAATTTTATTTCCGAACTGAGTACAATTTTACCCTATAGACTGGTGGACATGTTTTAAGATTGATGGTTTAAAAACAAAAAGTGATAGATGCAAGCATGAAAATTTCTATATATTCCCTTCTGGCTAAAAAAATATAAGTGAGTGTAATTATTAGATATCTTATGAGGGTGGGCACTGTTGGAGAATTGTTTTTTTAAATAATCGTCGTAATCATCGTTACCTTATTCTTTTCGTTTTAATAAATTCAGAAGGATTCTTGTTCGTTTTTTTCCAATTTTAAATTATTTGAAGAAATATTCAAAACGTCTTGGAATTTTATGACAGAAACTGATTGCAATACTGCTTATATGTCTAAATAAAATTGGAAAAATAAATCATATTACTGAGTATAAACAAATTGCCCTCCAGACACTAATTAATTTTTTTAGGTCGTCTTCCCTGAACCAAAAAAAGCTAAAGCAGTTAAAGAAGAAGTATGCACTTCAAAATTTCAGTGTCGCACTAAAGAACATGCTACACAACAAAACTCCCCTCCACAACTCAACTGTCGTGTTGCCAACGCAAGCGGAGAGAAGATACACCTGCTACGAATGCTGGAGAAAATTCTGTTATCTCCATGAACTTAATAGACACAAGTTGTCTCATGTCAAAGAGGAGGAAAAACAGAACAAGCAGAGACAACGGCAGAGACATAAAGAGGAAGAAGATAAAATCTCTGCTCGAAACGAAACTAAATCCAATAAACAAAAGCCCTCTGCAAAAACTAAATCGCCAAATGATAGCTTTCAGTCTTTGAATTTAAGGACTCGAACTCTTATTATACATCTAAACCCCGCATTTTAACTTCATGACGAGATAAAAAGGCTTGTCGATAGTACTTGGAGCTTTCTTGGAGTGTTTACAAAGTTGGGCAAAATTCTGGATTCATGCAGATATCTTTTTTATCTCTGATTTGATTTAAGTGAAATTTTGCAGATAAATGTGGGGGTGATATGCCTTTTTTATTTTAAAAGTAACACCCTTTATATATTTAGCAATCTTGCTTTGTTCTTGACAATTCAGTAAGGTTGAGATTCTTCCACTGAATTTCCATAGAGATATTAAATGAAAACCAATGGAAAATTAGGAGAAAAAATTTATTAAAATACAAAATAAACAAAAGCAATAAAAAACTCTGAAAAGTTAAGAATCAAGTGTGAAGATTTTAAAATAACTACTTACAATCAGTGTGGAAGTCTGTTAAGTAATTCTTGAGTAACATTGTCAACGTTCTATTATGAATTAAGTTTACAGCAAAGCATTTGTTCCAAATTGTTAGGCCGCTGCGCTGGGTATACAAAATCGATTTTAAATTTAATCCTAAGAAAAATATCTAATGGGATAAGATCAAGTGATCAAGGAGGTCAATCAATAAACCCCCGACGTCGAATACATCGTACTTCTCAAGAGTGGAACAATTTGTCTCTGTAAAGTTCCAATTGGAAAATCCCTCACATTTGTTTGTTTCTTATGCGTATGAACACAACGATTCATCATCCGAAAGCTGTATTCTTCGCCAAATTCTTATGCATTTCGAGGAATTGTTGGAATGGCTTCGGTAGTCCACTTTTAGGCTAATTCCCCACATTTACAGTCAAATTATACTTTCCTAAAGTTATACTAACAACGAATCACAAACGACGACAGAAATTTCATAAATATCACCCAAAAAAAGATATTTGCATGTACAACACTTTTGCCCTACCCTGCATAAAACTACATGGATTTAATTTTTTTACCTAGGATGGAATGCAATTTAATAATTTTATGAAACTAATAAGTTGCTTGCTTTTCGACGAAATCCAACACAGATGGGAACCAAATTCAAATAACGAAATAGAAAACTTGGACGAAATGAAAATTAACACAAACAATCCCGAGGCGGGAAATATTGTCGAAAGGAATGATGTAACAAAATTTAGTTATGTTTGATGATTCTGAAGGTTCTGTTAAAAATATTGTTAGTAAATTATGCTAACTATACTATTCAAATGATTTAATTTGTGTTTTTTTTCTTTAAATATTTCAAAGAATTGATAAAACATGAAAAGCTCCGCAAATAGTCAACCAATGGTCAAAATCAGAAAGACGAATCTCGAATTAATTTTCCTATTATTGAGTTAATGTATGGTCTTGCTGAAGAATTTTCTAACGTACATAACACGAAATAGGATAAAACAAAACCGACGAACGTTGTCTCATTTCAGATGTGTTTTCAATACTTGTCTGTAATATTTTTATCAAATATAAAAAAAATATATGCAGAAATTGAAAAACATTTAAATGAACTTAATAATTTTTGATTAGTTATAGGTTCACACTATTATTATTTTTTGTATCATAGAGTTAGGTTTATGGGATATTATATCATATAAACGCCATTCCAATAGTAACGTTAGGGAAGAGTTTAGTGATCTGGTAAGCCAATATTTTGTGTAATTAATTTATTAATAATTATGTATTGTTGTAATATTGAAATAAATTTGCTATATATCACTTATTCGATTTATTATCTTCTCTAAAATATGTGGTCTGGGTGCACTGGTGGTTTTGCTTTTGTTCCGTATTTTTACAAAAGGACGATTTGTTTAATATGTTTCCATTTAAGTGTTTCAAAATTTATTTTGTTTCTTACATTCCCAAATCTTTTATAAAATATGTTTGTCGGAGAACTTTGATACCAAATCTTTCATAAAATATTTATTTGACATTTATCTTTTATCAATTTACATCCTTCTTCCTATCTTTTATAAAAGATTTGACGTTAATTGTCAGCGAAAATAAACAAAAATAAAAATATGAATTCATTTGTGATACCAACAAGTGTAATGTAGCATTTTCCAATCAAAAATAATTATTTTCTTATTCTTCTCTTCTGTCTCGTGCTTATGCTTACCATTATTAGTTGTCGGCTACTTTTCTATTCTTCTGCAAAGGATCCCCTATGCTCTCCCCACGGAAGATGTCTACCACAGTTGGAAAAAAATCCAGTAGACCACAGGCGTCCAGAAAATCGCAGTTTATCCAATAACATATAATTGTAATTGTTCAAACCCTTAAGTTTGGTATCAACATTTTAAAATAAGTTGTAACTAGAATAAACACAATTTCAATAATGATTTTGGTTACATTGCTAATAAGAAGTTTTGCTTATTATGCCGATTACTAGTACACCATATCATACTAGGCACTTTTTTTTTAATGTTACAAACTCTAATAATGAAAAAACTCCACAACAACGCAAGGATAAAATTGTACATTCTCCATTTTGAATAAATAGATTTTTTTATATAAGATCTTTTACGATGTAATATTGGCCTATGGACATAAACTGTGCAAATCAAATATTTTGGGTTTGTCCAAATATTTTTATAGCAATAAACCATACATTTTACAATAGAGTAAAGAAAGGAAGGTGTTTGGAACATATATAACAGAAATTCACCTATACTATTACTACAGTAACAATTTATAGAGAATATTTGAAAAAATATGAACAGCAAATTCGTAGAAGTAAATTAAAGCAATATAGTTAAAACCAGAAAAAATGCTTTCTTTTGTTTTTCCTTATATTATCAAAAGTGCCGTCAATGGAAATGTTGTAAGCAATTAAAAATCCTCCTTAATGAGCGTTTGCAAGTCCTTATTGGAGCATTTCACCAAGCAAACCGGAAAAATTAGTACAAATTAAATTGAATTATTTCAAAAATTCATAATCTGTTAATTAAAGCTGGAAAAGTTACTCTCATTAAAATCATAGTTAGGTTTAGATAGATTAATAGTTTATGAAGAATGGTAATTTAAATAATTTAAGTGACGATTTGCAAAACGCAGCAGCATAATAATTATTAAGCTCCCGATCAGACTACTTTGATTATAATACTAAAGATATTTTCAAATTTCATAAAACGCCTTTCAGTTTGTCGCGTATTTTCGTTGTAATCCCGAGAAATTCATTTTAAGATAATAGTAAATATTGCACTAATAGTACCACACAGAACTAGCGGAGCAAGACAGCTAGGATTTTCTGGAGAGGGGACACAAGAAGAAAATTGATATTTTCGGTCCGCAATTATTAGGTTTTCATTTATTTGTGTGCCTATTTGCCTATTTTTAAATTGGTTTATTAGGTTATTGGTTACCTCTCTACTGTTCATTGTCATTAATTTAAATTCTCGTTCAAACAGATACACAAACGCGGTGTGTGGACTTTTATAATACAGTGATGGGCAAATGTGTGGAACCAAGTAAATATCTCTTGAATTATTAGAGATATCAAAATTAAATTTGAAAGGTGGATACTGCAGTAGATTGCCTATTTGTTTCCAAATTTTTTTACAATTTTGAACTTCCTGTTTTACCGGAAGTAATGTCGATTTTAAAATTTGCAATGAAAACCCTGTATAGTATTTTAGTTTCTGATGAAACATTTTATTGCGAATACAAAAATATCGGGTTTGATATTGTTTACTTCAATACCTACCGAGATATTAACAGAAAAGTAACTAAGGAAAGGAAAAATTCGATAGTAGCTAAACTCTGTTCAGATTTCATTTACCGCTCGGTAAGGATTTGTATTTCTATTGGCCAATCGACAGACGTTTGCAATTTTGTGAAACGATGATGGATATTTGTAACCGTGATAATAATTTTATAAGAAATGTGGTGTTTTCAGAGGAAGCTACATTTTGTTTAAATGGTACGGTTAATCGACATAACTGCCGCTACTGGTAATCCTAATTGGGTACAAGACATCATCCCCAAACATTTGGGCATTTATAACAGAATCGTGGGACCCTTCTTCCTACAAGAAACTTTAAACGGAGATAGGTATTTACAGCTCTTGGAGACACAAGTTATTCCGGCATTGGAGGTAAATGGACAATTACCAAATAATATCTGGTTTCAGCAGGATGGAGCACCACCCCATTACGCTCGCATTGTTCGAGATCATTTAGATAGGACATTTCATCACAGATGGATTGGAAGAAGGGGTACTTATGAATGGCCTACACGAAGTCCCGACCTTAATCGACTAGACTATTTTCTGTGTTGTTATTTAAAGTCTAAGGTTTATGTTGATAGACCAAATAATTTGCAATAATTAGCTGCAAGAATAACTCAAGACATCCAGAGAATTACACCAGAAGTAATAGCTAATGTTACTAGAGAATTTAAAAACCGACTTGTTTATTGTCAAGAAGTAAACGGTGCTCAGTTTGAACATTAAGTTTAGTTAAGTTAAGTTTCAATGTTTTGAAAATCACTTAGATTTAGTTAATGATTATGATTATGTATTTCTTTAATGGATATTAGATTTTTCCTCTCCTTAATTAGTTTTCTGTTAATATCTCGGTAGGTATTGAAGTAAACATATTTTTGTAGTCGCAATAAAATGTTTCATCAGAAACTAAAATACTATACAGGGTGTTTCATTGCAAATTTTAAAATCGACATTACTTCCGGTAAAACAGGAAGTTCAAAATTTTTGATTTATAAAAATGAGGTTGATCTCAAAATAACCTCAAAATGAGGTTCAAGGTTAAATCCAAGGTTACCATCGGATTCCTTGGTCAAAGTTACTAAAGGAATGAGCTTGACCTTTTCCAGAAATGAAGTACTTTAGCAAATATTCAGCCGTCCCTGGACTTAATTAACACCATGTATATATGGTTGCCGTGTTATACACTGTTACCTTATTTATTATATTCATTGATACTTCTGTTTTTCTTTCTATTTTCATTGCACAATACCAAATCCTTCCTATGGATGCATCCAGATTATTATGATTATTAACAAGCATTATTGAATTTCTTATTAAACTTAAATCTTCGGCTTCGGGCCTCCATTTTGGCCCATGGTTAAGGATAAGGCAAAATCTGACCTTGGCTCACTATAAATTATATATAGCTTCGGCCAAAGCTTCTGCTTTTTTTTGGCTGAAAGTAGCAGAAGGTTTTTTCGGAATTATATAGTATTACTGTACCACCGGTTTCGGCCAAACCTTCGGCTTTTTTTTGGCTGAAAGTAGCAGAATGTTTTTTCGGAATTATATACTATTACTATACCACCAGCTTCGGCCTAAGCTTCTGCTTTTTTTGACTGAAATTAGCAGAATGTTTTTTCGGTATTATTTAGTATTACTATACCACCGGCTTCGGCCAAAGCTTCTGGTTTTTTTGACTGAAAGTAATAGAATGTTTTTTCGAACCTTGATTATATCTGATCATTGGAATTTTTTGTACTACCCTGTATATCCAAAACAATAGCTGTGCTTAGTTATGTCATTTAAAATTTCAAATGTGTTTCAGATTTTAATGCTATTTACAATACTATACTCAGATTAAATCTTTGAAAGTTTTATTTTTTTTTAAATATACAGCGTTTTTTGTCAGGTCTGGTGATATTTTCCTAATATTCTATAAAAAGGAACTCCAGTGATTTTTACACAATTTTTAAGAATTCGTCTCCAACAATTCTAAATATTTCTAAATGTTGACTAATTTCGGATATATATTGAAACATTTGCAAACCTGTATATTTTATATTTTTCCGTTATTTATTTTACAGGCGAATAAACTGTTTTCCCGACACTAATTCATATTTTTTAGGGCATCGTCGCTGATCCAGAAAACAATAAAGAAGTTGAAGAAGAAGTACGCAATTCAAGAGTGCTGCGTCGAATTGAAGAACGTAATGCTTGATAAAACTCTAAAGTTCCACGGCCTTACTGCCGTCTTACCAGCACAACCGAAGCGAAGATACACCTGCTACCAATGCTGGCAAAAATTCCTTTACTCTCACGAACTTACTAGGCATAAGCTCATACATGCGAAAGAAGATGAAGAAAAGTATAAGCAAAAACTAGAGCAGAAGAAAAAAGAGAAGGAAGGCATTAAACGGGAAGCAAATCGAGTTACAGAAAAAACGTCAAACAAGAAAACCGATTCTACTAAACACGCTTCTACTAAAAAGGAGACATCAAAACGTAGCGTCAAATCTGTGGAAGCGCCCAAAACGAATTCCCCTTATAAATGTGAAACCTGTGTGGTTGACCTTCAGACCATTGACGAGGTAAAAAAGCATGCCACTAATACTTGCAAGTTCTTCTGCGATTCGTGCAACAGAACGTACAACACTATGCACGGTTTCAATATTCATATCTTACAACACAAAATTAATTCGGTGAAACCAAAAGAAGAACAGAACTATACTTGCCAAGAGTGTTCAGTGGTGTTCTTTGACATGATTCAGTTGAGGAGTCACACGCTTTTGAAACATTCAAAGAAATCCAACGCAGATGGTAACGAAATTGAAAAAATTGAAACGGAGAACACCGACGAAGTGAAGGTGGAAGAAGTGAAAATTAGCATTGACGATCTCGATGTAAGAGGTATTGACGAAAAGATTATGACCGATGAAAACGTAACAGTTAATAATGCTGACAATATCGATAAAAAAATTGAAATTAAACAAATTGGAGAAGAAAATAGCCTTAACGATACACAAGACGATGCAAATGATTCCGGCGAATTGACTTGCGATTTATGTTACGATATCTTCACAAGTTCCAAAGATTTTAATGAACATATGGAGCTTCACAAGCAGTTGACCAATGGTCAAGATGACGATTCTCTGGACAGTTTACCGGTAATTCAGTCGAGTTATAGTCTTGCAGAAGAATCAAACAAAAATAACGACCAAGGGTACCTAATTGTAGACCCTAACGACACCATTCCTCAAAACCATTACAAATGCCAAAAATGCCTCAGATTGTTTTTAACAACACACGAATACGACATACACTTACCCAATAACTGTAAGAATGTCAAAATATGCAGTAGGTGCCCGAAAAAAATTAAAAGCAACACACATTTCTACAGGCATTGTTTAAAGAGACACACCAACATTTTCGTATGTGAGTTTTGCTACGAAATTATCAGAGATAAAGCCGAAATCGACAAACACAAACTATCTCATTTCAGATCTGTCCACAACGTTTGTAATATTTGTGTGAAAATGTTCAAAACTTACGCAGATTTTGATAAGCATTTAATTGAACATCTTAATTTTTGAATCGTTACGGATTTTTTTTATTCGCCCAGTATTTTATTACTTAAAAGTCATTGTAATGTTAAATAAGGTGCACCATTGAGAACAATTGGCAAAACATAAACTTAACTACAACGTTTTGTGCAGTTTATTTTAAATTATATTTTTTATAACAAATATACTCTTTTACACTATATTTTTCCTCTTAATTTTACAACGAAGGTATACAAAAGTTTTTTTATTAATTTTATTTGCACAGCTGGTATGGTTATTGTTAAATTCTTTCTTCTTACAAGTTGAGCTATTATTTGAGTAGAGTTTTGAATTATACCACCCTGCTATCAGTTTGACAGTTTAATTAGTTTATTTCTCAATTTTCTCCACCTTATTTTCTTTTCGATTGTTAGTCCAGCATGTAATACAAATTTGCTTTTCATTTAACGACGAAAATACTATATTATCTAAGTATAAATATCAAGGGGTACACAAAATGACATCTCATGATTATTACAATACTGTAGTTCTATTTTTTGTTTATCTTCCTAACTGTTGGTTCAGCGTTAGTTACTTTATACTATGTTAAAATACATAAACTTATTTTGTTTGCCATTCCATTTAGAATTAGTTTTCTTGAGGAATTATGGACTTAGAAATTTATTCTTACATAGTGAGGTAATGGAAAGTATTGTAATAGATATCCTAGAATTTAATACATCCTTGATTGAATTCATCACAGGACTTATCTCTAGTTTTATTACTAATGGTTCCATTTCCAATATCTATCAAAATATTGAAGACTATCGCTAAGGTAAAACAAAACTGGCATAATTCTTATTTTCTAATTTTTCACTGAGAATAATCGGACTGTCACATAGTGCATTACAGACTAATAGAAATCTCCTGTATTGCATGGTGTGTAACATTCATATGTTCTAAATCTGTTGAATAAGTAAAATAAAAAGCTTCCCAAAATGTTTTAAAGATTATAAACATACTATATGATCCATTGTCATTTCATATTTGGCCTATCTCAGTCCCTATCACAATTGTTTACTCAGAAATAGGTTCATTTCTACATTGTAACTTTTTCATTTGTGACTATATGCTCTCCAGACTGTCAATTATCAAGGCAAACTGTCGTTACAGGCTGTAACCTAGAAAGGTTTGGAAGATGATATTACAAGAAATTCTACTTCTACCTGGACGTCTGTGGCTTTGGAGTTTACTCTGGATAACATTCTATGTTAGGCTGTATTTACAAAACAAGATTATAGATACGCTTTTTGAACAAATTTTCTCACCCAAGATTGTCTTGGTTTATGTAGGAATTGCATTTTTTCTAAATCGTTATTTCTTTTTCATCTGTTGTCATATCTTTTCCAGACGTTGACGATTCTCGTAGTGAGCTTGGTTTCCTGGTTGCACCCTAGAACCTTTTGGACGATGAGTTGAACAAATTCTTTTTTCATTCACCCCTGTGAATTTCGACTATATACTGGACAATTGTCTGTAGGAGCCTGAATGTGTCAAACAATAAATACGCTTTTTGATCCAGTAGGATCTCATAGTTCTTCTCACTTATGCCCCAAAAAGATTTTTGTCTAAGAGTCAGATCAGTTGACACATCCATTTCATTTGGTAAGCTTACTTTACCGGCTACAGCTCCGCTGATGATACTGCAGGAACTTTTCCTCCTACTGAGACTTTTGTAACTTTTGATCTTACTCTGTAATAGGCTGAATTTGACTTTGATCCTCATAATTTGACTAAAGTACTCTAGTTTTCTCTTGTTTTATCCTAAGATTTGCATTTCATCTTCGTCTACGATCCACATTTTGAAAGAGTTCGGTATTTTATTTCGAATGAGGACTAGGCGTATACAACATAAAGATTATAGCACTGTATAGATGTTTTCTTTGTTCTTTCCATCCTGAGCTTCATTTTCTTAGAGTGATCCTAATCCTCATTTAGTCTGCTGAAACTGGGGTAAGAATTGCATTATGTATCATTTTGATAACTGTTCACAAACTGTTTCAGACATATTGATGACCATTCATGGTCTTCCTAGAATCTTCATAGTTTCATATTTTTTTGACCCCATTTTTTTAATTAAGAGTTCATTTTTGTTCATATATATATTATAGCATATGCATAATAAAGATTAATTCCATATGCCTACTTTTGAAAATATTGCATTTGTCTTTTTTGTTAACACCTTCTCTTTTTATGCGAAGTATTTGGTATTCTTTTATGAAAGGTTTCCAAATGCTATACATATCCATATTTTGTGTGCGCTTCACTCTATATAACTGAACTACCCCCGTTAAACGTTTGGTCGCTAGAGGACATCATTGTTACATATATTCTGACAAGAAGGACCTCAATAACGTTAAAATAAATTATGGTCGAATTTCCACTGGGCAACCGCTAGTCGTAGTGTAACATGTCTTATGATCTAATCTATGCTGATTTGCAGTTTTCTGCAATGTGGTTTTTGAAAGTGTTCGATTGAATAATTTAAGTGTTTGCCTGCGTTAGCGACAATTACCAAACGTCAAATATGTGTAACCTCTAATCTAAGAATTATAATTCGGCCCCTATTTGTGTTTGTTGTCCTGAACGTTTGATATATTCATATGATATCTCACTTTTATTTTATGGTTCAAACTGTCAAATTTTTTAATCTGCTCTTTAAAGAGATCCAAACAGCAGTTATTTCATCAATGATGATTTTTTGTATATCTCGTTTGTGGTAGTCTGTGATTGCGGCTTTCATTCCTATTACTATTTTTATAGGGAATTGTGTATATAAAATTCCCGCTTCTAGCTTATTTAACATTTAATGGCTTTTTTGTCTTCTACAATTTTATTGTATCGGGATCACTTTGCAATTTACGTTTACGTTAGTGCATGTTAACTTTATATTTGTTGAAATTTGTAGAGATAAACTTATTTTGGGAGTCCATGAGAGACAGCCCAAAATATATTACTTGATTGCTTTAACTTCATGTATATGAAGGGTCAGACAAGTTATTTGAGTTTTTTTTTCTGCTCACTAATATACCGACATGGTAAAAAGTGCCCACTGGAATTTGATTGAAGCACAAATGAGAGAAGAATATTCGAATACCCGAAAGTTGTTAAATTTTGAACATGGGTGTTTATTAACACACAGCTAATTTTAGCTAATGTTTATTGTAATTACATTGACGGACAAAATTTTTGCTGGCGATGCTCCGAAGTAGTCATTTTGTAACAACACAGTTATTGATTGTCATTTGTCCGACAATATGTGTTATAAACTTATTTTGGAACAAGTGATATAGGTGTCGGAGAAAAATATTGTTGCATTACTGTTATCCTACAAAAATATTAAGATTCTTAATGCAAGGAAACCAGAGATGTACCCTCGTATGTTTTTTTGCAGCGCATATAATTCTGATTTGTGTACTTTTAATTTACGTAAAATGGAATCTAAGTGTAAGACTATAAAGTAGCAAATATCTCGGAATAATAAAATTAAAACTACTTATTACATTATTATAAAATTGAGCACATTAAAATATATTTAATAACCTTTTTTTTCAAAATTATGCAGCATTTTTGTCCGACTACTATTTCAAAGAACTCTTAGAGGCGTCAGCCAAAATACTGCAAAAATTTTGTCCGTCTCATGACGCAGCCGTTTTTTGTCTGATAAGGTTTTTCTCCCCTTTTTTAAATATTCTACCGTTTAATATTTGAAAGCAACAGTCACCTTAGAAAAACTTCTAGAGAAACTTTGTTAAAATGAAGCCATTCACGACGTATAGCAGTTTAGTAATAAATTTTGAATTAACTCTCCTGGGTTGCCAGACTCAACAGCCTAAGATCTCACCAGACGATTAAATCTGTTTTTTATTTTTTTTTAGTTTTTTGGAAATAACACCACATAAACTTGTAAGTCTCTATATTTCAAAAAAGTCCAAACGTTTCAAGGTCTAAATCAGACACCATTTTCAATGGTATGAACACAAATGAACAAGAAATTAATCCTTTAAATTTTTTAGTTCTTGTTCATTTGTGTTAATACCACTGAAAACGAGGTCTGATTTAAACCTTGAAACTTTTGGACTTTTTTTAGATATACAGACTTTCAAGTTTATGTGGTGTTATTCCCAAAGAACTCAGAAAAACTAAAAACCAGAGATGCCAAAATTATCGTTCAGAAAACAACGAAATCTGTTTTTTAATTAAATTGCAATATTTATGGATGATTATTAATACAGTACATCAAAATATGGCTGCATGTATGTGACATTAAAGCTTTATTAGTTACTTTTTGAAAAAAAATTGTTACTAACAAATTTTATGAAATCGTATTACAGCCTAAAACTATTTTTTCCTCACTATGTGATGGAATTCGGCTACTTATTATGGTCTGAAATCAGCTGTATTCTAGAACTAGATTTGATTAGCATCATTCTGATAATTTGGGTAATGATGATGATATTTTAGCTATACTATTTACAGTGACGCACTGATACATGCCGCGTGGGCACAGAATAATCAAACCCAGAAGCGAAACTCTCCGTTGCCGCCAGATACACATTATGAAGTATTATAATGTTATTTCGAAGCTCAAAAATGTACCCTATCCTCAGAGTAGAAGCTACAAAAATAATCCTATTATTTACAAAGAATCTGTTAAATACATGTTACTTGCATATACACAATATTCAACTATATATCAATTATCAAACATATTCTAACTATGATGTGAAATTCATCGTGTGTAAAGCAAAACAGTCCAAGGATCGTCTTTTTAGTACTAATATAAGATTTATTCACAATTGCATCAGAACGAGGTATACAAGTGAGGTCCGCCCAAAAAATTTTGAGAATTAAAATATACGTTAAAAAAATGTAAGTTTGGACCTATTACTTTCACGCCATTTAAAGTGGAACTTTTAGTATATCACAGATATATAAACACAAACCTTTATTTTCACACCATTTTTTATTATTTTTTTTATTCAAATGCCTCTTAAAATTACATTCTTTAAATATGTTGTTTCTCTTTAAATACAAATTCGTCCATATATTTAATTTAAAGTTACCGCCCGGATATCCTTACTTTCAAAGTAATGGCCGATTGTGTTCGAGGTCAGGAAATCTTGACACCAAAACATAAAAGGTTCCGACAAGAGTTTTGCTTCTGGGTTTGATTATTCTGTGGCGTTGGGTTAATTTTTTGTTGCTCTTACTACCCTTATTTGGGGCTACTTTTAAATAAACAACCTCAATCGATCGTATATAAAAATACCTTTATTTTGGTATATGATTGATTCAAATGCATTCTAAACAATACTGTTTAAAAACATAGTTTAATAACATCTGGTTAAAGCTTCCACATACGCAACTCGGCTATTAATAATCATCAAATAATAGGGAGTTCCATGTCAAAAATATAGGTGGAAAATACTTACACGGTTGAATCGTAGACTATACAAAATGTTTACCAAATACATGCAAATGTTTATTGGTACATTAGTGGACATCTGGTGATTTTGGATTATATTAAATAAATGTATATTGTTGAGAAAAGTAATGTGTTATGTAAGAATCTAAAACAGTATATTTGTGTGTTATTAGTTGCTACTCTAAATAGTATGTTGTTACTTTTATGTCAAGTTCCAACCAGTTATTTCAACTTCATTACTCTTATACATTTGTACAAAATTATTTACATAGTTCTTTACTTTTGGGGCTTTCTTTTCAACCCTGCCTTATAAATTTTATTGTATAACATTTAGTTACTCAATCAATTTTGATGCTATTATATATTCTATTAGTTGTGGATTTATATGTCTAAATAAATTTTAAATAAGTTCTTTGAAATTTCTCATTTAAACCAACCTTTTAGTCCATGTCGTCCTCAAACTTTTGGTCAAGCATAAAAAATATTGTAAACGCCCAAATCAAATGAATGTAGATTTCATTTGACTCTGCCAAAACAAGAAACCTTCGACAAATTAATCATCCTAAATAAAAATTGAAATTACGACTAAACCATAAAAACCGTCCAAATAAACAATACTGATAAGGGATTCCCGAAAATACGATTGATACAAAAAAGGCTTTCGAGTTCGTTGTGGTATTGGAAACCATACAGATGGCGTACCAGAAGTGACAGAGAAACCTCTTAATCCACTGTGAAGGTATATAAATGCCATAGTCTGGTAGGAGAAGTTGAAGTTGAGTGGATGGCAACGCAGTGATCATCTGTTCGGTATTACTCATCGTAGTTGATTAGTCAAACGTATTGTGATTTATTATGGTCGAATAAAAACGTTTGTATTTAGTGTAAAAATTTGTAATTGAACCCAAAGAAAGAGATGTTTAAATTTAATATTGTCTTGTTAAAACATAGGAATATATGATTAAAATTTGCGTAAAAATACCGAGAATTTAAAATGTTTTTTTAATTAAGTTGTTAATAATGTGTTTGTCCACCGAGGTTATATAAATCCCCCAACAGTAAGGTGGTCATTTCTTCTTGAGGAATACTATCCCAAGCTATCTGTCTTAAAACCTTCAAATTGTTTTATTTATTATTAAAAATTAATTTAATTTAGTTTTTAATTAACTGCTTTTATAAAACCTACGAAAAATTATACAAGAGTAATCAAGGTTAATAATATACCACATTTTCAAAACGCACTAAAGTTTTTGAGAAAATATATTAGTTATTCTTTTTAGCCCGTTTTAAATAAGTGGTATATTACTGTTTTTGTTACAATCAAGGGTGCAAACCCGCCGAAATTTTGGAATTTTTGTTTCAAGATTAAATTTTAACCAATTAATGATTAAAGTATAAATTTTATATTTATACAATTTTATATATCCTGGAAATATATGAACAAAAATATAAATTTTGCTGTCCTAATCAGCCCATCACCAATCAAAAAAATTATCCAAACCACCCTGAGCTGAGGTGAAAGATGCTTTTGATTAAAGTTGTATTTCATGTTTCTTTCTTAGGTCTATTAAAATGGAAGTTTGAAATTGAAGAACACTTGTTCGTTAATTTAAGTTATTTGATTTCACCCTGCGAAAATATCCTCAATATAAAAGTTTTTTTTTATATCCCAAATTTTTAATTAAATTGTTATTTCATGTAAATTGAATATTAGTATACTGCTATCGAATGTGAATTTCCTATCTTGCAAAAATCGTTCAAAGATTCTAGAAATGTGGTAATCATCTTGATTGATTGATTTTGTATTTTTTTTATTATAGCTATTTTGTGTCCAAAATTTATACTTTAATCATAGCCTTAGGGCATAAATTAATCACGTTTTACCCCTCTCTCTATACGGATATACTTACACTAATGCAATTTGGAGAGTGAACAGTTTTAGAAGACATCACAATAACACCACTCTGGCCAATAATTTTAAATAATACCTTATGGCAAGTGATAGCTCATTTGATAGATATTGACAAAACCTACTTAGCCACATTAGATTGGGTTTGGGTTTACGCCAATTTTGTATTTTGTATGAATTAATATAAATACTAAAATTATTATTTCACATTTAATTAATGACTGCAAAGTTTTTGTAAAATATTTTATACCTAAATAGTTTGTTGTAATTTTTTTAACGAGGCCTTTAGGAGTTTACATACCTAAGCAAGTCAGTAAAAGCTGTTGTCGTAATAATTGGTGAATGTAGAAACAATCGGAACGATCATACTATATCGAGAACTTATTAGAAGGAACTTATTCACAAATTTCAAGCGCAACAGGTAGTGTTAAAGATGCCGAATGATCTGGTCGACCAACAGTTAGCGAAGACAAAAAATTGACATAATTGCATAAGTGGTAGTAAACCCTACTTTTTCCACAGCTAAGGTTGCGTCTATCTGTAAAGTTAGTGAAAGTACAGTACATATGGTGTTGATAAAGAACAAATTTCGTACATACAAATTAAAAATGGTGCACCACCTTTCAAATGAGGACCCCCAACAGAAGTCTGAAACTCTGTGAAATTATGAGAAATACAATTAATCGAAAACAACACTACACAAAAACTATTTTTTTAGTGATGAAAATATTTTTTTCCTCAATAGAAATTGAACACAAATGCGCAGATCTTTCGTGAAAAATATACCCAATTACTAGAAAATTAAATGTTTGGGCAGGCTACATACAGTGTATCTCAGAAAGACTAAAAAGAGCAGGCAACACATGTAATATTAAAACATCATTAAAAACAAAAAATACACTAAAATCAGTTATATCAAAAGCAAAACCGAAAAACACAACTCAAAATAAACAATTGCATTTATAAAATTCCTTGTGAATGTAATAAATTGTATATTGGAGAAACCTCTAGATCTCTAAATGTTCGAATAAACGAACACAAAAATTATATTAAAAAACGACAGTTTGATAAATCCAAAATTTGTGAATATGCTTAGGTCCTTGGTCATAAAATACAATTTCAAAATTCAGTTATATTACACAAAGAAGAGCACAACACGAGACGAAAACTAAAAAAGTCTGCTTTAATTTTGTTAAATGAAAACGATTGAATCGCTACTACCTCCGTAGAATTAAATCGTTCCTGGTTGCCGATGGTTAAGGAATAAATTGCTAATGGTCATGTCCTTGTGAACAACCCAATTCGGGATAGTTCATAAGGTTTTTCCTAGTTTTTCCCTTATGATTTTAATGGGATCACTGAATTAACAATATTATTTGATCGGAGTTTTGGCGAATGCACTATCTTATAACAAAGTCGCACTTAGGAGCGAGTATGTGTGTGTGTTTGTTTTCGCTGGTACTAAATGCGTTAAGTGGTTTCCGGGACTTCATCCGCGTAGTTGATAACTGATCCCTGCCGGTATCGATGATGAAATGACGACGTTGCGCCATAACCACATTTGCGCTCTTCAGGTCGGTTCGCATAATTTTTGTAGCCTTCTGCTTACGCTTTAGTTACTCGAACACTAAGCATTCTTAGTATTATTGTATTATTCTGAAGTAATTTCCGTATTGACTTAGCCTCTAGTTCTTGTAAGGTTTGTGGCTATGTTTTGTAATTATACTTTCAGTACAAAAAAAATCGGGAGGCCGTAATAAAACTGTTTTGCCCGATTTTCACCTTTACGAAAGAAAATGTGAAATTTACTATTTTTGAGCTACATCATTCAACGTACCGAAAAAGTAGATTCTTAATTGCTTTTATGTTTGCAAAATGCGGGACTCGCCATTAGTGCTGTTATAAGTAAGCTAATAGCTTATTATTACTAAAATATATGTTAAATACGAGTATATTTATATCCGAAAAATAATTTTACCCGTGGGGGAGTTTTATTGTGACATGGAAATATCGTCTTGCATTGAATTCGTGACAAAAATGGGTCTTTGTACTTCAAATGTTAATCTAGTGAAGTTTAGATAAAAAAAAATGTAGGTAATGTGCTTTGCTTTTTTTACTAACTCATATTTTTTGTAGGAAGAAGCGTATCAGCAAAGAAGACTTTATAAATCGTCCATTGAAAATTGTACTAACGAATTTAAAGCTCGACAGACCTTTGATGTTTTACAGCCCCTCGGAAACCGCACCCGATGAACGCCGTAAAAAATTCACTTGTTACGTTTGCATGGCAAAATTTGCGACAAACGAAGAACTGGGCCAACACAGACTGAATCACCCAATGACTAGTGACGTAGAAGACGATTGCTTCGAAGAATCCTTCGTTCCACAAACAAAATCCGAGTCCGATACGACCATTTCGACCTCTTCGGACCGTCGACTAGGTAAAACTCCGGAAAAAATTAAGAAACCACCAACGGAAGTTGTAAAACCAGCAGAAACCAAAGAGGATGAAAAGATTGAAGTTGAAGTCAAAGTAGAGACGTCTTTTAAATGCGATACTTGCAATGTTTTTTTCCAAAATTCCGATGAGGCCAAACGGCATACCTCGTCTGTCAAGTGCAGATTCGCTTGTAGGTTATGTAATAGGAAATTTAATACTTTGTATGCTTTCGTCGTCCATGTTATGCAACACAAAACTAATTTAAACAAGAGTCAGCAGAACTCTAAATCTTCGTACCTATGTCAGGTTTGTTATAAATCTTTTGACGATTGTTTCCAGTTGAAAAGACACGAAATTCAAGTCCACAACAAGAAATCTGTGAGTACTCTCAGCTCTGCTGTCACCTCATCTCAAAGAGAAACCATTGAATCAAAAAAAGAAACTGCAGTCGTCTTTGAAACCGAAGTTAACCTTGTTGGTGCGATACCCGACGCTTCTGTTTCGTTTACTTGTGAACTGTGCTACGATGTTTTCTCCAAAAGCGAGGACTTAGACAAGCACATGGAATTCCATCAACAGTTAGAAAAAATTTCCGAACAGGTTGTGTCAGATGACGATGACGAGTTTGTCGAAGTCGTTGAAGATAAATCCGACATACATGAAATTAAAACTACCATGAGAACTGCTAAGCGGCCACCAACTCAAATATATCCAGCGCCATCTACATCCACGGGAAATAAGCTTAATAAAATTTTGTCGAAACCGAAAAATCCCAATATATCGGTGCAACAAAATAAGCAACTGTCTGATAAGATAAAGGAAATGTTGAACCCCAACGCTTCGAAAGTATCCAAAACAATTCTTTTGCCTGACCCCATATTAGAAGATCCTTTGAAGAAGAAAACGCCGAAGGCTGCAAAAACTTATTCAGTTCCAGAACTACGGCAAACCGGTCCATTATCATATGCCGTCAATTTTACAGATCAACCAACCAATGCTCCCAGTCCAAAAGTTGCAATCCCAAGGCTACATCCTAAACCAAGAACCCCGCCTGCTATTTCAAATACACTAACCACAGTTTCTACTGCAGTGTCTCCTATCATAGGCAATAATAGCGTGCAATCATTATCTTCTAATGTTATATCAAATCAGTTTGCATATATAATCGTTCCGCAAAATAACAATCTTGGTGATGGAACTATTGTGTTCCCACCAATTGCCCTTTCTGCTACTTTAACAAATACAACTTCTCAAATTTCTGAACCAATATCTTCTATTCCCACCATTACATCAGATGTTCATAATGTTTCAAGCACCGTTACACCTTTAACGCCAGGATTAAACAGTATCCTTTCAAATGTGTATTCAACATCATCAGATCTTATATCTGTTTCTTCAGACAATACCACTAATTTACCATCAACATCGAAAGAAATGGAATCTCTATCTTCAGAACCATCAGACATTGTTATTATCGATAGTGACGATGATGTTGATGATGATAATAACATGCCCTCGCTTGTTAAATTATGCGATATTAAACCGCTTGGTCAGTCTAACAACGGAATTAGTACAATGTCTGGACTAAGTCAAACCGCTGAAGATGTGTCGTCAACAAAGAAAAGCAGCACTGACGATTCTAGTGATTCTGAAATGGCCGGAGACTTGGTTATTGACGAAAAAACGACAGACGAAAGTAGCAAACAACATTCCGAAGAGCAAGATGACGATGAAATTCAAGAAACAGGAAATGGAACTAGTAATAAACAACAAACTTTTGGTATAAAGGGGATGATTTCTGTGAAAAAACTTGAAGATTTGATTGATCCCAGAGTTAATTCAAGCCTGATGGAACCTAGTGTTGGTTCGACCCAAAAGGATTCTGGAAAAAAATCCAAAACGAGAGAAAAAAAGTTCGTTTTTCCTGCGAAATGTAGCACTTGCTCAGTAATATTTCAACGTTACAGAGGTATGAGATTACACGAAAAAAAGAAACATCCTTGCACCAAGTGTGAATATAAATGTTGCAGAGTTGTGGACTTGCGTCGACACTACACTTCAGAACACAATTTGTTTCTCTGTTGTCATTGCAAAACTCTTCTGGCTTCGCAAATTGAATTGGTGGAACATCGCCAGGTGCATACTTGCAAAAAATGCACCTCCACATTCTCCGATTTGGCAACACATACGTGTAAAAAGTTGAAGGTAACAGTCGGTAAGGAAAAAGCGAAAGAACAAAAACGAATTAGTTAATGCGGAAGAGGTTTTGGCTGAGAGTTCAACAAGCATCACAGTGTAAATAATAATTGTTGTTTATTTTGGTAGTATTGCTGACGAATATTCAAATATGATTATTCGGTAATATATGTTGTAAATATATTTGTTGTCTAGTCTTTAGGATACCATATTTAACTGTCTATGTATGTAAGTAATAACTTTTTTTTCTGTGCCCTGTCCTTTTGATGTCCCTCTTGATCATTGTTTTGGCCACTGTTTCTTCCTCAATTTCTTATTCGAACTTGCCAGAAAATTCACTGAAGACTTTTATTTTTATACTCATAGGGAAACACATCTTGCGTATTATAAATATCCATAAGTTCATAGTCTACTTACTATCCTGGAGTGTTATTTCTACGAATCCTTCTAAATTTATTTGTAAATTACTGTCTATGGTTTTTGCAACTAAAAATTGGAGCATCAAATAAAAATGCAGGGATTAGCAGGCAAATTCAACTTCACAGCCTCGCCAACAGGTGATCTGATTTTAATACTTACGGTCATTTTTTAATAGGCAACCCCTATCAGAAACATATTCCTTTATTGATAATCATCTAGTAAGTAACATATGGCTGTAGAAATCTTCCGGTAGGATCTTAAATTATACGTGGGTACTTTCCTATGTGTATCAAGGTCCTGAGTAGGTCTTAACCATTGTATCTTTTTTATTTTATATACTGCCTAGTGCTTTATCTTCCTTCAAAAAAAGTAATAGTGCTTCGTTAATGCAAATATTTAATTTTTTTGTGAAAATTTGACTTTCGTGACATGATTTTGTTTCCATCCAAACTCATGCATACAACTAACTAACTAATTTTAACTATTTAAGTGTTTGTTGATTCAAACCAGCTATACAGGGTGTTTCTTAAATAGGGTTCCAAACTTCTGCTGTGTATAGAACTCATTAAAATAAGCCAAAAAGTCCCGATTCACATGTGCCCTAAAACGCACCCTTAGGAAGTTATACTCGTATGCCTTTAAAAGGCTGCAAACAATTTTTTTTTCTGTTATTGACAAAATGGTCGAACATAGATAGAAAAAAATGTATGGGTCTTACATAACTTTTTGCGTTAAACGACATGTGCTACTTCGTTTTTTATAAGCGTCCTATTTAGATTGGTGAAGGGAATTTTCGGCCCGTAATATTTCAAATTTTTTACAATTTTCTCTACAGATTTATAAAATGTTAACAATTTTTTTCGACAAAGATTTTATAAGTTTGTAGAGAAAATTGTAAAAAAAATAAATAAAATAAATTAAGGGCCGAAAACCCCCTTCACCAACCTAAACAGGACGCTTATCATTTGCATATCGAAAAACGGAGTAGGACATGGTATTTTACGTAAAAAGTTATGTAACACCCATACATTTTTTTATATTTATTTTTGACCCTCTTTGTCAATAAAAAACAGTTTTGATTGAGCCTTTTAAGCGCATATAACTTCGTATGGGTGCGTTTTAGGGCACATGTTAATAGAGATTTTTTGGCTCATATTAATGTGTTCTATACACAGCAATAATTAGTAGGTCATCGACTGCAACATCACATCAATATGACTATTTGCCAATTATGCAGCTTTATATACTCACACAGTAACAGATAAAGGTGCTGATATCTTATGCTTGACTACTGGTGGTTTGGTACTTCATCTGAGTTCGTTTCTGGAGGTATTGAAATTGTGCTGATGCTGTTTACATCTAGATCAGTTTGTAGATTTGCTTTTGCCTGTTTGAAGACACGTTTCAATGTTGTCCAAAGACGAATCCGCATCTTCGTCATATCCTCTACAAATTTATATGTAAAAGTATAAGCAGTATTTTAATACGTATTAAACCCCTTTTTGAAGTTAATTTAAATTTAACATTGTAACAATATTCTTTATTTGTTGCCGTACAATAGCATTGTTTTGTGGAGCTAATTTGTGATAGCTTTTGGCAAATAACACCTGCGTCAGATTAGAACTGAATATTTAAAAATAACAAACGTTCCAAGGTCAGACCCAGATCTTTATTAGTGTTTTCAAAAATATAGGTGGTCAAGGGATACGATGTTGACAAATACGGGTGGCGAGGAACCGGACGGTGACAGAGGAAAGTAAAAAGTAGAATTTGTTTTTAGCGAGTTTCCCTCAATAGGCTGTGGTAAACTGTTAACAAAAAACCTTAAATTCTAACTGCTGTGTCATCGATTTGGAACACATTACGTTATATCTCCAGTAGAGGGTGCGAGATCTAACAAGTATGTTGAATTATTTGTTGGATGTAATCTTCAGAGCATCTACTTCCTAGAGATAGCCTGCTGTGCATTAAATATCGCGCCAAGGCAATAAAGAGGGTAGAGGCTATTTCACTCGATTGGGAACTCCATCCAATGAGGTCATTGGCTGCACCTGCCAATCGAGTGAAAGAGCCTCTTTCTATCCTTGGCAAGGTGCATTAGCGCATTGCGGGCTACCTCCAGAAGGTGTATACTACAAGGGTGTAATATTTTGATCTCGTGTTAGTCAAAGAGTTTCATTAAATACCTTTGGCTACCTTCTAAATTGCAGAGCATTGAGTTAAAGACTTGTGAATTTGTCTTGATTTATTTTTTCTGTATTTGTCACACAGTTGTTCTTATTTTTGGTAGACTGCTGATTTTAAATTTTCCGTAAAACAATTGTCTGCCAACATTCTGTCGGTTTCTACGGCTTAATGGATTCTGTTTTAATCCTGGAAACGGTTTTATTCTTTCAGTAATTTCACAACATATTTTTATGTTTGGCTTCATATATATATATATATATATATATATATATATATATATATATATGTTTCTGTCGGGCACCTTCATCAGTTGCACTTTCCACGAGAGAATGTATTCTCGAAGAGTTCTTTATGTATTTAATATGTATCATTGAAAATCTTTAGGGACTTCTTGGGAATAGCACCACACTTGTAGAAATGTCCTTGTATTTCAACACTTCCAATCGTTTTCGGATCTAGGTCGGACCCCCCTTCTCATTGGCAACAGAGGCAGTTCAGAATTTTCGTTGGGTGGGGGGCGGTTGACCTCGCTGAGGGAGGTTTTAGCAAAATAAACAGAACTCAATTGTTTGGAGTGAGGGGCGCTTGAGCCCCGTATTGTTAAAGTGAAACATTCCGTCACATGGTATAAACGTAGACTGAAAATTTATCACTCCTTTTGTGTACTGTTGTAAAAATTTACTTAATCGCGCATACCTTATAAATGCTTGCGGATGTGTTTTCTGTAAGTGATGTTTAACGTAAAAGCATTATTTGCAACAGTTTTTTTGGTTTAACACATTTTTATATCTAGTCTTATGTAATATTCATCATTTTACACCGCTGTGAACAGTCATAGTACCACAAATCGTATTTAAATATTCGTTACACATAATTATTCAAAAGCACTATATATACTATAATAATCTACGGTGTTCAAAATAAGGTTGAAGAGTTGGTATATAAATCGATATTTTCGTTGAATTTTTCATAGGTATTATAAATTTTAATGAATTTATTACAGATTGCATTTGAGTTTATTATTGACGACATAAAACACATAGACACTAAAGCATTGCATCACCTTGTTTCTTAACTAACACGTTATATCTTAAATAATAAGTGATTATATTTAGCGATCAATGTTGCATTGCATATTTTACATTCGCAAACGGCTCTAAAGATTTTGATTAAATTTACTAGAGGTTTGGAAATCGATCGTCAGTGTAAATCACTGGAAAAATTCGTGTTGAGTATTGTAAAGATTAGAAGGTGCATGTTAAGTACTTGTGCAAAAAATAATTTCCGGAATGAATAATAAAATGAGTAAGAGTAATGTTTGATATATTCTTTTAGAAATGAATAGCATACATAGCCTTTATAAATATTCCAATAGCTGACATTTCATTATTATGTGTCTTTCGGCTAATTATGTAAACAGGCCTGTTAAAATAATATTGGTTGCAAAAGTGTTGTAATGTGCATCTTGAATACTTGCTTGTAATAAACGTCAGCAGATGGAATATGGGGTACAAGAGATTGATAGCCAGAACATAAAAAAGTCGATTCCTTCACTTTTCATACTCTCTTTCGCTTATTTCAACTGAGTGTACAACATTTCTGTGGTTTGTACGTCCAAACGATTCACAATCTTTATTTTTTGCATTGTCTTTTCTGCAGGTGTTATGTTCGGTCACTCATCTGATCTGCATTACCCTGTTATGCAGTATTTATTTGTTGTATTACCTCACATAGATTCCTAACTAAGCGTGATACTGTAAAACTCCTAAATGGTTTGATTCACTTTATATTGCATTTCTGTCACAGAGTGACTGGTACTTTGTCTTTACAGTACGATCTTTACGTCTCAACTGTCTGTTACATCTGTACTGTGTTCCCTGTTAAGAATATTGAGACTCTATCTAGATCTTTCTAGTGTGAATTGGTCTGTAACTTTCACTCTTCCTTGCCAAGATTGAAGCTCTGTATATGTTCCAACAACTTCGAACTTATGTCTATCGCAGCTATTTAAAAATATAATTCCTTTGTTATATTCAGATCTTGTACAGGATTTGTTGCAGCTCGTTCAGCAAGTTTTTTCTTAGAATCAGGTTATACACTTATATACAGAATCTTTTGACTCTAGTTAAAAAACAGACGTATAAACACAAAGTTTTGTACCCTAACACCAAATCTTTCTTTTTTCACTCAACGCACGTTTCAACACCGAAGCTGCCATCATCAAGAAGTAAACCAAAACTGAAAATATTTACAAATATTTCTTAATATATGATACTTAAAAACTATCGGTAAAATAGTAGGGAAAAGCCTTACATTAAAACACTAATCTCTAAGTACCTAACCTTCCAACATAATACCTACGGTTTCAATACTTTAGTTTTTATATCTAAATTTCCAGGGATTCTTAAGTAATAAATTACACAATGGGCTGTTTGGGATTAGATCTTTGTCGGATTTATAAGGTTATTATTTTTTAAATAACATGATGTCTGCTTATTTGTCAGATCTCGCGTATTTTATATGTGCAAAATGTTCTTTAAATCAAATTCTAATAGCTCTACGTGTTTGTCTATAATATTTCAGATCACAGTCATTACATTTGATCTCATATATTCCCGACTTTTCGAAATCGTTAAAGTTATCTTTGAGGTTGCTCAATAGTTTTTGTAAAGGTTTCATTGTTTTGTGTACTACCGTTATACCAAGTTCCTTAAAAATTCTTTTAAAGCCCTTAGTATAATGATTATATGGATCAGAGATAAACTTATAATCTTGTTTCTTCATTCGAAAAGTTGACAAAATAAGGAAGATTATAAGTTTATCTCTGTCTCATATAATCAGTATACTAAAGGATTTAAAAGAATTTTTAGGGAACTTGGTATAATGGTAGTATACAGAATAATGAAAACTTTCCAGAAACTATTGGGCAATCCTAAAGATAAACTTAACGATTTCGAAAAGTCGGGAATATACGAGATCAAATGTAATGACTGTGATCAGCATATTATGGACAAACCCGTAGAGCTATTCGAACTCGATTTAAAGAACATTTTGCACACATAAAACACGGGATATCTGACAAATGTAGTGTAGCACATTATGTTTTGGATTGTAGTCACTCTATAGATTTGAATTCGTTACGGTTAGTTAGACAAGTCAAAAATTAGGACAGCATAATGTTATATAAAAGTAATAACCTTATGAATTCGGAAAAAAGTTCAATCCCAAACAGCCCATTGTGTAATTTATTACCTAAGAAGCCCTAGAAATTTAGACTTTAAAAACTAAACTATTTAAACCGTAGATATTATGTTGGAAGGTTTGGTACTCAGGGATTGGTGAATTAATATAAGGCTTTTCTGCACTAATTTACGGACAGTTGGTAAGTATTATATATAAAGGAATATTTGTAAATATTTTCAGTTGGTTTACTCCTTGAAGATGACAGCGTCGATATTGAAACATGTGTTGAATGAATAAAGAATGGTTTGGTGTTAAGATACAAAATTTTGTGTTTATACGTCTGTCACAGACCAAAGATTCCACAGTTTTCCCATTTATAGTTAAAAAAGATCTTCTTTTAAATAAACTTTTATAACAAAATTTCAGTAAATATTTTGTTTCCGAAAACTTGTCATTTAAATTTTGTATTCTTTCAGTGCGTTATCTACAACTAGTGTTGTGATTTTTCGAACTACAACGACGTTTTGTAAGTTTTTGTATTGGGGCAGACCGTTTGCATTCATGGTTAACATCTAGGATATCAAGAGATAATGATACAAACTCGTTGCAAGATTCTAGGTCTTCTTTGCCTGCCTGTTCACGTTGTTTGACAGTGTTGTGCAACATAAAATACAATTCACGACTACATTATATAAATAACTCAAGTAAAGAACTATTGGCTGAATCTAATAGTGAGTATATTTGAACCATCATCTTTTGTCCCCTATATTAACTTATTCTGTTTATCTAATAGCTTTAATCCCTCCATTTTTGGATGATGCTTTATTTCTACCCTGTCGCTTTTTGAGACCATCTGTCCATCTGTATGTTCCATCTGACTACCTGTTTATTCCATCTGTCTTCTTTTTGTGATGTCATGCTCCTTGTTCTTTAACTTTAGTTATATTTTTGATTTACTCCTTTCATTTTTATCTTTTAATGTTGTGCAGCATCTGTCTACCCAGATCTCTTTGCTTTTATAATTTTATTCCTTTGCAAGCGTTCATGTTTGAGAATTTTATGTAAGATATTACGAGATTTTTTTGTTCTTTATGATATAACTAGGTCTACCAAGAATTACTCAAGCCAGACTGATTTTTCTTTATGGAGTTTTATAAGTTCTCAGTAAGATATTCATTTACATGTTCTGTTATTATTTTTTTATAATTTATGTTAAGATTTTCTACTTTTCTATTATAACTATCCAGTCTATCAACCAACTCACTACCTCGATCAGGCATAATTTTTGCTCTAAACTTGACCTCTATAAATATAAAGAAACAATATTTCAGTGATATATTTTAGCAGGCAAATACCGAGTGATGTATAACTGTTGGGTCTATGTGTATATAGAATAGGGTATATTTATCGAATGTTTAGGTAAAAATTACCACTTGTCTCGACTGATCATCTGTGCAAATATTCGTTTAGACCTTATTTTTAACACCGCATCTATGGTGAAATGTATGAAATCCTGTCCAAACACACACTTCTTTTTGAATTCGTGTGAATCCATTATTCCTATGTAGTGAAAAAAAAAATAGAAACATTCTTTTTGGTGGAGAGGATATTTTTTATTGTGTATTTCTTCGAATTTTGTGATTCACTTATTTATATTATTTATGTATAGAATGTGAATAATCTCTTTTGTAATTAAATTGCTATTGTTTTATTTTAAATACATAAACAATTGTAAAAGTACTGCTTTCATTATTTGTGACACCAAATCCTTAATCTGGAATTAGTCGCTCAACGATCAGAGAATTATTGCTTCAAAAGGATTATTTATTACTTTAGATACATCATCAAGAAATTGTGTCAATAAATGTAAAATAAAATCTGGAATCTAATGTCTATGTAATTTTTGAGAAGCACTTTACTAGAATTTTAATAACATACATAGTATGAAACATTTTTTAAAAAAATATAACCGACTATAACTAAGAAACTGAAAATAATTATAACAAAATACAACTCTAGAAAATAAATAACACATTCAATGTTGTTAGGTACCTACCCAGGACGTAAAAAATGTAAACATTAAAAGGTGCTCATTCTGTACAGAATTAATTAATTACCTACCAATCTAGTATATTTTTGAAGTCGGTGCCAAGCAAATCTAAAATCCTGCATTGCGTACATATCTACTACTTCATCAACCTTGATTGTTGCTTGGCACCGACTTCAAAAATATACAAGATTGGTAGGTTATTAATTTGTACAGAATGAGCACCTTTTAATGTTTACATTTTTTACTTCCTGGGTAGGTACCTAACAACATTGAATGTGTTATTTATTTGCTAGAGTTGTATTTTGTTATAATTATTTTTAGCTTTTTACTTATAGGTGGAAGTCGGTTATATTTTTTAAAAAATGTTTTGTTCTCAACTTTTTAGTTTTTTTTGAACTCAGGTAGTTTTCATTCTTTATTTTGTATGTATAACCTTAATAGACAGGACTAGGTAACATCGAAGCCTCAACATTACACAATGATACATTTTCATTTAAATTGACAGGTAAATGTTTACAAACAAAATGTACTAGTACGCGTTGACTAAATAAGCCCAAAATATATTTATGCCTTATGGACCACACCATGTAACTTGTTTTCAACTTTTTTTTTCAACTCTGTATAACTATAGATAATTCCACTACGCCCTATGTACCAAACATCCTGTACATACGACTGCCCACGGACAAGCATAAATTTGTTAGCTGCTTTCTGCAAATTATGGGATAGAGTAGAATCCATCTCCATATTTACGGAGTCAAATCTGTCCTATATTTCAACTATCGTATATTACTCCTTGTGGGCTAACCCATAAATTATTTCATTTTGAACATTTTATATTATCGCCCTCTGTAACATTAATTACTCTCCACACTTTATGCAACTTCTTATGGGCTATAAAATAAATAATTTAATTTTTAATATACTTCAACTTCAGCATATATTTCAACCACCTTGTATATGATTTGTTTACATCCACATCATGTAACAGTTTTTTAATCACCCTATATAATTTTAATTGCACATTTTTTCCAACAGTTTTATACCACCAAACGTCTACTCCACCCTATATTCCAACCATCCTTGTATATACGGCTGCCTATGGACCACTATCGTTCCATAGTCCGTCCTATATTTCAATCATCATATAAATGCAACTCCTTCTATCACTTTACCTTGTGATTTTGTTTGCTATAGTTATAGTGTCTAGTTAGACACCCTGTTTATAAACGCACCAAATAGCAGTTTAGAGTTTGGCATGTGTTGTCACTGAATTTTCTATTAGGCCGGGAGAATGTGACAACCAAAAGCAGCGTCTGCGCAAAATGGAAAATTTTTCATTTAAACAGGTATTTGGCTGGTGTAGAAATAAAACGAGCTTGGTACTCATTGATTTAAGGAGCCGAAAATACTATGCTTTACTACCTATATGCTTGAGACGTACATAGAAAATTTTCAAATTCGCAATTAAAACTTCCAGTGCTTACAATTCCCACACTATTACGTTCGAATTAAAATATTTCTGAGGAAATCCGTTAAGTCATTTGGATAAAATTTTTGAAAAGAATTTGGAAATTTTCAGCGATTTTCTGCAAAACTGCAAGTTGCACGTCGCAGAAAAGTATATGAGATCATCTAGGGATCTTCCTTAATAGATAACACGTTAAAAAACTATACACATCCATAAGGAGTTTTCGAAAAATCGACCAATATGTTAGGGTTATTGGTCGATCGACCAATATGTTAGGGATATTGGTCGATTTCCATGCACGCATGTGTTCATTCACAGATTTTCATCAATTTACCAATAGAATTCTTTCCCCAAATTTGAAATTTCACCAATCCGGATATATACTCTATTAAACAAGACCATATTCATTCAAAACGGTTCACCACAGGAGAAGAAATCAGGTAACATACATACAAAAAAAGCGAAAAAATACGCGACGAATTGATGATCTCCGCCTTTTTGGAAGTCGGTTAATAAGGATTTTTTGGTAGTGTTGGTCATAAATTACTCACAGTTTGGTATCACAAAAATAGTTTCACTCTTAGTCAATAAGGATTTTTTTATACAAATTAATTAATAGCAGCATACTAGTTACATGCAGCTCTCGGCGTCATCCATGTGGGCGAAGATAACAGAACACATCTTTATAATTCTAGTTATCCTGTTTCAGCATTTCTTATTGTCGCATTATTTTTGTACGTTTAATGTTATTCAGTTTCAGTATTGTATGAGACTTCGAACAGTTAATACATATATTCACATTGTAAGAGGTTTTGAGAAAATAAAGTTTTTTAAAAAAAATCAAAATATATCTTACTCATGAGGTATGAGTTATAAGAAATCATAAAATTCGATTTGACCATTGAGTTTTTTTATAAAAAATTTTAAAAAAATCTTTTTTATATATAGCAAATGCAATCGAAAGTATTTATTTATTTATTTATTTATTTGAAAACCAGTAATAGATGCTAATACAAAACAAATAGATTTATAATGTACTGCACCTACAGAAGGCAATCTAGTGTTGCCTGTGCGTAGGACTGGGATATAACTGCTAATTTATATTCTTAAAACTAAAAGCTTAAACTAACAAATGCTAACAAAATCAATCCGAAATTAAATAAAAATAAAATAAGTATATAGACTTCTCTTGTTTCATATTTATACAATTTTATAATAGTATAGATTATAGTTATATTTGATTTATATTATACTTATATTGATATTATACTTATACTCTTAATACTCTTGTTTAAAATCATGAAACGTTGTTCAGAATCAATTGTTTTAATCCTGTTTTCTCTGGTGTTCTCTAAGTGTTTTGATTCATTAGGAAGCTCATTAAACAATTTAATGGCCATGGCAAGACTTCTTTTCTCGCTGCTTCTCTTTTTCATCTTCGGCAACTGTATACTTTTACATCTGGTTTTGGAATTGGATGCAATGTATCTATTACTTAATTCTCTAAGTGATATAATAGAGACTGTAGCGAGAAAATTTGATCCAAATTCAGTGGGTTTTTGTTAGAAATATATTTATTCTTGTTTACAATTTTTTATATTCTATTTTGTAACCGTTGCAGCAGGTTAAGATTATTGCCATAGGCTCCTCCCAATGATATATTGCCATAATTGATTATACTATGGAACAGAGCGTCCATTCTCAATGTTTCAGTGTCCATATATCTGGATATTTTATAAAAAATAAAAACCAAATTTTTTCTATAATGTATTCAATATGTTTGTCCCATTTTAGATGGGGATCAAAAATGACACCTAAATATTTTAACTGATTCACCTTACGTACGTTCTTTCCGTTTATATGAACGTCAATAGAATGTGGTAAACTGTCGCATCTATTCCCGAAAAGCATATTAACTGTTTTATCTATACTGTATTGAATGTATACAGTTAGTTTCCATTGATCATTCTTAGAGAATTGAAACATATTACTAATCCGAGTCATTAAAAATCCTATAAGACAATTTTTCTTCAACTACTTTACAAACTCACGCGAAAATTATGTGAACAAAAGGGCAAACAACTTTCCTCAAGTCCAGTATAGGTATAATAGGTATACAATTTAGCGTATTATTTTCTCAATATCGCCGTCTTAATTTTAGTTTCTGGATTTCAATGTACCGAACAGGTATCTCAGGTTATATACAGAAAACCTGTCGTCACAGAATGACAAATTTGCATTTAAATTGGCAGGTAACAATTATAGGAACAAAATCATTATTTTGTTTTAATCAAGCTTAGTTGACAGGTTATAAACCTTTCAATAATTTAATAACTTTGAGCGATGGATTATTTTATAGCTATTGTCTCTATTATCCAAGGATGGAATCTAAATGAAGTAGGGTTTTTAAGAAAATTGTATTTTTTAGCAGTTATTACATTTTGTGTGCAACAAACCGGATGTAAACATTTCAAATTGGATTTCACTTATCTTCGGAAATTTTAATTTTTTTTTTATAAAATATAGTATTTAGTCTATAAATAATACTTGTAAAATTTTACAATGGGATCTGCATTCGTTTTGATCATTTTACAAACCAAAGGTGTAAAACAAAAAGACGACGTCAATATAAATGGGTTTTATAACTATTCTTATCTAGTTTAGTTGGTTAATATAAAAATGTTGCTTGTTTAAAGTTGTAATGACCAAAATGAAACATGTAATCAAGGTTTTATTTTGAAATTTTTACAACTTTGCAATTCACCCTCCGAGTTTCCTTGGATTTTCATCGTCTTGAAATGGTTGTGATCTTTCAAGACGATGGAAGTCCAAGGAAACTTCGAGGAACGCATTACATTTTCTACCAGCTTCAGACTAACTTTACCATTCACACTATAACTTGTTCGGTTAACAGTAAGGTCATCTGTTATAAAACCTTTTGGTACCAGGAATAGTCACAGGTCATTAAAGCCTTGTTTCAAAAAAACTATTTTTCGTTGAAGGTCTGCCTTAGAGCAGACCTTAGAGGTTGTTACGACTTTTACTTCCTCTAAATGATCAAGTTTGGTCATCTTTCCGGAAACATCGGCCACGCCGAAACGCCATCGAGTACCAGTCCGAAGACCTCACTAAATCATTCAATCGGTAGTAGCGACGGGCGGTGTGTGTGTACAAAGGGTAGGGACGTAATCAACGCGAGCTTATGACTCGCCCTTACAGGGAATTTCTCGTTCATGGGGAACAATTGCAAGCCCCAATCCCTAGCACGAAGGAGGTTCAGCGGGTTACCCGGGCCGCTCGGCCAGGGAGGACACGCTGATTCCTTCAGTGTAGCGCGCGTGCGGCCCAGAACATCTAAGGGCATCACAGACCTATCTCTCTAAAAAGAATTGTGTGTACGCCGACAGTAAAAACCGCGCACGGCAGAGGCCGAATCCAACTACCGGCGGGCCTTTGGGATGTCGAAATACGTCTAGTTAGCAGGCTAGAATCTCCTTCCGGTGTCCGGGCCTGGTGAGGTTTCCCGTGTTGTGTTTTTGTTAAAGCTACATTTGTCCATGCATAAAACCTTTATGGGCTAGTGGTTGCCCTATTCCCTGACAACTGTACGCTTGCCTGGGTTGCTAAACTTTTAAGATTCCTACCAAGACCGTTCTATACTAATCCGATCCATGTAACCTGGCATCAAATTGACTGAATCTCGATAGCAAAATCTTCTTTATGGTGATATAGATTTATAAAGTTAAATCTATTCTTAAAATGTTGCAAGGCTGTATCTATACAATATATAATTTTTATAACCGTTTTTCCTTTATCTAGATGCTGTTGTATTATTTTCCGTAAAAACACACTAAACAAGGAGTTTACCTTCTGGAATTGTCTCCTTAAACGCTTTGAAGTAAAGTGCTTGTTGTTTAGCAATGTATGCATAAGGTTTCACAACTTTCAAGGCCATTATACAAGCTATTGATAACATCATCTGCGGGAAGAACTTGAGTGACATTCGCAAATTAAGTCCATTGCTCAAACTGCACATTAGTAACGTGCTTATTATCTAAAACCGTTTTTAAATGGTCACGAATTGCACTTAATCCAGGACGAGAAGTTGGTCTTGGCAATTAGTGAATCGTTATCAGCATCAATTTAACATCATGGTGGTACGTACATTTTTTCACGTCATGTCACATAAGAAGGGCTTGCGATGGTCTTTGTGGAAATCTTGAAAGTTTAGCGGCAAGTGCAAGGCTACACTTGCCAGTTAATAGGTCATTCACTAGCCTAGAAAGCTTGTGTAAAGGGGAAAGCAGCTTTTACAGAAACGATTGTATATTACTTCTCCAAGGAAGACCTTCAATGACAGAGAGATTCTTTGCAGCAATGCTTTGATTGACCCGTGACTATTTTTGACACCAAAAAGTCTCTCGCTTTTATACTAACAACAGATCGTCTGACTATATTGACGCTGCCTGTTTGTTATAAACCTTTGGTTTCTAAAATGATCAATTTAAGAAACTGCTATGTGTGGCACGTTCGCACTTTAGTTCATGTATCTCCAAAACGAATGCCATTTTAAAATCTTGAAATTATTATTTATTGACTACAAGCTACGTTTGGATATACTAACGAAAAAAGCTATATTGAAGTTAAGTGAAATTCAACTTAAAAGGTGTACTTCCAAAAAGAACAACCAATTTTCTCAAAAAACCCTACTACATTTATTTTACATCTTTTTGGATAATAGCTGCAATAGCCTTTAAAAAAATAGTTTTCAAAGTTATGCAATTATTCAAAGGCTTATAAACTGTCAACTAGGCTTGATTGAAACAAAACGAAGATGTTCATTAATTCATATCATTTAGAAGTACGAAAGATGAACAAAATCCAGTTTGTGACATTATTTTTGCAGTCGACTTCACGTGAAATACCCTTTTTATCACTTTGCTTGTATCAACTCTGTATGATTGCACCGAATAGCAATTTCGCGTTTGACATGCGTTGTCACTCAATTTTCTCTTAAAAACCCACACATTACGAAGATTCCCTTCGCTTTTCATCACGGCGATGAAACATGACGTGTGAGCACACTCACATCGGTTTTGAACATAGAGCTTGTACTTCCGGAGCTAGCCTCCAATGCACAATTAGCGTGCTAAGGCTAAAAAGAACTGCATCCAATGAGCTACTTGCAGTATGTATTCATTGGCTGAACCTCCCAATAGAGTGAAATAGCCTCTTGGTCTCTCTGTATTGCCCTCTTTTTTAGTCATCGCTCGATATTTGTGCACCTTCAGAGGTATATGCTCTAAGGTTTTGATTAAGAAGTCCTGTCAAAATTGAGTATGAACAGTTTAAACCGACGATAAAACTCGACGGGTTGGTGTTTTTTTGCATGAAGTGTTTCATCGCCACGATGAAAACCGACGGAAATCATCGTAATGTGTAGGGCCCTTTAGGCCGAGAGTCAGTGACACTAAAGGGCCCACTCACCTCATTCTTCTTTGCCGTTTTTACTCGTCGGTCAAAAACGTTCGGGTAAAAATGTCATAAAAACGAGGTGTATGGATAAGAACGTCGTTTTTGCACATCTTTCCAAAATGTCAGGCGAAGTCTGAATTTTGACGGTTATCGTGCCAACCTTTCGGGTAAACACGAGGTGTGTGGTGTCAACAGTTAAGTTGATCGGTCATTTTTCTGAGACAGTGACGTTCGGTATTTTCACTTTTTTATTGATTTGTTGTTTATTGGTTAGCAATATTCTGATATTAGATATTGGACTAGTGACTTTCTATTACTGTTTATTGAACTTTATCAATCATTTCCTTGCGTGTGGAGATTTTTTTCTTTTTCTTTCCTAACAAAATCTATATATAAATAGGCAAAGACAAATGGTTCGGTACCATTTTCTCCTCTGTTTCTCAACGGATTTACTTTATTTTTGTTTTGTTTAGTAGTCACTGACTACCTTCAGTGCAGAATGCTAATATTAATTTACAATATTGGTTCATTCATTAAATACAATATTATAAAAAATCATTATCAACGCCAAACAAATAATACTGACAGTGCCGCCAGACGGTCAAAACTCAAAACATTGAGTAATTATATATGGAATGAGCGAGAGTTATATTCTTAGAGTACGTACTTCTGGAGGTAGCATGTAATACACAAATATCGTACCAAGAGTAAAAAGAGAGGGCAATAGAGAGAGCAAGAGGCTATCTGGGAGATGCAGCCAATTAACTGCACATAGCTCTTTGGATGCAGCTCTTAATCGAGTGAAATAGCCTCTTGCCCTCTCTTTCTAGCCTTGGCACGATATTTGTGCATTGCTGGCTACCGTCAGGAAGTACAAGCTCTATGATTAGATTGATTGACAGTGACAGGCTAACGCCCTTTCAGACCATCATGCGAAGACTATCTTAGATAGTTTAGCATAAAGCGTTGTTAATGTTTAGTGGTAAAATAGTTACTATAGTAGATCACTATTGATTTTTCGGATGCGTACCAGTAACTTTCATTACATATTCTGTATTTAATGTGAATTTAATTATTTCATTAATATATTATTATCACAATCTTCCCGAAGGTGTTGTTTATAAAATTGTCAGTCAGCGGGCAATAGAGAATGTGTATTACATTTTGAAGTTCTCATAGGATTGTTGGTCATCTCTTTTCTTTAAAATTCTTGAACTCGATTGAAACCGCAAATGACGAAAACTTTTAGGTTGCAAAGAACAATCTTCCAATTATTATATCGAACATTTTGCCAGGAGCGGTTCCTGCCAAAAATTTGGGTGTCATTCATTTATCAAAACTATTTAGAATGCCGATATATAATTATATTTTTATTTTCTTTTTATTTCAATAGGTTTGACAATATGAGTGAACAATTTTGGTCATTACATCTACTTCTCCGATTTTTCCACAACTCTGTTTCTTATAAAAATATACTTTTTACAATTTCATGAAATAGGGTCGAATTTGGACCACTGGGCGACCACTAGTATTAGTTAATTTCCATGCGGGTATGTGTTCAATCTCAAATTTCATCTCTTTACAGTAGAATTCTCTTCACAAATTTGAAATCAAAAGGCTCGTGAGAAGTGATTCATTTTCAATCGTTTAGATCATAAAAGGAAGGAACATAGAAGAAAAATAATGCAACAATTGTTGAAGTCTACCAAATTAAATAAAATAATATATGTTTTACCTAGATTATAATACATTTCAAGGGTAGTACGGAATTCTTAGTATACGAGCCCATTTCGCACTTGACCAGATTATTTCTTTAAAATATGTAGAGGTTATATTCACCAGTTTAATATATGCAACTTTATTTTTGTGATACCAAACCAAGTAAAACGTAATTTTATTAAAAATTTAGTATCTCACCCTAACAATTTGTAGGCACCTAAAACAACAAGAACCTATGGAAGTCGAATTTGTTAACGTTGGATCGGATTTCATTAATGTAATACCTGAAACAACCGAAGAGATAAAGATTCATAACGACCAATTGTCCGTTCATTTCGATCGAAATCTTGGAATTCCCGTCGTAACTTTAACTGATGAAGATCAGCAAAAGATATTAAAAGCCAAGGAACTTCAAAGAGAAAGTGCATCAGTTAAAAATATGACCAAGAAGACTAGGAGATTTAACGTTTCCAAAAACAATTGCAAAGTTTGTTTAAATACTAAAGATCTTAAAAATAAACATAATGCCCAGAAAAAATGTCAAGTCGCGCACAAAGTGTCAATCCCAAAAATAAACGCAAAGCGACGTTCTCGCAGATCTTCCCAACGACAGACAGGCTCAGATATTGAATCTCTAAATCCACCTGAGATGAGTGACCGGGAAGGTTCTAATCTAATCCAGTCAGCTAATGAGTGGTTTACCATTGCAAACGTTGAGACTGTCCAATCACCAGAAGAAAACCTTAATAACTTTGATCTTGTCGTTGATTCATCCTTGAGCCAGATTACGCAAGGTTCTCCTTACACCTTTGCTTGCAGGTCGTGTAATGTGATTTTTCGTAGTGAAAATGAAATGATCAGTCATATAACTCAACACGAACAACCGAACACAAATTTCTCAGCTGATCAAGTCGTACAGAAGCGGTCGTCCAAGAAATCTCGAATTGGTAATGAAGATCTCAAAAATTACTCATACGCTGCTGCCAAATTAGGCGAGATATCAGATGATTGTTTAGTCCAATTGCAAGCGTTAATTAACAATAATAGAGTTTCCATTGTCGCGTCAGAAGTTCCGCCCGGGCCAAAATATCCAAGTAGGGTATACTGTCAACGTCCTAGAAAATTAAAGAACGTCAAGAAACCACTAGCTGAGGCTTTCCAGTTGCCTTGCAAAAGCAAACCCACAAAGACCTCAGTTAAGGTTAGTAAGAAACGAGGTAAATATTCAAAAAAGCAACTTACTAATTTGATACCCGAGGAAGATTCCGTAAAATTAATCACAGTAATACCGTCTGAGGAGAATACCGAAAGCAGTTTAGTCTATCGACCGGAGATGGCAGCAAAGGGACCGAACGACATACACGATATTACAGACATAGAATCAGGATTGCCTGTGTCTATGATTTTTAAATAATTTTTCTTTGTGCCTTATTAAAATTTCGTTAATTATATGGTTGTAATAAATTTGTTTTTGATATTATGTCTCGTTTCTTTTATCAATTTGATTTTAAGAAATGCTTAGAGTTCTTTTCGATTTAATAATGTTAATGATAGTTATTTTTTGGTATAGAGCCTTTGTACCACTGTTTATTGAAAGGTAGTTGGCGCTGCTGTTAAAAATTAATAATTCGCCATCTTCATTTAATCTTAAGGTAATTCTGAAATATTCATAGCATTTTCAGTAGTGATGAATCATAGATTTACTTATACAGGGTAGAGCAAATGTGTCGGAACGCCATATCTCTAGTTAAAGTACAAGTTCTATTGGAAAATGAATCTATGGTATACTTTGATTTCGAACAACTGTCACATGCTTTGAGATACGAGGTCAGCGGCATTGTTTTTAAGTGGATCACTGCATATATTTAATTTTTTCAAAAGTATATGGTTATAAATTGGAATGGTATAAGGTTTGGTGTACGACTCCAGATTATTTCAATATTAATTAAAACAAAATAATGGACGACATCTTAAAATCTTAAATTAAAATTTTATAACACAAAATATTCAATACTACAGAAACAGCAATTATATTAAATGCCTATCAATTATATTAAATGCCTATCAATTAGTGATGGACATAATCGAATGATATTAATAATAACAGGTCAACATTTGAACTAAGCGGGAACAGGGCATGCCTTATAGTGTACTAGGAGTTTTTCGGGTCACTGATTACGATAAGAGGGTCGGTTGACCTTCATCACGTCAGGTTCAAGCGCATTTGAAGGTCAAATGGAGAGAGTTTTTGTAGAATTCTCTCGATTTGACCTTCAAATGACCTCTGGGAAAAGCGCAAGGTCAAATAAACTACGGATTCGAACTCAGAGACCTCAAAAACATAAGCAAGATTTTTTTTAGATTTTCTGGTAGACCTCTCTAGATTTGACCTTCAAATGACCTTGAAATAACCTCTGGGAAAAAGCCCAGGGTCAAACAAACTACAGATTCGGACTCAGAGACCTCAAAAACATTAGCATAAATTTTTTTCACATTTTTTGGTAGAACTCTCGATTTGACCTTCAAATGACCTTCAAGTGACCTCTGACGAAAAGCGCAGTCAAAACAAACAACGGATTCGGACTCAGAGACCTCAAAAACATAAGCAACAATTTTTTCAGATTTTTTGGTTGAATTCTCTCGATTTGACCTTCAAATGCCCTTGACTCTGACGTGATGAAGGTCAACCGACCCTCTCATCGTATTCAGCGACCCAAAAAACCCCTAGTCCCCTATACAGCTTAGATGTGTAATCGATTATTACAACTCGAGTGATTTTAAAAATCGAATGATCGCTCGAATGACCCATCACTCGAATGGTACCTTTATGACTCTAACGATTCTCACTTGTTTTATTCCTAGATTCGTAATCTTTGCTACGAGCCAGCGGCTGCCCTGTGTGTGTCCATTTAAATTTAGGTAAAATTATATTATTAATTTTTTCCTAAATATTTATTTAATTTAAAATTTATTTGTGAAGGAACTGTTGTTAATAACTCAAACTCCTTAATCAAATTACTTCGCATTGCAATAATTTCACCGTACCCTAAAATTATAGTATTTCTTCTGTTCAATGAAAGACGTAAACAAGCTATTGCATATGAGCGAGAACCGAAAACGAACGAAAGCGCCTCTTTATAAACGCCGAATGGCAGAAAAGCAATTCTCGATTCGCAAGTAAATCGTTCATTATATCATTCGGATTATAACTCGAATGCAGCATCGCTCGTTCTGTGGTATCGCTGTTCTGTGGTATGACTCGTTCTGTGGTATCGCTCGTCCTCGTTTTCCTAATTCGGTGAATGTTTCGAGTTAAATAATCGATTATTTTTCATTCTAATACTTTGATTTCATAATCGAATGACCAATTATATTTCATTCGAATGATCCCATCACTACTATCAATCAAAGACCCTACGGAGTTTTGAATTTAATCGTGTGAAATGTCTTGCACGACCATCGTAATTACATTTTTCAAATCTATTTTAAATATCCCCAAAGCAGAAAGTCCAAAGGACACAAATCGGGTGATCGCTGTGGAAATATTTGAGGCGATGCCCCATCTTGTTAATACCAAATAAACGAATTATTGCAAGAATAATTTCATCCTGTAGAAACTTGTAAATAATTATTAACCTTTAAATTTTCTCTAACATTATATGTCCTCTAATTATCAAATTCATTTAGACATGACACTAGATAGTATGAAGTAACTGTTGTGGCCATACAATTTAGCTGATTGTTAATTCTATAGAGGAGTTTTAATTTTAGTAAGGATTTTGTTTAACCAAAATTATTTTTTTACCTTTCTTCGGCGTTTGTATTTTTTTGCTATCCACTTCAATAAAATGGTTATTTTCTACGCCAAAGAAAGGAAGAATGAAAACTGATATGGCGAGTAGTTCACAAAAAAATCGAATTTGCAAGTGGCCAAGTAAGATCAAGGGCAGGCACAACATTTTCCTTTCCTTAATCTTACTTGACTATTCGCAAACCTTATGCCTTTTTTTGGACTACGATATCAACATTCATTCTTCCGCTTGGCAGGAGCAAGAAAATCCTCGCCATATTGTTACGTTTGCTTACAGGATCACGTCCTTATCTCGACCCTTTGGTCACATGCCCTACTTATGCCTTTCGTATTTTGAATTAATTTAGTCTATTGCAGCAACGAGAACATCTGACCAAAACATCGTTTTTTCGGACAATGGAAAACGAGTTTTTCGTGTGTTAGCCACGCGCTTTCGCAATTTTCATTTCACTGAATTCAACAATAACACACTTTTGAACTCCCTTCCAGGCAGAAACGACCAGCTGACGTTCTGTAAAGTTTCTTTAGACGATGAGGGCAGAATGCTCAATGCTCCTCCCGATACAAGAAATCGGAAGATTATATTGATTGTACCTGGAGAACCACTTAAACTGTACTCTTGTAAATAACTCTCATTGTTTGAAGACGCTGCATTGTCAGTAAAACAATTTTTGTTTGAAAAAAGTGTGTGATACTACTAATTCATCATTAGTTTTAACTTTCACCAACTGTAAATTGTAATGTAATTGTATTAATGTAAGACTTTCCAATTACATTTTATCACAATTTATAATCTATCGTTGTTCAATAAGTTAATACTCATTTATTTTCAGCTCTTTGTGCCACTCCGCGGACTTTCCAACCGACTTATCCTTTGACACATTCAATATCAATCTACCAATACAAGATATGCAAACGAAATATTTCGTGGATATCGAAAGCCACCAAAAACCCTCGTGTTTAGAATCCGTCTCATCAATCGTGGACCATTTAAACGAGTCAGATGCTGATTTATTGAATCTCTTGACGAACGAAGACGATTGTTCAGCCATATTTGACAAACTGGCCACCAATGTTCACTTTCAAGGTCTGATGAATGTTGGTGGGGGTTTCCCCGAACGAGAGGACATCGAAGAATTCATTAATGAAACTTACCAAGCTGAGGGTATGACTGTCGGTGTAAACGAATGCAACCAGCAGCCGATAGAAAGTTTTAAATGTGATAACTGCGGAAAAACATTTGGTGCTAAAAGGCTTTTGAAGAAACACCTCTTGATTCACACCAGAGAGAGGAAGTTTCCTTGCAGTTATTGCGGAAAACTGTTTAGGCAAAGATACGAGGTCACATTACACGAAAAGTCCCACCAAAATCCGACTTTCCAGTGCGATATTTGTTCAGCCATGTTCATTCACAAATCGCACTTGAATACTCACAGAAAAAAACACTTGGGGGAGTATCTCGCGTACTGTGACAAGTGCGAAATGGGTTTCCTGTCCCAAGCAGCGTTTAGAAATCACAAGAACGTCTTTCACGAAAACACCAAGTTGATCTGCGATCACTGCGGAGCTGAGCTCAGCACCCACTCAGCTTTGAAGGAGCACAAGCTGACTCATGATCCCCAGTACGGTAAAGAAAGAGCGCACGTTTGTGACATTTGCGGGAAAAGCTACCTAACCTCGAGGAATCTGAAAACCCACTTAAAAATCCATTCCCAGTACAAGTCGTTCGTTTGCAATATATGCGGTAAGTCAGTCAGCAGTAAAACGATCTTGGAGACACACGTCAAACTCCATACCGGTCTGAAGGACTTCAATTGTGAAATCTGTGATAAAAATTTTGCATCGAAGGAATATTTGCGGATTCATCAGAGGATCCACACGGGGGATAAACCGTTCGAATGCACATATTGTGGGAAGAAGTTCACGCAGAAGACGTCGCTGACGGTGCACATTCGATGTCATACCGGGCAGAAACCGTACAAGTGTGAATGCGGTAAAGAATTCACAACGAAAAGTCATTTGATGACGCATTACAAAACCCACGACATCGGTGGTGTCGATATAGAATATATTACTCATCCTCCGTTGGTAATTTAAGTTTATTCTTGTGATTGTACTGTAGTGTAATTCACAAGTTCCAAATAGTTTTAATTCTTGGTACTGCAAGGAAAACTAGTCCGCTGGATCTAGAATGACATCTTGAAAATTACACCAAAGCAACTGCCAATTAAAGTTGAAGAAAGGAAGCTTATTGTTTGTTATAATGAATGAAAACAAATTAACTTAGTTTTATATCACTTATATTTTCACTTTGATGTGACTAGTTTCCGCAAACAGGCCATGCCATCATTAAACAGGAACAAATTGATTACTGAAATTTTGCAATAAATTTACACAAACATACTATGGGTATTACTTATAATAACTTGATATTTTGGGGAAATGCACAAAGGTATTATTTGAATACATCGCAAAGAACACTTTTATGTAAATCAAACTGGTCAAAAATATTATACAGAGATGCATATACAGGGTGGCGGAAATGGAAATACAAAATTTCGTAACCCATAAGCAGTTGTATATATAGGGAAGATGAAATATAGGGTGAGAGGAATTATAGATACAGTAGAACTCCAATTATCCGAATTAGGATGATGATAAGAAATGTTAGAAAAGGAAATGATTTATAGAGTAGCCCACGAAGAGTTCCATATATATGATGATTGAAATATAGGTCGGAGTAGAATTATAGTTACAAAACATAGTTAAAAATTTCATAAACAAAAAGACTAAATACGGTGGCTCATAGGCAGTGTCATATACAGAATGGTTTACCGGGTGGTTAAAAAATATTTTGCGTGGTCCATGAGCAGTTGCATTTACAGGCTGGTGGAAATATATAATGAGAAGGAATTATTATAATGAGGATTTTAATACATGTTAGAGAATTGAGTGCAATTATAGCTCTACAGGGAGGTTAGGATTTTCGAGAAAACTATCACACAGGGGTTCCGATCTGGATCCGTTCTGTGTAATTGCTGTTCTCCCTAAAGTCCTAGGACAAAATGTCACGATAAAATTTTCAGGTTACTTAACCTGCCAGAGATATTGACACAATGGTCGAATTTCGACCACGGGGCGACAGCTAGTACGTTTAAAATTGTGTACGTGTATAATTTTTTATCCGTTAACGAAAATTTTCGTCGTAACGAGTGGTAATAAAATGTCTGCATAATAGAAATTATTGCACTCCCAACATGAAAACTGTAGATATTTGTTAATTGTTATCATTAAATAAAAAATCACTAAGTTTGTAAAGTGACTTAAAGCTGACTTTAATGTTGTATTTGGACAATGTTGTAAATTAACGGATACAAAAATTATTCACGCACACAATTTTAAACATATAATCATTGGAAATTTCCAAGAGTATTAGTGACTTTTCTTTCTGGATTTTGATTTTAAATGACCACCGTGATTTCCATAAAAGTGTTGCAGTTAATTTGATTTCATTCATTATAAGTATGATTGCGTATCACAAAGCTACGACTTCCACCAGCTTTATTTTTATTTAGTGTTGTTTAAGAAGTTGAAATTCTCAAAAAAATTCCAATACAGAGTTCTCCGTCGCTGTCACTTGATAATTTATATCACTATTGAAAAAAAGGTAGATTATTATGGCAATGGAAATGAGGAGTAAAAGAGTCACCATTTCAATAAGCGATATTGTTTTTCTTTTGTTTATAGTATCTCTAAAAGAAAAACAATAATATTCATCCGCATTTTTCTTGGAATTGTAGGATAATCGATATAAATTATATAAACGTTTATCAGAATGCCATGATTCCGTGAATGTAGGGGTCGAAATGTAAGGTGAGAGGGATTAATTTGAAATAAAAGTTTAACTGAATGTGTGACTTTTTTGAAATTATATTTTTGACTAAAAATTCAGGGATTAACTTTTTGGTAAAACTCTCAGACACGTCAAATTTTATATTTAGCTGTGTTGTTTAGCTATTCGTGTATACAGAGTGTTTCAAAAATAAGTTTTGAATCCCTTGTATTAAATTTCTTACAGATTAATAGTTTGCAAATTATTTGCAAAAATTAAATGGCGTTTTAATCTTAATGTCGAAATAATTTTTTAACATTTCTCTGGACGTCATTCCGAATCAAGTGAGCTCGCACTCACATTTTGACTAACAGTAACAAGAATTAAAGCCATTTTTAACTTATGAACAAGACTGTTGGGTTGTTATCGAAGACTGGTTTGTACAAAATTAATTTGAAATAAAAGTTTAATTGAATGTGTGCCTTTTTTGAAATTATATTTTTGACTTTGGAAATAAAAATTCAGGGATTAACTTTTTGGTAAAACTCTCGGACCCGTCGATTTTTATATTTAGCTGTGTTTTTTAGCTATTCTTATATACAGGGTGGTCCAAAAATAAGTTATGTACATCAGTTTTATTTGTTCAAATGGAAATACCTATGTAGTATTTCTGCGTCCGAATTCCTAGTACGGTTCTAAAACGAAGTGATTTATAACAAAATAGAAGAATAAATCAAATTAAATGTTTAAATTGGTTTTTAAACACTGCTTTAACAACTTAATTAAATGTACGTAAGTGGATGTAGCAATCGCTCGGTGACTGTTTCATCTTTTTTTCTGAACAAAATGTATATTGTTCGGCTTATACAACCAACAAGTCAAAAATAAGATTGTAATGATGGTTACAAAATTATATTTCAAATAAAAAACTAGATAGAATATTCGACTATCATCCCATATGCGTTTGGTTGAATTATACATCACCATTACTCTTTTTACAAAGTTATACATTCCGTAGCCAAATTCCCCGTAAGTAAAACCTTCAGATATATTCTCAAAGGAGTAAAGTCTAATTGAATGACTATTTTCAGATCGAAAAGAAGGCGGAGGAAACAGAAGTTCACCGAATATCTCGTCAAGGTGGAAGGTGAAAAAACCGTATATCAATGTAAAGAATGCCCGAAAACATTCACAACGACTCATTACTTGAGAAGCCACCTCCTAACACATTCAAACACGTTCCCGTTCAAATGCCAGAACTGTCCGAAGGAATTCAAAAGAAAATGCGAGCTCAATACTCACCAGAAAACGCACGATAATAACCGAAATCTCTTCCAATGTGAGTTTTGCATGAAGACTCTTACGACTAAGTCGTCATTGGTAACTCATCAAAAGAGGCACATGAAGCTCTACAGCACCTTTTGCCCGTTCTGTAGTAAAGGATTTTATTGCAAAACCAGTCTTAACTTGCATATTAATTCGAGGCACGACGGCAAATCTTCGTTCGTCTGCGAAATATGCGCACGACCTTGCTACGACAAGGGCAGCTTGGACAGCCACAGGCTGAAACACGACAAAGACTACGGCAAGGACAAAAACATCCAATGCGAGCTGTGCGATACGAAGTTCATCAGTCAAAAGTACCTCGCCGTTCACATGTACAAGCTGCACGGCAAGGACAGCAGGTTCGTGTGTGACATGTGCGGCAAGAAGCTCTGCTCCAAAATCAGCCTCCAAGAGCACATGATCGCTGTTCACGAGGGCCTCAAACCGCACAAGTGTCGCATGTGCCCGCAAAGCTTCGCGAACAAAACGACCTTGAAGCTGCACGAGCGAAGGCATACCGGCGAGAAGCCTTACAAGTGCACGTTCTGTGATAGAGCCTTCACGCAGAGTCACAGCTTGAAGATGCATCTGAGGTTGCATACCGGCGAGAAGCCGGAGGTGTGTCACATTTGCAACAACAATTTTGTGTCGAAAGGCATGTTGAAATCTCATTTGAAATTGGAACATAAATTGTTCGAGCCAGTTATGAAACCTAAAAAGGATGTTGAAAAGATTTTAGCCTAAGACTTTTTTGTTAATTCCAGTATTTATAACGATTTTTAATGTATCATGTATATAGTGTGATAATAGTCTGATTTTAATAATAAGCATTTTAAACAATGTTGTTTTTAATTTATTTATCTACTGTTTCTATTATCGATCACTCTCCATGCGCCATTTTATAAGGAGTTTACTCTAAGTACTTTCGGAATGATTGTTGTGGAGGGAATTGATTATTTTCCCCGTACATATATTCTAGTCAATGTAGGCAACAAACGGGTAATACTGGGTAATTTGCTCAAACAGCACCGATTATCCTAAAAATTTGGATTTAATTTCTACATACCCTCTATTTTAAAGTTGACCCTGTGTCGGGGGTTGCTTTTTTCCCGGGGATAATGCTACCCCTTCTCGGGGGTGAAAATATATGAAAAAAAGTCCGGGAATGAATAAAATCATTAATTTTAAGCAACTTTTGTGGCATTAACTTTTTTTGTGAAAGTCAAAAAACATGTTTTCATACGGTATTTCGTAAATAATTTGGATCAAAAATGTAGCTTATAAAAAAAAACAAAAAAAATTGGGTTTGTGGTTTCTCTAGAACTAATACAAACGTAGTTATAGCTTGTTGAGATTTTGTTTTTAATTATCAAAACAGAAATTAAAGGTTTTATCGTGAAATAACTGAATAAAAGTTTAAAAGGAACTTAAGGGGTTAAATACAATTCAAGTTTTTTAAAACCTTCATTATATAGTTTAAATTACTTTGAATTTTTGCATTCAGTTCGGAAATGTAATTATTATCTAAACACTTTTGGAAAATACACCACAATATTTTTTCGGGGTCTTAGGTCAGACCCCGTTGTCAATGGGAAAGGAACTTTGAATAGAGGCTCCATTCTAAATTTAAAATTCAAATGTTCGACAAGATAAGATAAGACTTATGCCGTATTTAAGAGAACTAGTGGTCGCCCAGTGGTCGAAATTCGACCCTATTTCATGAAATTGTAAAATGTATATTTTTATAAGAAACAGAGTTGTGGAGAAATCGGAGAAGTAGATGTAATGACCAAAATTGTTCACCCATATTGACAAATCTATTGAAATAAAAAGAAAATAAAAATGTAATCAAATATTGGTATTCGAAATATCTTTGACAAATGAATGACCCTCCAAATTTTTGGCTGGAATCGCTCCTGGCAAAATATATAATAATTGGAAGATTGTTCTTTGCAACCTAAACGTTTTCGTTATTTGCGGTTTCAATCAAGTTCAACAATATTAAAGAAAAGAGAGGACCAACAACCCTAGGAGAACTTAAATATTTAATACATTCTCTATTGTCCGCTGTCTAACAATTTTTTACACAACACCTTCGGGAAGGTTGTGATAATAATATATTAATAAAATAATTAAATTCTTATTAAAAACAGAATATTTAATATGAAAGTTACTGCAACGCGTCCGAAAAATCAATACTGATCTACTACATTGACTATTTTACCACTAAACAATAACAACGCTTGCATACCACTTCCAGAAGTACATGCTCTAAGTATACAACAGCATCTAACGATCGCCCCATATATAATTTCTCAATGTTTTGTGTTTTGACCGTCTGGCGGCGGCAGCAGCACTGTCAGTTGTTTCGCATTGACAGTATGAATAATGGATTTTTATAATATTTTATTTAATGAATGAATCAATATTATAAATTAATATTACCATTCTGCACTGAAGGTCGTCAAAACAAAAATGAAGAAAATCTGTTGAGGGACAGAGGAGAAAATGGTACCTAATCGTTTTGTCTTTGCCTATTTATATAGATTTAATTTGATAATATACAGGATAGCGCAGATACTTCTAAAGGACATATAACAATAAAGTTCAATTTGGATGAATTTGAAAAGGTTATCTTCAAAATCTTCAGAATTTTATGTGACGCTTCTAGGTGCGGCTTTATTATAAGATTCGGCATTCGCCAAAAATGCGTCAAAGAATCTGTTGAATCAGTGATCCCCTTAAAATCATAAGGGAAACCCTGGGAAAAAACTTATAAATATCCCGGTACTGGATTTTTCACAAAGACATGACCATTAGTAATTTCTTCCTTAATCATCGGCAACCAGGAACGCTAACACCAAACTTTTATTTTTGCACTCGACGCACGTTTCAAACAGCGAAGCTGTCATCATCATGGAGTAAACCAAAACTGAATCTGTCGTTTTTTAATGTAATTTTTGTGTTCATTTATTCAAACATTTAGAGGTCTAGAGTTTCTCTAATACATAATTTAGTACATTCACAAGGCATTTTATAAATTCAATATTTGTATTGCAAGATATATTCTTTGTTGAAATGTTAGCATTGTTCAAAAAGAATGACACTAAAAATTATTGACAGTTACTTAGGTACATCGTAAACGTCACTCACTAGATTATTATTACATTTCGAAACTTACTATAAAATTCATAGGAATTTACATGAAATTGAGTATAAAATGAAGGTTTTGAAAAACTTGAATTTATTTCATTTTATTGCGTTTTAGAACAAGCAATACTTTTTATCTACAATGACATTTTTTGCTAAAATTAAAAAGTTTTACCTCTGGGACACGTTATTTATACTAATTTTTTTTATTTTTTGATATTTTATGTAAATGGGGTTACCCGTATAAGAATAAATTAATAAGTTTCAACAACTTACAATATACAGTAGGTCCCATTTCGACTATGCCACATCTCTAATATCTTTATCTATTAATCAAATTTGATGAGAGTGTTGGCATTGTTCAAAAAGAATGACACTAAAAATTATTGACAGTTACTTAGATACATCGTAAACGTCACTCACTAGATTATTATTACATTTCGAAACTTAGTGTAAAATTCATAGGGATTTACATAAAATTGAGTATAAAATGAAGGTTTTGAAAAACTTGACTTTTATTTCATTTTATTGCGTTTTAGAACAAGCAATATTTTTTATCTACAATGACATTTTTTGCTAAAATTAAAAAGTTTTACCTCTGGGACACGTTATTTATACTAATTTTTTTTTATTTTTTGGTATTTTATGTCAATGGGGTTACCCGTATAAGAATAAATTAATAAGTTTCAACAGCTTACAGGATGTCCCATTTCGACTATGCCACATCTCTAATATCTTTACCTATTAATCAAATTTGATGAGAGTGTTGGCATTGTTCAAAAAGAATGACACTAAAAATTATTGACAGTTACTTAGATACATCGTAAATGTCACTCACTAGATTATTATTACATTTCGAAACTTGACTTTTATTTCATTTTATTGCGTTTTAGAACAAGCAATACTTTTTATCTACAATGACATTTTTTGCTAAAATTAAAAAGTTTTACCTCTGGGACACGTAATTTATACAAATTTTTTTTATTTTTTGGTATTTTATGTCAATGGGGTTACCTGTATAAGAATAAACTAATAAGTTTCAACAGCTTACAATATACAGTATGTCCCATTTCGACTATGCCACATCTCTAATATCTTTATCTATTGATCAAATTTGATGAGAGTGTTGGCATGAATGACACTAAAAATTATTGACAGTTACTTAGATACATCGTAAACGTCACTCACTAGATTATTATTACATTTCGAAACTTGACTTTTATTTCATTTTATTGCGTTTTAGAACAAGCAATACTTTTTATCTACAATGACATTTTTTGCTAAAATTAAAAAGTTTTACCTCTGGGACACGTTATTTATACTAATGGTATTTTATGTCAATATATAAGAATAAACTAATAAGTTTCAACAGCTTACAATATACAGTATGTCCCATTTCGACTATGTCACATCTCTAATATCTTTATCTATTGATCAAATTTGATGAGAGTGTTGGCATTGTTCAAAAAGAATGACACTAAAAATTATTGACAGTTACTTAGATACATCGTAAACGTCACTAACTAGATTATTATTACATTTCGAAACTTTGTGTAAAATTCATAGGGATTTACATAAAATGGAAGTATAAAATGAAGGTTTTGAAAAACTTGACTTTTATTTCATTTTATTGCGTTTTAGAACAACAATACTTTTGATCTACAATGACATTTTTTGCTAAAATTAAAAAGATTTACCTCTTGGACACCCTGCCCGTGGACACAGCTTATGATTATGTTATTTACACTAATTTTTTTTGTTTTTTGGTATTTTATGTAAATGGAGTTACCCGTATAAGAATAAATAAATAAGTTTCAACAGCTTACAATATACAGTATGTCCCATTTCGACTATGCCACATCTCTAATATCTTTATCTATTGATCAAATTTGATTAGACATTTATTAAATTACAAAGCATATAAATGTTTATTTTAAACAGCGATTAAATATTTATATATGAAAATAAAGGCGTGCTTGATGCAATTTTATAGCAAAGTATTTCAAAATAATCTAGGTTAGGGTTTCAGTCTACTCTATAGTACGCAGTCAGTACACCCTTCTATTTCTTTAAAAAAAGCACGTCAAAATATTTCTAGAAAAATCAAAATATTTTCATAACTTTAAGATGAGTTTTGTTTTATACACTTCAAGTTGTCAACGTGCAGTTGTCGGATGATTTGTTCCAGTACCATTAGAAACTGATGTGTTTAATTAAAAAATTGTACCCTTTAGTGTGGAATATTAAATCACAAATTTGAAAAAGAAAACCAGGTAATCTAATTAATTTTGAAAAACCACACCAGATATATTAATAATTTTGATTCATTTCAGGAAAACTGCTAAAAGGAACCGCCAGCGGGGTCCACTGTACTGCGAGTACTGCTCAAAAAGTTTCAAAAACAACCGCCTCCTTAAAAACCACCTCCTAGCCCACAGCACGCATCGCCCTTTCAAATGCAAACTTTGCCCAAAATCGTTCAAAAGAAAATACGACGTTTCGGTTCACATGCGAGTACACGGTCAACATTCGATATACGAATGCGATTTCTGCACCAAAAAACTAAAGTCGAAAAGTTCGTTCGTGATTCACAAAAAGCGTCACTTGAAAGAATACGCAGCAAAGTGTGAGATTTGCGGACAGGGCTTCTTCACCAATCAAGAGTACAACAACCACAAGGGGTCCAAGCACGGCACCAGCAACCACATTTGTAACATCTGTGGAAGGAGTTGTTACGACAGGGCTGCTCTCCAAGGACACATGGCTAGACACGCCAAAGACTACACCTCCAACACCGACATCAAGTGTGAGCTGTGCAGCAAAACATTCCTACAAGAAAAGTATTTGAAGCAGCACATGATCAGGATCCACAAAGACGGCGGTCAGAGGTTCATGTGCGATTTGTGCGGCAAAGATTTGCATTCCAAAGGCAGTCTCCGAGATCATCTGATGATTCACGAAGGTATCAAACCGATTCAGTGCAAAGAGTGTGGGAAAAGTTTCACTCTTCGGACGACTTTGAAGTTGCACATGCGTACCCACACCGGTGAGAGACCGTACGGTTGTGACGTGTGCGGGAAATGTTTCACTCAAAAGGGACCTCTCAACATCCACATGCTCTACCATACCGGCGAAAGACCTCACAAATGTGATATTTGCTCTAAAGGTTTCGTCACTAGGAATCTTTTGGTAAATCATTTTAAGAAACACCACGGAGCACTGTAATTCATTTATTGCCTTTTTTGTATTTGTAAATATTTTTTAATGTCGAACATTAAATATTTATCGTTTGTTATTTTGTTTGGTTTATTTTGTTTAATCAGTCCAAAGCATTATTCTCATGTTTTATCTTCCGTGTATTATATTAGCTAAAGCAACAAAACTTGACGAACATTTTTAGTTAGTGAATGTACGCTTTTTTCAAACCTGAAGGACTTTAGCTCAGAACTTTCTGCCGATATTTTTTTATATACAGTGAGACCATTAAACTTCGCATCATATGGGAAACTTTTTGGTAATAGACCTAGTGGGAATGCTGTGGAAGCTTAGGTATGTAAAAAACACAATTTTGCATCCTAACATCAAACCTTTATTCAAAACACTAAACGCCATTTCAACAACTCTTAAGGGTAATCTTTATGGAATACATGAAACGTTGGTTTACTCCACAAAGATGACAACGATAAAAGTGAAGAACTTTTCAGAGGAAAATTATTGACCACCCTGATCGCCCGATTTAACTCCTTTAGATTTTTTCTTTTGCGGTTACCTGAAGCAAATAGTTTATAAGCAGAGCCCATTCAACAACATTAAAGATTAGAAAGAGGCATCCAAGAGTGTTGTGCTAAGATAGTAAAAAAATCTACAAAGGATGTCAATACAAGAAATGTTATTTGTATACTGACACGAAGAAATCGCAACCCGCAGGAGATGTTTAAATTTAATATTGTTTGGTAATATTTGGTAAAGTTTCTTAAATGTTTTTTCAAGTATACCTTTTTATCAATAAATATTGTAGTCGTTTTTGCATTTTTTAAGATTTACCAAAAAACAAACTGTTTAATAGAATCCATAATCGATGTTTAGTAATGTTAAAATGCTTAAGAGTACGTGTACGCCGTATGTGGGTCAAAATACTTTTTAATGCCTAACTTGAACTGCGATTTGTTGAAAAATTATGGAAATTTAAAAATATCTTTGTTAATTATCTTTTATTGATATAGCATGGTAATAGTTTAATTTATAACGCACTAACATTTGCAGCGATCATTTTTACTGACCCCACCATATTTTTGGCAATTTATACACGAAATGGTCGAAAAATTAAACAACCGTCACTTTCCTTGAAATTTAAACTTTATTTATAAAATTATACAATTCAACCAATTAAATGACAAACATAATACATTCAATGAAATATTTTTTTATAATTCGAGTCACTGCGTTTACAAAGTCAAACTAAAAAAAAATTAAGTTTACTAAAATAATGAATCAATTGTTTTCATTTTGAATTAGAAACTGTTTGGTGCATAAAGTTTGCAAGGTACTCTTCGTGAGAGCTGGCAAATGAGGAATAAACCTTATTAGTAAGTTATTCTTGGTACGGCTAAGAGCGGTCCTGGTCAAAAATTTTTGGGGGAGTCACGCATTTTTCAAAATTATTTTCAATACCTATTTTTATTTAATTTTTGTAATTTTCTCAAGAGCTTTATGAAATTGTCTTGTTGGACGGGGGTGAGGAAGGGTCTTGACCTCTATGGGCCCTGTCGGACTGCCTCTGTATAACGGCACTTTCTTCCGTAACTTTCCAAACTGATGAGACTGCACTTTGTTAACGTTTTAGTTTTTTGATATCTCTTTTTGTAATTATTAAATTTCTTTCTCGGTTTCTAGACCTAGGTGAATTTAAGGTTTCTGAATATGGTGTGGAAGTCGGTATGATCACCATAATTTGTTGTGCAGCTTATTGAGGATGTCTTCGTTTCTTTTTTTTTATGTGGTCCAGCTTTAACTTAGGCCGATAACGACGTTGCTTTTCCGCGGGTGCCAAAGCCATTTATTGTAGAAGCTTCTTTCTACAAAACAAGAAGTAATTGAAGGGTAGTACATTTACACATTTAATAATTTTAAAATACATCTAAAGTAACTGCGTTACCGATACCACTGTGTTACTTTTTGATAGTAACGCAGTGTAGCAGTAACGCAGTGGTAAATATTTTAGTATTTTGTAAATGTGCACTGAAACGAAAAAAAAATTATATCACCCTCCAAATCTATACCCAAACATCTATATATGAGAATAATAATAATGAAATATTTTTATTACTTACCTTTTCGTCTAGCTTATTTCTCCCACGCAAAGGACATTGTTCCTTTTAATAATTACTACTTGTCTAGTGAAATAAGGTACATCAATTTCTAATACACTTATTTTAAGTATTTATTTATTTGATAACGCAGAGTAGTTAAGATTTTATTCTTTGTTGAGGACACAATGTAAAATAATAATTATTTTATTAAACACTTTAGGTAAAAAGTACAATTACAATCCTAATAAAGTTCCAAACCTATATCTTTGACGGTATTCAAGTACAGCGCCATCTATGAAAAAGTACGAGATATAGCCTTATAAAATGAGATTCATGCTCCGGGGCAGCAATATTTTGAATGCAAAACAACTGCCTTACTAAAAAAGACAATATTGTTACCTCAGTTTGCTTGATAATAATATAAAATTTTGACTATATTTTATTTTTGTATAGTAATATAGTGTTATGTTTATAAATAAGTTTTTTTTTTCAATTTGTACAATTTTCGGATAAAAAGTGAAATTTGCCAAAAGGGACAATTTTTAGGCATCAAAAATAATTTTAACCCATTTATCGTCAGCTAAAGTGAATTTGAAAGAGGTCGAATTTATTGGTTTACGGGAGGTGGGTTTTTCATTTCGAGAAATCGCTAACCGCACGAACAGAAATCCACCTAATGTGAGATGTTGTCAAGCGTTCTTTGATAATTCCCAAAATCGGAGGCACCGCACGTCGAAAGAGCACAAATGAAGTTCAAGATCGGGATCTAAGGCTTATGGCCTTTAGAGACTGATTTTCGACAACTCGAAATTTGACTGATGAGTGGTTAGGAGAACCAGGCCATCTTGTAGGTGTCCGAACGAACGATCTACCGTCCTATAAGGTCTTTTGGACTGCAGCATTATTGACCCCACCTTGTGCTACCTCGAACTGCTGAAGCATCAACGGCAACACTACAGTGGTACAGAGAACGACAACATTGGAATGTTGAATGGCGTCATGTTGTCTTCTCTGAGAAATCCCGATTTTGATTAGGTGGACATGATGGTTGATGAAGAGTTAGACCACGTTTAAGGTGAAAGACGTCAACCTAAATTTGATGTTGAGCTACATGTACACCGAACAGTAGACGTTAATGGTATGTGGTGCTATTGTACCTGGAAGCAGGTCACTTTTAATCTTTGTTCGATGCAACATGACAGCGCAACGCTCTCTTCAGGAAGTAGTGGAGCCATATGTACTCCCTTATCTTAATCGGCTCATGGATCCCATATTTCAACAAGAACAATGCTCGACCTCAAGTTGCTCGAGTTAATTTAACCTTTTTTGAAGAGACCCATGTGAATCTTTTGCCATATCTGCCTAGATCCCCCGATCTATTGCACCTTGAACATATTTGGGATGTGATGAGTAGAAGGCTTGGAAATTTACTAGCCCCCACGGACTTTAGAGGTTCTAAGACATGAAAATTTGAGGTTCTAAGACATGAAATGCAGATAGCTTGGAATAGTATTCCTCAAGAACGATACCACCTTCTTGAATCAATGTCAAGACGCGTCGAGGAGTGTATAGATAACCGCGGTGGACAAAACACATTATTAACAAACTTAATAATTCAAAAATTTAAAATTGTTTATTTAAATTTTCTCCTTACTATAGCATGTATGTTGTACCAAAACAATATTAAATTTAAACATCTCCTGCTGGGTGTTGTGATTTCTTTGTCAGTGAGTATATTAAGAGGTAAGGTCGACAGACAGAAATCTAGTTTGACGGGTGTTTAAACTCTTCCTATAATATTGTTTATCTTTAATGGTGTCACGGTACAGTTCATTACCTCAAGTGAAACATCATTTCCAATGAAACCCTGTTTATACACTGAGTTAAAAATGAGGGTACATATTTGCATTTAAATTCTTTATGATATTTATTAATAGTGTTTTCGACGAATTGATGGATTTCAGCTACTGGGAAACCGAACTTTATAGGTGTACTAATACTCACCTGACCTTGTAACTGTTAAGAAAATTGACGATCAGTTTATTTTCGGAAAAAGTAGGTACCATACCAACACTGCTAGCCCATTCACAATTAACTTTTGGGAGTATTTTAAAATTCTTCCAACTCCTTCAATTATTTTTAACATACTAATAAATGACTCATCATTTTAGGTCAGAAATCAAATCAATTATTATTAAAGGAGAAGTTGAATTTTCCGAAGGAGGAGAATTCACCAAAGTAAAAGCCTGCGAATTCTGCGGGAAGTTGTTCAAAGACAATCGCAGTTTGAAAAAGCACCTAACGACTCACAGCGAAGAAAGACCGTACTCGTGTAACGTTTGCAACCGAAAATTTAAACGAAAACAAGAAGTGACGAATCATCTGAGAGTCCATTACGGCGGCATGTCATTCGAGTGTGATTTTTGTGCAATGAAACTCAGATCAAAAGCCTCGTGGGCCACTCACAGGAAACGCCATCTGAAGGAATACATAGGGAAATGTGAAATATGCGGACAGGGCTTCTTCACCAACCAAGAGTACAAGAACCACAAAGGATCCAAGCACGGCACCAGCAACCACATTTGTAACATCTGCGGCAGGAGCTGCTACGACAGGACCGCTCTGCAAGGGCACATGGCTAGACACGTCAAAGGTTACACCTCCAACACCGACATAAAGTGTGAGCTGTGCAGCAAAACATTCCTGCAAGAAAAGTATTTGAAGCAGCACATGATCAGGATCCACAAAGACGGCGGTCAGAGGTTCGTTTGCGATTTGTGCGGCAAAGATTTGCATTCTAAAGGTAGTCTCAGAGATCATCAGATGAGTCACGAAGGTATTAAACCGATTCAGTGCAACGAGTGTGGGAAAAGTTTCACTCTTCGGACGACTTTGAAGTTACACATGCGTACCCACACCGGTGAGAGACCGTACAGTTGTGACGTGTGCGGGAAATGTTTCACTCAAAAGGGGCTTCTCAAGATCCACATGCTCTACCATACCGGCGAAAGACCTCACAGATGTGATATTTGCTCGAAAGGTTACGTCACCAGGAATCTTTTGGCGAATCATTTTAAGAAACACCACGGAGCACTGTAATTTATTCATTGCCGTTTTTGTATTTGTAAATATTTTTTAATGTCGAACATTAAACGTTTATCGTTTGTTATTGTGTGTAGTTTATTTTGTTAATCAGAAGTCCAAAGCATTGTTCTCATCTTTTATTGTCCCTATATTATATTAGCTAAAGCAACAAAACTTGGTGAACATTCTTAGTCAGTGAATGTACGCTTTATTCCACCCTGAAGGACCCTGTGACGGGTTGAAATAATCAACCCTTAAAGCATTTTAGCTTAGAACTTTCTGTCGATATATATATTTTTTATATATACAGTGACACCATTAAAGTCTGCAACATATGGGAAACATTTTTTAGTAATAGACCTAGTGGAAATACTGTGGAAACTTAGGTATGTAAAAAACACAGTTTTGCACCTTAACATTTAACCTTTATTCAAAACACTAAACGCCATTTTAACAACTCTTAAGGGTAATCTTCATGGAATACATGAAATTTGGTTTACTCCATGAAGATGACAACACATCAAACGATAAAAGTAACTTTTCAGAGGAATATTGTTGGCCACCCTGATCGCCCGATTTAACTCTCTTTAGATTTTTCTTTTGGGGTTACCTGAAGCAAATAGTTTATAAGCAGAGACCTGTCAGCAACATTCAACATTTGGGATATGCCATCCAAGAGTGTTGTGCTAATGTAGTAAAAAATTCTACTAAGGATGTCAATAGAAGAAATGTTATTTGTATACTGACTGACAAAGAAATTGCAACACACAGGAGGGGTTTAAATTTAGTATTGTTTTAGGTAAAACACAGATGCTATAGGAAGGAGTAAATGATTAAAATTTGGTAAAGTTTCTTGACTGTTTTTTCATGTAAACTTTTTTTTATCAATTAATATTGTAGACGTTTTTGCATTTTTTAAAATTTACCAAAAAAAAAACAAATTATTTGATGGAATCCAAAATCGATGTTTAGTAATATAAAATGCCTTGTATCGCCAGCTAATTGAATTTGAAATTGATCGAATTTATTGGTTTACGGGAGGCGGGTTTTTCATTTCGAGAAATCGCTAACTGCACGAACAGAAATCCAACTGCTGTTATGAGATGTTGTCAAGCGTTGTTTGATAATACCTAAAATCGGAGAAGACTAGGCACCGGACGTCGAAAGGGCACAAATGAAGTTCAAGATCGGTATCTAAGGTTTTGTTTGGTCTTTAGAGATCAATTTTCGACAACTCGTAATTAGGTTGATCAGTGGTTAGGAGAACCAGGCCATCTTGTAGGTGTCCGAACGATCTACCGTCCTATAAGGTCTTTTAGACTGTAGCATTGACCCCACATTGTGCTATCTCTGACCTCTTCTCTGATGAATCTCGATTCTAATTGGGTGTACATCATGGCCGATGAAGGGTTAGACTGCGTTTAAGGAGAAAGACGTCAACCTAAATTTGATGATAAGCGACATGTACACCGAACAGTAGGCGTTATGGTATGGGGTGCTATTGTACCTGAAAGTAGGTCACTTTTAATCTTTATTCGATGTAACGTTGTAACGGAAATTCCTCATGACACTTTTAGGAAATTAATTAAACAATTATTAGCATAACATCATCATAAACCATTCTAGGTAACCCCATTAAATTCAGCATGTCTACAAAAATTATCAGGTACACCAAATAGTTGAAATAGCAAAACAATCGACTGATGGCACACTTCGATAATTGATGTCGATCAGTCGACAGTTCAAAATGTAGCATAGTAATGATTAGATGTAGTTAGCATAGTGTAACCAAGTAATCAGCAGAAATAAACAGATAGTCTTTAAAACTAGTATTATTGGTCGAGGCCGCTGCCTGCAACATTATAATATCACATGGCGACCCTGAACCGTAAATAATGAGTAGTCGAGCCATATGTAGTCCCTTACCTTAATCGACTCTTGGATCCCAAGACAATGCTCGGTTTCATGTTGCTCGAATTAGTTTAAACATCTTTTGCACGGTGAACATGTTTGGGATGTGATGGGTAGAAGGCTCGGAAATTTACTCTAGCCCCCACGGACTTTGGAGGTCCTAAGACATGAAATGCAGATAGTTTGGGATAATATTCCTCAAGAACTATACCACCGTCTTGAATCAATGCCAAGACGTGTTAGGGAGTGTATAGATAACCGCGGTGAACAAACACATTATTAACAAACTTAATGATTAAATAATTTAAATTATTGGTATTTTTTATTCAAATTTTAATCATTTACTTCTTATTATGTTTTACTAAAATAATATTAAATTTAAACATCTCCTTCTGGGTGTTGCGATTTTTTTGTCATTGAGTATATAAAGAGGTAAGCCGACATTCAGAAATGTAGTTTGACGGGTGTTTAAACGTCCTATAATATTACTTATCTTTAGTGGTGTCACGGTACAGTTCATCACCTCAAGTCAAACATTATTTATCTGTTTGCAAATACAAATGTACTCATAAAGTCACCGTTATTTATCATGTGTAGAACTTATAACAGTATATCTAGAATCTGTGATATTAATTATGACAATTTTGAATCAATCGCTAAAGGGTATATTCAACACATGTCAGATCAACCATGGTTCAGTTACTAGTAAAAGTCTCTTGTCAATTGTTATTTTATTTCTTTTTTAAAACTGTGTGTAAAATTTATGATGTAATATTTGTCAATTGTTATTTTATTTCTTTTTTAAAACTGTGTAAAATTTATGTTGTAATATTTGTAATATTCTGCGTTCTTTTTATTCGTTTTATTATTATCATTTTTTGAAGTATTTAAAATACCATAGTTTGTTAGTTTCATTACTTTATAATATTTGTCCTGTAATTGGATTTATTTCTGTTGGGCAATAAACTAAAGTAAACTAATTATGTCCAAAGGAATCCTGTATATACACTGAGTGTACATATTTGCATTTAAATTCTTTATAATATTTATTAATAGTGTTTTCGACGAAATGGTGGATTTCAGCTATGGTGAATATTAACTTTATAGGTGTACTAATACTGTACTGACCTTGTAACTGTTAAGAAAATTGAATATCAATTTATTTTCGGAAAAAGTAGGTACCATACCAACATTGCTAGTTTCGTTTAAGAGTCCATTCACAACTGATTTTTGGGAGTGTTGATTTAACATACTAATAAATGACTCATTGTTTTAGGTCAAAAATCAAAAAAACAATTCTTATTAAAGGAGAAGTTGAATTTTCCGAAGGAGGAGAATTTACCAAATTAAAAGCCTGCGAATTCTGCGGGAAGTTGTTCACAGACAATCACAGATTGAAGAAGCACCTAACGAGTCACAGCCAAGAAAGACCGTACTCGTGTGACGTTTGCAACCGAAAATTTAAACGAAAACAAGAAGTGACGAATCATATGAGAACCCACAACGGTGGCATGTCATTCGAGTGTGATTTTTGTGCAAAGATACTCAGATCGAAAGCGTCGTGGGCCACTCACAGGAAACGCCACCTGAAGGAATACATAGTCAAATGTGAAATATGCGGACAGGGATTCGTAACTAATCACGAGTATAAAAATCACATGACTTCGAAGCACGGAACCAGCAACCACATCTGCAGCTTCTGCGGCCGAGGATGTTACGATAAAACAGCTCTGGAAGGCCACATGGCTAGACACGCCAAAGATTACGGTACCAGTTCCAACATCAAGTGTAACTTGTGCGACAAAACCTTCTTGCAAGAAAGGTACTTGAAGCACCACTACATGCGGATGCACAAGGACGGTGGACAGAGGTACATCTGCGATCTGTGCGGCAAAAATGTCAATTCCAAATGCAGTCTGAGAGACCACATGCTTGTGCACGAAGGACTGAAACCTTTGCAGTGCAAGGAATGCGGCAAGAGTTTCGCGCTGAGGACGACCTTGAAACTTCACATGAGGACCCACACCGGTGAGAGACCTTACGGCTGTAAGGAGTGTGGCAAATGTTTCACTCAAAGGGGGACTCTCAACACGCACATGTTGTACCATACGGGAGAACGGCCTCACAAGTGCGAGATATGTAGCATGGGGTTCGTGACTAAGCATATGATGCTCAATCACATTAAGAAGTTTCACAAAAGTGTATGACTTCTTTATTGTAAGAGTTTTATTTTTAGAATTTATTAATAAACTAGTATGTTTTTTTTATTTGAGTTTTATTTTAATTGATTGGGATTATTGTTAGAGTATTGACGTCATCATCCTTGTGTTTTTGAGTTCTCCATAGGTTTGAGTCTGTCTCGGGAAGCACCAGTCAGGTAAGTACACTTTGTTTGTGGACAACAGCTTTTGATTTCTCTATTTGTTCAGAATTGGCTCCAACAGATTTAATTTTTGTCTGTACAACCTGTAGTCACCAGGGGCTAATTCTGGATTATATGACCACCAACTGGATATTTGTTTTACTTCGTGACGTTTGTACCTTTCAACTCATTACGTAATTCTTACTCCGATAATCGACCAAAAGTTTTGACGCTCAGTCCAAAATCCCTTGAAGCTAGACGCTGTGCACTTAGACATACTTCTGATAAATCAACGTCTTGAATTATTTTGTCTATTCATGGGTTTTCGAATAGACATAATAATCCTCAACAATCTTTTCGAAATTACTTACGAATGAGGTATGGAGAAGAAGATGTTAATCGTCCTGTGGATACATGGAATATTGGAGGTACAGTTATTGAAGCCCTGAAGCATTTGATTGCTAAAATGAGAAGGTACAATGTTTCTGCACTGAACTAAACTAAACAAAGAGCAGTTTCAAAAATGAATAAAATATAGAGGATAAGATGTAAAGACCATTTTGAGGAAGTTGAATATGGAAATGCTGGGGAACCTTTGGTGTGTCATAAACCTTTTTTAAGGTTTGGTGTTGGGAAGTTTAATATAATAAGTTCATATGCACCATGCACAATTTGAGGCAAAAATTTCTATGAGGATTAGGATAAAATTCCGGAAAGGGCCTGAAATTTGATATAATAAAATCTGCAATAGAGGGCATAAATGTCAAGTTATAATAATAAGTAAATTATTATCACTGCTTTAGAGACCTAGAATCAACTGGACCATGTCTTCAGAGAAAGGCAACATGCAATTGATGCAAGGAGCTACCAGAGACCTAGTACTGATGGTGATCACATATAGTCCCAATAAACTGAAATAGAGCGAAAAAGCAAGAGATATGATTTTGAACAATTCAAGAACTTATCCACAGCAATGCAGTTGGAGCAACAGGTTACAAGCAAAAATAAAAAAGTCTATCTATTGACCTTGTCTGGGGAGTTTTCAGTTCAGAATGGATTTGAGACAAGGATATCCATTGTCCACAGTTTTGTTCAATTTATTACATGAAGTGATTCTTCAACAAGGAAGTTCAAATTGTTGGAAAGTAGTAAAATCGCAGAATATGGCTTAATATAACTATGACAAAGAAGGTGGAAATTGAGCTATAACTGTACAAAAAACAATGCGGTGGTGAATGCGGCAAGTAACCCGACTACAGATGAATTAATAAAATGAAAAGAGATGAAAAGAAGAAAGGACGACCAGAGCAAAATATCTGTAGAAAATGTTGTAAGGAAGTGGGAGTTGGTGATTGGCAAAGAGAGATTTCGGCTCAACATGTGTGGAAAAAACGAAAGATCTCAAAGACAAGGGTCAAGAAACCTTCTGACCATCTTTCCTTCCTTACTAAGGAAAACATGTTTTTGATTTCTAAATAGTTCCTAATATTCAGCCACAATTCAGACGTAGCATTAATAACCTGTAGAAAATATGTTGTGTTGCTTCCATACATTTTCGACCAACGTCCAGAAATAAGAATTCGTTCATGTTTATGTTGAGTAGTCACTTTTGAGAATGTTGTGAACTGTATGATAGGAGAAGTCAGTTCACTGTAAATAAATTAGGGGTGAGGCTTCTTCTATATCATTGCATGAACTGAAAGTTTTTTAGGCAGACATTTGAAAAAATAATTATAGTAGCTTGCATAAACGTTGCTGGCATCGAAAAAGTGACAGGATACTCTAAAACTTTTACTTTGAGAAACCAATTAAGCATAATTTATATATAAAAAAAACCGACTTCCGCTGACTTAAAAACCGATTAGAAACCGTGTGCATCAATCACTACTTTCAGATATATCTTATTTTTGTCTGATTTAAGGTACAATTCAATTGAAATTTTTAGCGTATTCTTATCTCTCTCTCTTTTCCTCCCTCTCTCTTTATCATTCTCTAATTTTTATTCTTTGTCTATATTTTCCAAATATATTTTAAATCTTTATTTGTTTTATTATTTGGATCACTTTCTATAAATGTAACTCATATGGCATCCACACTGTATATGCTTCTGTGTATTGGACACCCCTATATAACTTCTTGGTCTATCATTTTCTGAATCACCCTGTACAACTATAATTCAACTCAACACAATATTACAACGGTCCTGATATCTTTAAAACCAACCTGTATAAGTATAAAACATCTCCACACAATTGACTTTCTATTTTTCTATTATTTAAATTATTTCTGTATATCAATGATTTTACTTCACCCCATATGTCTAGTATTCCATTTATGCAACTGCTTTTTGAACCACATTTTATGACTATAATTTTACTCCACCATTTATTTCAACCACACGGTATATGCAACTGCTTCAAAAATTTTTAAACCATGTCTATAATTATACCCCATCCTACGTACTATAATTCAAATATCACAACTGCTTATGCTTATATAACAAATCTGTGATACACCCTGAATAACAATAATTTTACCACACCCTTACTTCAAACACCTTGTATAAGCAACTACTTATGTTCCAAACTATATAACTTTTTTAAACCGCCCTGTATAACTGAAATTCTACTCCACCTTATATTTCAACCATCCTGTATATTCAACTGCTTCTAACAATGTTACAGCCTTTTGTATGACTGTAATTATTCTCCGTCCTATAACGCAAATATCCACTCTGTATAACTATAGTTTTCCTCCACTCTTATTTCAACCACCTTGTATTCGCAACTGCAATATTTTTAGAACAACCCTGTATAACTAATTCAATTCCAACGTGTATTTCAACCATCCTATGTATACAACTGCTTACGTACCACCTAATATCACATGCACGCACGCACACACCTACAACCGTGTACCATATAGAAGAGTTCGCCGAGATAATATTTTCGTTTTGATAAACTAACGGATATATTTTCTGCTATTTCACGCGACTATAAGCCCCCTAACTTAACTTCGTCTCTAAAAGAAACTTGCTTCAAACGAATCAAAATGAAAATCATTACAAACACCCTGTAAGATATACTTTCATGTCATATCTTGACATAACTTCATATTTATTATGAAAATTTGACATTTACCATGATGTTTACATTTTTTTGCACATATCCAGAAAAATGGTAAGTTTTACGTTAGAGAAAAATATACGGAATCAAGCTGGAACATATCTTTGCATAATAAAATTTATAATATTCAAATTTCTTGAGCGGTTTTAGAGAAAACAGTAAAGATTCATTGAAATTCACTGAAATGTCATAATTATATTTGGGATCTTTCTGTAATGTTCCTTAATATAAGTCATCGAAATTGCCCAAGCCGTTTTTGAATGATCGCTCGTCGATACATTAAAAAAAATACAGACGAATTGATAACCTACTCTTTTCTGGAAGTCAGTTAAAAATTGATTTTACTTGATAAAACTACTGCAAATAAATGCGTATATTTGATACATTTTTATCAAACCGTCTCAGAACATGTAATGCTCTATTTATTTTAGGTTTCATACCATACAAATGAAGACCGAATCCAAGCGGCTTCAATACTGCGAAGTTTGTGGTAAAGCTTTCAAAGATTCTACCCATCTAAAGAAACATCTTACATGTCATAGCAATGAGAGACCTTTTGGATGTGAATTGTGCGACAAGAAGTTCAAACGAAAACAGGAAGTGATCGCTCACGTTAAGGTCCACGACGACCAAATGAGTTTCGAATGTGATTTCTGCACTAAAAAATTGCGGTCTAAGGGTTCTTGGCTGATACATCGAAGAAGACACTTGCGTGAGTTCATAGCGGAATGTGGGATATGCGAACAGGGATTCGTAACCAATCAGGAGTACGAGAATCACATGGGTTCCAAACACGGCGCCAGCAGCCACGTCTGCCCCACCTGTGGAAGAAAATGTTGCGACAAGGCCTCACTTCGAAGTCACATGAAACGCCACGAAGAAGAGTACGGTCAAAATTCGAACATCGTCTGTAAGTTATGCAACAAGACTTTCTTTCGCGAACTATACCTGAGGATGCATCACAGAAGGGTGCACGAAAATGGGGGTGAGCGATTCATATGCAATTATTGTGGCAAAAAGGTGAATTCCAAACGCAGTTTGAAGGACCACATGTTGATTCACAAAGGTCTGAAACCCCTCCAGTGTCCGTTGTGTGACAAATGCTTCACTTTGAAGACCACTTTGAAGTTGCACATTCGCACCCACACGGGCGACCGACCGTACGAATGTAAAGAGTGCGGGAAGAGTTACACACAAAGTTCGTCGTTGAAAATTCACATGAGGTATCATACTGGGGAGCGGCCGTATCGATGTACCGTTTGTGATGGTGGATTTGTGAGCAAAGCTGCCATGTCTATGCATCAGAAATCTAAGCACAAACATATTTGACTGTCTTATTAAGGCATGCGGAATCAACACATGCAATCTCCACTGTTTTTTTTTTTTCATATCATAAAATGTACTCCCGCGAAGTTTCCTTCGTCTTGAAATGATTGGGCTCACAACGTTCCAATAGCTTTGGATCTGCTATCGTCATCAGGTGAATGATGGGAAATTCAGATTACCCGTCGTATTTATATCCTTCACAGGTCAGGCTCATTGGGTCGCTTAATCCCCTGTCTCGTCCAATCGGCGTAGCCGGACCTGGCGATTGGTTGCCGGCGATGCGTAGCGACAGTGGCTCAGGAAGAGGACTCCAATCGTTTGTAATTGGACGCTGGGCTCGCGATTATATTCTCATTAGACATTCTTTCTTATGCAGTATGTTGTGGTCGGTCCCCTATGGCTTTCCCCTTTGAGTAGCTATGCGGTGCTCCTTAACCCTGGTATCCAGTGGTCGCGTAGTCTCCCCATGGTATGCTGTATATACAGTTTTTTCGTATTGCAGGATCATCTGGCTTTGTTTTTGTGATCACGTTCCTCAAGGTGTTGTTGCTCTTGAAAACCATTTTGATACCATATCGGTGCCGGTTGCTATCGTGGTTTCCTCTTCCTGCCTAGGTGGTTTCTCCAGTTGTTCAAATGCCTTGTTAATTATGGTTTCCGGATATCCGTTCGTCAAAAGGTCTTCCCTAAGTTTAATTTTTTCTTCTTTAAGGGCCTCTGGTGTGGTGCAATTTTTTTTAGCTCATTGGACTAAAGTTTTGATGATGCCAGTTTTCGTTGTCGATGGATGGTTAGAGTTGTAGTGTAAGTACAACCCGGTATGTGTAGCCTTCCCGTATACTGTTGTAACGATTCCGGTTCTAGTCCTTTTGGACTTCACATCAAGAAATGGTAGGCACCCACTCTCTTCCCTCTCCATGGTGAACCTGATGGATGGTTGTGATCGGTTTAGATGCTCCAGAAATGCCTGTAGTTCTCACTCCCCATGTTGCCAAATAATGCAGGTGTCGACAACATACCTTAACCAGAGTTTTGGTTGTTTCTCGTACCCCTTCAGTGTATTATCGTCTAGCCATTCCTTATAGATGTTGGCAATGGTTGGCGATAACGGGGAGCCCATAGGCAATCCATCTTCGTGCATGAAGAACCGGTCCTTCTCCTTAAAGTGCAATTCTTGAGGCAACATTGTATGTAGTAAGTCGATATACCTTAACCAGAGTTTTGGTTGCTTCTGGTACCCCTTCAGTGTATTATCTTCCAACCATTCCATGTAGATGTTGGCAATGCCGGGTATTCTGAATTCATTCACCTGATGATCCAGATCCAAAGCTATTGAAACGTTTTGAGAGGATGGAAGTCCAAGAAAACTTCGAGGAACGAGTTACATTGTCTACCAACTTCAGACCGATATAAAATGTACTGTTTTCCAAAAAATTGATGGTGGAAGCTGTTGCTTTATGGTACTCCAATCATACTTATAATGAGTAAAAACAAATTAATTAATATTTTCACTTTCATGTGACTAGTTTCGGGTAAAAGGCTGTACCATTATCAAACATGAAACTATATATAGGCACAAAGTTAAAATGAAAATGTTTGACAACCATTTTAGAATTGCGCCTTTTTTCATAACCATTGACAACGGGGTCTGATCTAGACCCCGAAAGATTTCGAAATATACATGTAATTTCGTGAATTCTGGAATTATTTCCCAAAAAGTGCTTGAAACATTGACAAGTATCCTTCAAGAAACAAAATCTAGCAAGTTTTTAAAGTATATATTTTTATTTCACCAAATATATCTTTACTTAATAAGAGTACATAAAAAATCAAAACATATCTAAAAACATTAATTGAAAACATTTGCATTGAAAAAAAAGATATAATTAGATGATTAGTTTGAAGCTACAAACTCTCAACCAAGCCCGTAGCTAGAGGACGGGTCTGGTGGTTCAACTCCTCCCCCCCCTCGAAATTTTGAAATTTGTAGTTTCAAGATTCAATTTTAACCTATTAATCATGTTTTTCATTAGAATAAATTTTATATTTATACAGTTTTATAGATCCTGGAAATACATGAACAAAAACATACTTTGTATTCCTAATCAAACTAACAAAAAAAGTATCTAGCCCCCTCCGAAAACCCACCCCGAAAAAATTTTCTGGCTACGGCCTTGCTCTCAACAATATATTCAGTGGGGATTTCATTAAGAATTATGTATCCCATGGCAAATAATGCTGATTGACTTTTTTTTAATTTAATGCATTTCTTTTATGGCATTTCACCCTTTCAAATCCAGTACATAATGTCTCATCGCTACAGTTCGTTACTGGCATATGAAAATAGTCTTAATGCAATATCTACGTTTGAAAAAGTACAAGTTTTTGCCGTATCGTTTACTAGATTTACTATAACGTCATAATAATGATTTCAACGATTATTATTCTTACATATATCATGGTCAACTTGTATGAAATACCGTCCTAGCGGTAAACTATTTAACTTTGTTCTTCTGTCTGGCACATTTTTACACTTTTTGTATCAATCTGAACACAATCATGGGCCCCTAGGCTATAGCCTACTTAACCTATTGTTCTTTTGACTAATGGAAATGCTGTGGACCTTTAGTGTCACAACTGTAAAAACATAGTTTTGCACCCTAACACCAAACCTTTTTTAAAACACTCAACGCTGTTTCAACAACTTTAAGTTGTCAATATCAAGGAGTATACCAAACTACATTATCAAATCTTAAAAAAAATAATTATACAAAAATGAACTTGAAATCTAATTAAGAAATAGTTTAGAATCAAAATGAACATTTATATACGTCTCTTGGTCTAAAAAACTAAAATAAACATGAGAATATTGTAGGCTCCAGAGGATAGGTCAAATTATTCTTTCATATGGAATTGGTATTGGAGATGGCATGTTTTGATCCTAATGACCTCAATTTCTAGTTAGTCACAGATTCAAGAATGTTTAGTTAATGAAGTTGTTTTAGTTCAGATTTGATCTCGTTATTTTTACTCTGGTTTTTACACTTCATAAGCTCTGATAATTTCGGTATTTCTGATCTGTGAAACTCATTCTAAGTTCTTAAATTCTTCGTCTTTAAATAGACAGTTTGACTCATTATCATAATTATTAATGATTAATGTATATTAAATCATTTGTTTTATGGATATCGACAAGAATTTAAGAATAGATACATAAAAGATTTTTTTCTGTGATACAAATGATAAACGTAGACTGGCATTTTATTAAATTTCACTATATGTAAGTTAATGGAAGGAATTTAATATATAATAATAAGATGTTATGGGGTTATTATTACTTACTAATTAGTTTTTTATTATTTATTTACCGATTTTCTGATGTGAATAAAATATTTTCTGAATATTTGTATTTTTATTTTTATAATTTTTTATTATTTTAAAATAAGTATTTTATATTCATGAGTGTGTTAGTTTTCTAAGACAGAATTGAGTTTTTGTTAATTATCTTGTTTTTTTATGACATTAATTGAAACATTATAGAACACTTTAGAAATACATTTGGATTTAAAATACGGATTTCCGCAAGATGGGTGCCGCTGTTGATAAAAACTGACAATTAACCCATCCCTTAATAACTCAAAAATTACAGTTAAATGTCATTATAAATTAGAGAATAATTATTGATAAGTGATACATGTTACTAGAACGTTAAACATATGGTGTTTTAAGCAGAAACCAGGAAATAACTTTTTTTTTAAAGTGTTATTATACTATCAATTAATATGCATTAATAATAATAACAGTATTCATAGATACAGAATTATAATAAATATTGTTGCATTATAAGTTTTATAAGAATGTAATTTCAAGTATTGTTATACTTTGTAACGGCCTTTAGTCTAAGTAAATTTAATATTTCACTTAAACTTACAAAATGCAAAAGAAGTTGTCACAAGTATTATTTAAATACATTTTTAAGTAAGTTATGACATACATTTCAATTGCACATTCTTTGTATATACAGGGTGACACTTTGAAAACTTACAGTGGCAATATCTAAGAAACAAAAAATAATATACAAAATTCCTTCAACTGCTGGCTACATTATAGAATTAAAACGGGAAGCGAATTATCTATTTTAATTATTATTCGTCAATAACATCAGAGATCAGAAAAATATCCACAAATCACGTTTTAATTCGCAAATTTCTTAAATTTTTATGGAATATCAGAAACGACACGCCGTTGAATTCATTTTCAAACAGTCTTTAAAATGAGGTGTCACTTATGGTAGAGGTAAGAGTAGATGGCGCTGGAGTGCAATTTAATTAACGGTTAGGCCAAATATATTCCACTTCGTAAATCTTATGACGTTTTTTGCGATTTTCAAAACAATGAGTATTTGGTGGCTGGTTTTCGTTAGGGCACCCTGTATATAATCGTTGATGCGTCCGTATGCTATCGTGCAACTTCTGAACGACTTGACCTATTAAGGTTTATATCCAAACAATAATTTATTTGGTCGAGGCACTTGTTCAAAACTATGCTAGATTGCGATAGACAGTTTTACAGTTAAGTTATTAATAGCCGGTTACGGTCATATTCCTACAATCTTTTTGTTGGGTTGGGACGATGATTGTAGTTATACTAGGACGTGAATGGTTTTGATAAATACTGTCTTTTTCGACAGAGGGTGCTATTTTCTATTACACGGACGGTATTCAAGTCCGGTCTTAAGTTGGTGCTTAAGCGTGCCTTTATAAAGACTGCCTTATCGGTATTAAGTCGTGATTTATTCATAGATAGACCTTAATATGAACTTTGGTAGGATGAAAGTTTTAAGAATGATCTTATTTTATGTAAGGCTATCTTTATTAAGGCAAAACTTAAGATCAAAGAGTATAAAATAGTGAGGGAAAATCCCATAAAAGCTAATGTAGAATTGAAGTGTACAAGTCAGGCCAAAAGTAAGTCTTTTAAGAAAATTCAAAAGCGGTGCCAAAATTCAAATTACAAAATAATTCAGTTTAAATGAAAATGCATCAATTTATTTTTTGTTGGTCTGAAACAAAGAAAATGGAAAAGTAATACATACAAATATATACTTACTTACTGCTTTCAAATTCTCTCCATTACTTTCCCTACAATAAACAACCAAACAATAAAATACTTTTTCATTAACCTAACTCTATTTTTTTCAATAATACTTACATATATACAACAAAAATTATACTTTCTGCCTTTATTTAAATATTTTTCTTTAAATTTAAACTCGAAAGTATACCCAAATAATTTTATATGAACGTACTTAATTTTTATGTATTATTCTGGAAGCTGTTGATTGTGTTACTGTCATAGTATCAGCCAAAATGAGTTATTTTTTTGGCTATTATTAAAACATAAATGTCTATTTAAAGTAGAAAAACTATTTCTACTGCTGTTGTAGCCAGTTTTTAAATATATTTTAATTCTTTGTTTGTAATTACCTGAAAACTTACAGTTGCATAAAATTGCTATTAGTAAATGAAACACTGGTTGAATTGGTAATCTTCTGTTATTGATTTTAGCCAAATTCTGTTCTATTGATGGCAATATTCCAAATTTAACACTGTTTTGAATTCGATTTGTGATTAAAAATCAAAAGGATTTTGCACATCTCGAAAGTAGCGTTTAGGAATACGTGCTATTATGTCATTGTCGTCGAAATCAAAATCTATATCAATATTATCAACAAAATCAATATTATATAACCCCAAAAAATCCATTATTTTTACTACTTTCTATATTACCAATAAATTTAAGACTGTCTTAAGTCAACTAAAATGTTAACTCTTTCATTTTTAATGAAAAGTAAGGTTAAGGTCTCGTTATAAGATTATCTTATTTGACTATGAATACATGAGTTTTTATTACATCTTAAGTAACTTTTATGAATATATATCCCAAGAAATGTCTTAGCAAAGATTGAATTATTAAGTTTTTCTCAAAATAGCGGTCTATGAATGTAAACGCTTGCTTAAGCACATGCTTAAGCCCCACTTATACGTAAGATAGGACTGTGAATACGGGCCTAAATTGTAATATTTCAACACCTGCTTTGTTTGTGCTATAAGGGGTACGTAAATCCATTTGTCCATATATCTTTTACTAATTTCACTTGTTTCAGGCCCAGGAAACGGAAAAATACACCGAGAAAAAGAAAACGATTCCAGCACGACTCTGACCATGCGGCTGTAACCACCAATAATTCAACATTCACCAACGACGTTAAGGAAGAACCCAATTTCGACGAGTTGAGCGAAAACGGTTTGAAATTTCAGTGCGAAATGTGCGGAGAAAAAACAGAATCGAGCGTCTCATTCGCACTACATTCCAATCGACATTCCAAAGACAAACGCTACCATTGCCATTATTGTCGATTCAAGACGGCCATAGCTAGTAAAATGAAGAAACACATGAAATTCCACGAGGACAGTGACAAAAATGCCAAGTGCGAAGTCTGCCACAGTTCCTTTCCGGAGCGTGTCCAAGCCGTGGAACACAAGCACTTCCATTCCGGCGAACTGCCATTCACGTGCGAACTCTGCGAAAAGCATTTTATGTTTTCCTGGTTGCTCTTCACGCACCAGAGGCTCTATCACTTCGATGATCTGGTCGACTTGTCGTGTGAATTCTGCAACTTGTTATTTCGAACCAAGTCCGGATTGAGGAAGCACAAGTTCAGGAAGCACAACAAGGTGCAACGCGAGCCCCCACTTTGTGATATCTGCGGCAAGAAGCTGGCCAGCGCGGAAACTTTGAAGTTCCACAAAAGGATTCACACCGGTGAGAAGCCTCACATGTGTCTCACTTGCGGAAAGAGTTTTCTCAAGAAAGGTTTGTTGATCGAACACGAGAGGATCCATACAGGGGAGAAACCGTTTCCGTGTCCTTATTGCGGGAAATCATTTTCCCAGAGAGCTTCTCTCAAAATACATACGAGAATCCATACCGGGGAAAGACCGTACGTGTGCAAGTTTTGCGGCAAAGGCTGCATATGTAAAAGTGTCCTTGACTCTCACCTTAGGAATTGTTCGGGTTTGCTTTTAACGAATAATGCAGTGGAAGACACTAAGTTGGATTTTCAATAGTTTTTAAGAAAAAGATGTGCGTTTGTATCTCTGTCATAAATTTGCATCGTGCTTACCTCTGCTTAATCTGAGAAAATCAGTGGATCAAAGTTTAAAAGTTAGCTTATGTAATTGAATTTTTCTGTCAATACTGTATTTGTTACTTGTCGTTGGTAAATATACTTCCGTCAATAATCTTTATGACTTCATCATTTCGATGATCTAGTAAATATGGCGATCTAGATGGCTATGCGAATGAAAGGAAAATTTATCTCCCATTCAGGAAAAAAATAAATTTGTAAGTAATATAAATCGGCAAATTTGGAGAAAAATTCTTATAGTGGTAAATTTTTAATATTAACGAACCCCACATAAACAGGCATCCCGGAAACTATAGGGCGTACGAAAAAGTTGTGTAATTTAGTGCTGGAAGAAATGACTCCGAGTATTTGAGCGTTTCAAATTCGAGCTCATACATTTAAACGAATACCAACTTGCGGCCTAACTTGCTTAAAGTGTCTAGGCAATTTTGACTTCAAATATTTCCATTATTGCTGTTGAAGACGCCACAGTTTGAAAAATTACCTTCGTCAGTCCAAATAATGGTTCTCAAAAAAATTTCGAGTATCGTTCCTATTTCAAAGCTAGTTGCAAACTCCATTATTCTGTCAGGATCACCTGGATACAGTTTCTGGAAAATGTGTTTTGGTAACATTTTAAACTACTTTTTTTAAGCTCAACCCAGACGCTAGTCTGTAGCACATCCATATCTGAGAAAATGTGTATTTGAAACTATGTGTACTCTAATTTGGATTTACAAGTTCTGTCATGTTTATAAACGAAAATTCTTTGGTATATTCAAGGCCAACTAAGGTGATATTTGTATTTATTGAAATATATTTGTTTGTAATGGGGCGTCCATAAGAAAAAAAGTTGATGATCGTGATCGAAAAACGAAACGTCGGATTGATAAAAAATGTGCAAATTTAGGTGTGTTTTTGGTTTTGCGTTTTCTTTTAATAATAATGCTACAAAAAAAAACGAAATCTCCAATTTTCTATTTTTTCGGATATCCTTGGAAAATTTAAATTTTCAAAATAGCAATAAATTACACAATTTTGCCTCCATTTAAACCTCCTGTAGTTTCCGAGATCCCAATGGTCTAATTTTAATTATTCTGTATATGAAGATTTTGATTGCAGTAGATGGATTTACTATTTTCGTTTGACACAGTTATTATTAAATAAAATGTCAAACTCTTGGTTTTATCGAAACAAGTAATTGTGTTCGCATCATTTTGATACACTTTCTATGCATCTGACAGAATTTGAATGTAGTATTTATGACAATCTATTTCATTCCCAGTGATATTCCTTATGGCACCTACATAAACAAAGTTCCAAATTCGTACTTCCACGGCAGAGATACAATTGTACAAAACACATGTATTATAAGTACTAAAATTGAAGATTTTCTTTGTACAAAAATTGTGGATAATGTTTTAATGGTTAAAATGTATCGTTTAAAATTTCACAAAGATATATTAAATAAAGGTTATTGTTTGTTTTTGTACATTTTAATCATTACCGACTGGGTTATTACAGGGGCGGATCCAGACACGTGCTTCCAGGGGCATTTTCATGCTTCACGAAGGGCGATCCTGTATTTAATTTACGAAAATATAATTTTAAACCCATATTTCTTGGACTATTACATTAAAATTGTCGTTACGTGGTTTAAATCCATAGAAGTGACCTTTTTCTGGGCTCCTGGAGTTAATATTACCTCGTTTTTAAATTAAATTTACTAACTTTGAAGCTCTCGGTGGGGGCTATCGCCCCCCCCCTCCTTGGAGTATATAACTGACTTCCAACAAGGAGATCGTTAACATTTGATGTGAATCATTTTGCTCATCGATCACTCAGAAATACCGCTTAATCAATTTTGATCGTTCAAACAAAATATTAAGCGAAGGTACCACATAATATTCTATAACATGAGATTTATCGTTTTTCAGAAAATAGAGACAAAACAGTTATTATGGGACTGCAAATATATTCAAATGTAATGCTTAATTCGAAGTCAATTCTTTTTTAAAAATACATTGTAAATTATAATATATTTAAGGGGATTCAAAGGTGATTTCAAATTTTGAACTTTAAAATATATCAAAAAATATTTATTGATTGCACAGAGTGTTTAAACTGTTTCCATTTTGATTAATTTGAAGTCGTTTTTTAATATAAATTATATCTGCCTTGTTTCGTTGCTATTTTCTTTGGAATTGCAGTATGCCATTGGTTTTTTAAATACCTACTGTTAGAAAGCCCTTCGGAATTATACTTCAACACCTTCCAAAAATTCGTTACGATCACCATACTCATTTTTCAGACAAAGTGTTGCAACAAACATGCACCAACAGTCGGCTGGAGTTTCATAGTCCAGAAATAAGTAAAAAGTTCATATAAAGGTATGCCCAGAAATGCTTACTTTTCAAGACAATAAATCAAGCTGCTTGTAAATACCACTAAAGATATAGCGTTACTAAGCCACGCCTGTAGCCTCATTTTGATGTGCGCTACCAATATTAAGCCACGCACCTTGCTGTTATCTGATTGGTTTCGATACGTTCCGAGTTGTTGGTTGAACTGGCTGTCATCCATACATGCCTCTGTCAGTTAAATTCAATTTTGACAGGTTGTGAGGATGACGGAAAAATGTTGACGGGAGTCAAATGGACGTCTGTCATCAACCGGAGACAACGTCTTGGAAACATGAAACACAAAATAGACATCCATAAATTAATTGTGGGTTCAAAACCACATAGCACCAAAAGGTTAATAATTAAATTGAGTTTTGTTAGCTAAAGGACAAATGGTCCTCAATGTATAGAATCTGAATCAGAAAAAAATGTTTCAGTTATTATTCCTGCTTTCATGGGGATTTTATACAAAAATATTTCTTCCTTCCATAATATATTTAGAAACTAAGTAAATACAAACATCAAACAAAAGTCTAATACCATGTATTCTTTTCTGATAAATAAATACGAACTGAAATAATTGTTAAAACTAATAATGCATCGCCAACTATTCCGTAGCATACAAAACCGCTTAACACAGCCCTAAACATTAAGAATTGTGTGTACAGTGTACGTTGGGTTTGTAGTCATAGATATGCGGATGAGACTGCCAGACTTATATAAGTAACCAAAAAGGACCACTGCTAGCTATAGCGTAGATTGAGATAATACTAAGATCTTGATGTTAGCTACATAATGATACATACATAATGCACACATTGATTGACTCCAGACTTTCAGGTGAAACTTGTCCACCACAAATAATGACACAGAATTACTACGCGAGGAAGACTTTGTGTAGAAATGAGGAGGCTAAATCTCAAACGGTCAGAACTATGAGGAACGTTTTCAATAATCATTACAACATTACTTTTATAGAGTTTAGTAGGTTGAAGCTTGAGTATAATTTAAATCACACATACGATGGCTTGAATTTCTTAAATTCTGGCATCCCAACTTTATTTGTTTATGAACAAATTTTTTACATTTTTCTGGCTGCACACAGATACACTTGTTACATATAATATCCAGAACCCATTCCTGCACAAACAAGTCCTCATTATGCAAAGAATCTCGCTTAAAATGACATAATCGGCTCATAGTAGAAGCTTTCTTATCAAAATAGTAAAAAGTACAATGTATATATGTGGCATAATCAAGGACCTTCTCATTAAACTTGCAGTTTTCTGTCTTACCAGCGAATAGCGGACACTTAACTAGGCTAATGAAATACAATGTCTAATTCTCGCTTATTGTAGGAATTCCGGTCTGGGTTCTGGAAAAGATACCAAAAAGTGGACCTTAACGTGTGAAGTTTGTGGGAAAAACACCAAGAACCGCCGCGGTTACAAACAACACGTGAAACTTCATTTCACCAAAAAAACTCACCCTTGCGAAATTTGCGGCAAGAAATTTAAACGTAAATGCGAGGTCATTTGTCACTTGCGCGTCCACACTAATACCGGCTGGTTCGAGTGCGATTTCTGCGCTAAAAAACTGAAAACCAGAGGTTCATGGCAGATCCATCGCAGGAGACACTTGAAGGAATTCGAAGTGAAGTGCGAACTCTGCGGAAAGGGATTCGTCACACATCGGGAATACGAAAACCACATGGGCTCCAAACACGACATCGGCAGTTTCATATGCAGCGTATGCGAAAGAAAATGCAGCAACAAGAACATCTGGTTGAACCACATGAAGACTCACGAAGAAGGCTATGGTCAGAACTCGAATATCAAGTGCAGTTTGTGCGACAAAACTTTCTTCAATCAACGGAACGCCAAAGCCCATCACAACCGGGTCCACAAATACGCCGAGCAAGGGTTCATATGCGATCATTGCGGGAAGAAGTTGAACTCCAAGTCGAGCTTGGCGAACCACATCCTTTCGCACGAGGGGATCAAACCTTTGGAATGCCCGCATTGCTCTAGAAGCTTTACCCTAAAAACTACGCTTACGGCTCACATACGGACTCACACTGGCGATAAACCGTACGAATGTAAAGTTTGTGGTAAGGCATTTTCTCAATTGTCTCCGTTGAAAATTCATATGAGGTATCACACTGGGGAGCGGCCGTATCTTTGCAAGCTTTGCGATTCTGGTTTCATAAGCAAGGCAAGGCTCTCGCTTCATCAAAAGAATAAGCATAAAACTCTTGACTCTTTGTAAAAATAAAATGTATAGAAGCTCATTTGGTTTTATTTGCATTTTATATGGTATTAAATAAGAAATTAAATAACTTGCGACCCTCCGATACATATCACATTAGATTAGATCTCTTTATACCGTCCATTCATCGCCCCCTGGATCTAGCCTCCACTGCAAGATTTTGCTGGTACAGTTTTCCAGCTTACCTCTAACCGCGCGACCCATGTATTTCCATTCCTGTTCCGCTATAGATTCACTGACGTCTAATGTTTTTCTTATGTTTCTTATCCAGATGTTTGTTCTGTCTTCTTTTGATGTCACGCTTTTTAGTTTGTTCATCGTTGTTCTGTAAATACCAACATTTGAGTTCCATATCTCGGTATCGTAACTAACTGTATAACACTTATTGGCCAAGACTTGTAATGTCTTTGAAAAATAGTCGCTGTAAGTGCAATATTTTTTCAAAAATTCTGTTTGTTTCCTCATTAGGTGCGAAACCACCATCTTTGACATGTTTTAAATTTGCCAAATTTGGTAAAAAAAAATTTTAGTAAATCTATCCTAAGACAGGTATCAACACAACCGTCGCCATAATTCCCAATCCTATCAATCTCTCCATCCATTATTCTCCTTTGAATATAATGTCTCCTTAAAATGTGCCCTATTCATATATTTGGTTTCTGATCTTTCTAACACTCTTTTTAATACCTCTTCATTTCTTATTTTATCTGGTTATTTGACAATTCTTTTACATAGCTACATTTTAAAATTCTCAATGTCCATGTCTTTTATCCATATAAAACCATACGCCATTTTGAGAATCTTTTTCTCAGCTGCGTGGGAACCTCTCTTGTTGACAGGTCATTTACTTTGAGAAATGATGTTTTGCCCATGGCTATTCTGCTCCTGATTTCAATAGTGCAACTTCCAGTTTAATTTATTATTCCTCGAATCGATATTGCATAATACAATCTCACAATTTTGGAATATTCAATTTCTCAGTTTGCACACGTCTTAAAACTTTTTGATAAACTAATACAGTTCGATCTGATTTGAAGTTTGCATCGCACTTCCACTTCTTGACAATAACACTCCCACAGTTTCAGCAGTTGTGGTTTCATTTGTCTCTGATAACTACTTTTGAAATGAATACGATAGTATATTTTGAATATTTGCATTTAAAATTATTATTTTCTGTTATGAATTTTTAAGAAATTACAATATCTTTCTTATTAAAACCCCTAAAATTTTTGTATGTTTAATGGACAGTCTTTAAAGAATACGATAACGTACTGCAACTTTTTAGATTTAACTCCGTTTAAATTTCATAGTCAATTTTGAGTCATGACTACCCTTATTTACTTCTACAGATTTTTCACCCTGTAAACTAGACCCTGTATACTGTATTCAGTTGCAGATGTTTCACCCTGTATAGTGTTTCTCTTTGTATATTACTATATAGGCGTGCATAGTAATTTTCTTGAAATAGCACTTAAATTTTGGCAATCGGGCTCGAATATCCTACCAAGATTTCACCACCAAATAAGAACTCATAGACCTCGTCAACTCAGGTCATAGTGGATCAACAGATTCTTCTACGTCAATATATTCTTCAACAAACTTACATGAAAATCCGAGATCGGTTAACTTAGGTAAACAGCGTGACACAAAATATTGTGTAAATACATAATATAGTAACAAAATATTTGTATTAAAACAACAACATATGTAGCGCAACTTTTCTCAGTGTAAATCACTCTTTCTATGCAAATAAAAAAAATCAATATTATATAATCTTTCCAGTGTTGAAAGATTCTACGCCTAATTACTTCTCACATAGCATCGACAATAAATTTCAATTTCTTATATCTCCATTTCCTCTTTAAACCGTGACCTATGCCTAACAATTCCATTTTGAATTATACTTTAAATTGTTGATTTTAAAATGCTAGTTACTTTGTTAATCTGTTGTATAAGCTGTTGGTCAGACTGATGACACAATACTTTGACTTTGTGTACCTGTACCCAAAAGTCACTTCTACAACCCTGTTTGATACGCCCGTTTTTCTGATATTGCAATTATTGACAAATTTAAATTATTATTCAATTCTTATGTACCGAAAGGGAAGGACCCGTGAGATAAGGGTGATTTTACAAGCCAAGAGACCAAACCGATACTTCTTTTAAACCAAAGCGGATTGGTTCGTTTCTCATCACAAAGGCTTTTAAACGCATATATGGTACTCTCTAAAATATTCAACGGTCCTGTGCTGACACATACATAACAATCTTCAATTGATATTGGATAGACTATACCAACAGACCAAACCGTTGCTTCTTTTAAACCAAAGCGGTTTGGTTCATGCTTCATCACAAATGCTTTTAAACTATTATTGGGGACAATACAATACAATTTGTAAAACAATTTAAAATCTCATTCGACTTCCGGTTAAAATGGCAGGGCAGCCGCATGTGAGCTTGAGTTAGGTTAGGGAAAAATCTTTAAATGTCTATAAAATTGTATTAAATTCTTCGCGATTATCTAGAAAGAAGTTTGTTACTCCCCACAGACGCTTATTAAGTGATTAAGACGTTCCGGTAGTGATTGGTTTGTGTTAGTATTAGTGGAAGAGCCAGATTTCCAAGGCTGCCCTGTCCTGTATACAGTTTGTACATTATCCCCCATTTATGATTTATTTCACGAACAACCCCATTTTAAGTGATAGATATAACAAGTAGTTAATTTAATTATTCTCCAAATATTTTATGGTACGCTAAGAAAACATTGGTTTATTTCATTTTAAGAGGTTATCTTTTTATTAGTACGTTGGTGAAATTAACAATTTTACATTCCAAACTGGTAGATGGTAACAAGGGTCTTTATCCATAGTCATTCTTCATAGAGAAACCCTTAAAGAAGAAAAACGGAAATCTCATTCGCAAGCCTTTCACTTACCTGGTCTCAGTTTCGAAGTATGCAGTTTAATCGCTGACTTACCGGACTCCTTAATCAAAAATGAAATATATATATATATATATATATATATATATATATATATTTTGTTTTTAAGTTTTCGCGGGCACTAAATGTTTTAGGTGGTTTCCGGGAATTCATCCGCGTATACTCGAATATTCGAGTAACTAGAAGCGAAAGCAGAAGGCTACGAGAATTATGTGAACCGACCTGAAGAGGGCAGATGTGACTCTGCCGAAACGTCGTCATTTTACCATCGATCCCGGCAGGGGTCAGTTATCAACTACGCGAATGTATTCCCGGAAACAACCTAAAACATTATATATATATATATATATATATATATATATATATATATATATATATATTGGAAACATCGAACACTTCATAAACAATGAATTGTTATGAGATGAAACAACCACAACTTGCTCACAAAAATAATTGAACCATAATTTTAGGTAATTGGTGCACTAGTAAAGATAATGATTGTGTAGGTAAGTTGCCAATTAGGTTAACTGAAATAGAGGATAGATTTTGTTTTCTAACTGCAGGAACCCTGTTTATTATTTCTCATGAAGATGTACTTAAAGCCGTTAAAAAAAGAGAGAATATTATGTTAAATCACGAATTGTACCAATGTTATTTGGGTTTGAAACTATCTTTTCAAAATTTCATAATCTCTTGAACCCAAGACAATATATTGTTCCTATTCTAGTACCTTCATCAGTTTCGCTTCCCTCAACTGATTGAAATCTCTAATAATTATTTGTTTATTTAGTACATATAACTCATTTTAATATTAACATGAAGTGTTAAATCACGAATTGTACCAATGTTATTTGGGTTTGATACTAACTTTTCAAAATTCCATAATCTCTTGAACGCAAGACAATATCTTGTTCCTATTCTAGTACCTTCATCAGTTGCGCTTCCCTCAACTGATTGAAATCTCGAATAATTATTTGTTTATTTAGTACATATAACTTAATTTAATATTAACGTGAAGTGAATATGGCCATTTAAGGGTAAAATGAGTCCACAGAAACCCCAAATCTGGAGTCGAGCTATGTTGAATACCATTTCCGTGATTCCTAGAAATCACATAAAAGAATTCGTTGTTTAACTAAAACCTATCAAAGTGACTACGATACTATCTCTTGGAGATTTTCCTTTGAACGCAAGACAATGTACTAGTTCGAGAACCTTCATTATGTCATCTACCCTCAACTGATTGATATCTGAAAAAAAAAATTAAATCTGTCTTTAATGAAATTAAATGACTTCAATATTTTAACGTGCAGTGAATGTCGCCATCTGGAAATTTTAGGGAAAACTTGCTCACATAAACCCAAAACCTGTGGTCGTGCCTGTATAATCTGAAAAAATAGTACTATAATTGCTTCGATAGGTTTTAGTTAATCTAGGAATTCTTTTTCGAGATTTCTACCGTAGGAATTACAGGGAAATGGCGTTAGATACAATACGACTCCCAATTTGGGGTCTCTGGACGCTAGTTTTACCTGAAACTCCTAGATGTCGATATTCACTTCACGTTTAAACAGTAATATTTTAAAATACGGATTGGACGCCTTTGTTTTAAAACTGAAAACGTATTTTCATAAATTAATACCTGATTTTTTTTCGCCGACATAAATGTTGTGTTTGTGATAATTGTGGTTGTTCAACTTAGTGTTCGTCACTCCCTGGGTTAATTTTTCACTTTTTTATGGTTTTTCTATTTCCTAATTCTCATATTGTTGTAGGGTCTCAAGCTTCGGACACAATAGCAACATAAAGTCGTCCTTGCGTTGCGAGGTTTGCGGAAAGACAAGCAAAAATCGAAGAAGCTACAAACAACACATCAGAATCCATTTCAGAGAAAAAATCCACCCTTGCGAGACATGCGGAAAAAAATTCCGAAGCAAACACGAAGTCAACTCCCACCTACGAGTCCATTTAAACAACATTTCGTTTGAATGCGAAATCTGCACTAAGAAACTGAAAACCAAAGGCTCGTGGAAGATCCATCGCAAGAGACACCTGAAGGAGTTCATCATGAAGTGTGAAACGTGCGACCAAGGATTCGTCACTTATCAGGAGTACGACAACCACATGGGAGCCAAGCACGGCATCGGCAGTCACGTGTGCAACATTTGCGGCAGAAAATGTTGCGACAAGGCCACTTTGAAGCAGCACATGAGGAGGCACGAGGACGGGTACGGCAAAGTGGCGGACATCAAGTGCGGTCTGTGCGACAAAACCTTCTACAACCCAAGGAACGCCAAAGCCCATTACTCACGAGCGCACAAAAACCCCGATAAAGGCTTCATTTGCGATAATTGCGGCAAAAAACTTAATTCTAAATCTAGCCTAGCCAATCACATATTACTGCATCAGGGCATCAAACCTTTAATGTGTCCGTACTGTCCAAGAACTTTCACCTTGAAAACTACTCTCAAGATTCACATTCGAACGCATACGGGCGACAGACCGTACGATTGCAAAGAGTGTGGCAAAGCCTTCTCTCAATTGTCACCGCTGAAGATTCACATGAGATACCATACCGGTGAGAGGCCGTACGTTTGCAATCTTTGCAATAACGGATTCGTAAGCAAAGCTGCCTTGTCGGTTCATCAGAGAGCTAAACATAAGACAGTTGATTCGTTGTAAGAATAAAGTTTATTATTTTTATTTGTTTTTTTTATACCTGTCATTTTTTAATATTTATTGGTAGCCTTTCGGGGCTTTACACAAGCAGGGGCGGATCCAGACACGTGCTTCCGGGAGGGCGATTTCATAATATTACATTCGTAATGGTCGCTATGTGGTTTAAACCCATAGAAGTTCTTCTAGGCTCTTTGAGTTAAGATTACCTCGTTTTAATATTAAACACCTCCCCCTCCCCCGGTAGATCCGCCCATGTACACAGACACTTGAACGCCAGATGATGTATCGTTTCTAGGTGACACCTGTAATCAGTTGCACTGATTTGAAAAATGAATTATTTATTTTAATCAACTAAGTAGATATTTTTTAAAAAATCTTTAAACTCGTACGTCACTGTATTTACATTCTATAACCTCTAAATTGAAGTTGTTTTGTGAAAGATAGTTGTGGCATCTCTGGTTTTTATGTTTTTTTCTGAGTTCTGTGGAAATAACACCACATAAACTTGAAAGTCTGTATATTTCAAATAGTCCAAAAGTTTCAATGACTTGGAAACATTTGGACTATTTGAAATATACAGACTTTCAAGTTTATACGGTGTTATTCCCAAAGAAGTCAGAAAAAATAAAAACTCTAAATTGAAACCAATTTTGACACTTTTTTGACATATTTTGCATATTTTTGACAATTTTGTTAATTTTGACAAATCTCACATTTTTGCCATTTTACGTGATGTCGACTTTTTTGTCTTTCCGTTATTTTTGTTAATTTGTATATTATGATATTTTTGATTTTCTTGATATTTTTGCCATTTTTGGCTTTTTAAAATTTTATGTTATGACATAATTTCAGGAGAATTTATATTAATTTTAACGCCTATTCAAAAATAATTACCATACTTTATGCACTGCACAATACTTCCCACACAGCATGAAATATTTCAAGAGAATTGTAGTCGTGATTATAGGAATATTTTGGAAAACTTTGTAGAAGATATATCAGTCATAATTTTAAAATATTTCACTGTAGCATTTTTGAAATATTCGTATGCCCGCTACAAATAAAAACATTTCAAATATATCATGAATGTTACAGAAATATTTCATGATATATTTCAAGAGGTTTTTGGTCCCGAAAATATCAAAAAATATTTTTAAATATTTAATAAAATATATTTAAACTATTTTTATATGTTCAACAAAAGATTTTTTGAAATATATCATGAAATATCACACAAATATTGCATAATTTCATAAAATATTACAGGAATATTTCCTGAATTATTTCAAAAAAACCCTTAAAAATTGTTCTTGTACTTGACTGCATTTGTTACGTCGACTGGAGATTACTAATTTGACATTGTCACGTATTCGACATATTTAATATTTTTGACATATTGATCAATTTATGTGGCGTCGATTTTTTACCTTTGCAATAATTTTTTTTTCATATTTTGAGATTTTCTATATTTTAGTTTTTTGGGATTTTTTGTCATTTTTAATTTTTTCTCAATTTTGACATATTTTAAGAACAAAGAACGTCAGGTCTTGTTACTTGAGGAGAATTTATACCAATTTTTATGCCTGCATCAATTTTGGTTTCTAAAAAACTAATTTACTCTGTAGCTCATAGAAGGCTCAGCATCGGCCAAGAAAGATATTGACGACGACGATGACATTGATTTATTTGGCTATGATGAAGCTGACAGAAGAGTACGTAAAGAAAGACTTAAGTCTTTTTTTAAAAAAAATCTAAAAAACAGAACTCATTACAAAATCAAGTATTGTTTTAGATGTATAGGCATGGTATAATAAAACGTATAAGAAATGACTTGAAATAATAACTAGAAGCATTGAAATGGATTGTTTTATATGGGGTATCTCTAAACTTGTACCTGTTTGTTATGAAATCAATAAATATTGTATATAAAAATAAAATTGATGAACTGATAATATTCAAGAATTTGAAGTAACACTTAAATCCTATGCTGAAGGCAACTAAGAAACCAGAATTTATTGCAAAATCAACCGTTTTATTGTTAAATCAGGTAATGACGAAACTGATATGAAAGAACTTGAAAAATCAATTAGAAGTATTGAAATGGATTATTTTGGGTATCAGTGTTGCTTGTAGGAGTTTGATATTGACAGTTAGCGATTATTTTGTGTTGTCTTTTGTTTAATTATTCATTAATGATTTTTTTGGGGTAATGGGTAATCCTTAAAAAATGGGTTTAATTTATGGTTATCAGAACACTTAGGTTGGTTTATGCGGTATCTATATAGATTTATTGATACGTCTTTTTACTGCATTTGGAAGATTATAGTGAAAGTTGAAATACCTGTTAGTGTGAGAAGCTATCTGTAAACTAATGTTTCAAAGGCAGTTGCGTTTTTGTTATTAAAATATCTATAATAGGTACTATTTTATTATGCAATTGGTTCTTTGTTATTGATGTTGTTTCTACAAGTGTGTTATGAATATTCCCAAGCAATCCATATTAGTGTGTATTCAGTTTTTTTAAGCAACGCAGATGGCATCAATAGAGTTGTGCTTTAGAAGATTTCTTTTAGGTTGAGTATTCTTTAAATTATTTAGAAATTTCTTTGGTTTAACAATTTTGTATTTCCAGATCCGAGGCAACCCCCACCGAGCATGTAGACAGCGAAAATCTGAAGTACACAAAATATGGAAAATACGGAAAACTGTCCGGACCGGTTCAATGTGAAGTTTGCGGCAAAAGACACGAGAACTACCGGAATTACAGGAAGCATTTGGAAAGCCACCGACCCGACAAACCGTACCCGTGCGAAATTTGTGGCAAAAGATTCAAACGGAAATACGAGGTGACCTCGCACTCGCGTGTTCACGAGAGTACGGCTTCCTTTGAATGCGATTTTTGCGCTAAAAAACTAAAAACCAGAGGATCGTGGACTGCGCATCGCAAGCGACACCTCAAAGAGTTCACCACCAAATGTCAATTTTGTGAGAGAGGTTTCTACAGCTACAGGGAGTTGATGAATCACATGGGTGCCAAACACGATATCTGCAGTCACATTTGCAAAATATGCGGAAGGAAATGCTGCGACGCTAACAGCTTGCAGAATCACATGAAAAGACACGAAGAAGGTTACGGAACCGAAGCTAATATCAAGTGCGAGATGTGTGACAAAACTTTCTATAATCCAATAAATTACAAAGCACACGTTCGAAGGGTACACGCTTCGCAGGGTTACATGTGCGATCACTGCGGTAAAAAATTAAACAGCAAACGGAGTTTGGCTAGTCACTTGCTCTTCCATCAAGGCGCGAAACCTCTTCAGTGTCCGCACTGTGACAAAACGTTTCTGCTGAAGAACACACTGACTTTGCACATTCGTACGCACACAGGAGAAAAGCCGCTTAAGTGTAAAGAATGTGGAAAAGGGTTTTCACAGCACGCTTCTCTGAAGATTCACCTGAGGTATCATACTGGCGAGAGGCCTTACGTGTGCCATTTATGTGATAGTGGTTTTGTTAGCAGAACTACGCTTTTGATGCATCAAAAAAAGAAGCATGAAACCATTTAAAGGTGCAATTTGAGGTAGGTACGCGATCGACATAATCGACAGCGACAAGAGATAGGAGACCGGAGATCGCGACAGTCGTGCGACAGGAGATAGGAGACCGAAGATCGCGACATTGTTGTTTTTATCGATTTGGGACCGTCAGCGACATTCAGTCGGTAGGATGTTATTCCCCCAGAGAAAGATATGTATTTCAATTTGTGAACTTAAAAATGGCGTCAAAGTAATTCAATTAATTGGTTGATCAAGTAATTAGAAAACAAATCCATTGTACCAGACGCTGCGGACGATTTTTATTTATGATACAGTATCAGAGGATTGTCTTCTTCACAAGAAAATTTGAAATCCGTAATTTTTGATGTTCAATACGAGTCGCGATGCTACTGCTTCGGAAGCAGTCGCATCAAAGCTGTCACTGTCGTCGAGTGTTTCGCACTTCAAAGTACTTCATCTAATTGTATTGGAAGCATACTTGTTGTGTGTCGGAACCGCCTGCCTCATTTCGTAGTCGCTTGTATGGGTCTCGTATCTCAAATTGCACCAAAACGTTGGTTTCAGTTAATCAGTTGCAAATTTATACAAACCCTACCTGACGATAGTTATGATGAAGAATATGCGTGAAATGTCTACTCACGACATGTAGAGGATTAAGATTTGAAAATATGATTACGTAGACCTTGCATATTGAGAACTCTCTTCAAGGAAAAGAATTTGGTTAAGGATTTTCACGCAGTCTTAGGACTCCTAAAAAATCGTAATACTGAAAGTCCTCACGTCTGTAGTTTGGGGTAAAATTGTTTTCGTTTTTAGAACAGCTCTTGTTTTGCTAATAAAGAACCATGAAACCATCTGTTGTATATGTATGTGTATAAATGTTTTTTTTACTAAATTAAACTGTTTTTAAAAAACTGGAATTATGAGTTATTATTATCAACTTAATGTTCCGGATTTTTTACTTTAGTATTTAAATACTAGACCTTGCACATTTTTAAGAAACCTCTGAACAGTAAAGGTTGTTTTTAAGGATTTTCACATTTTCCTTCTCATGTGTCTCTCCAGATCAGTAGAGAAGGGGTAGAGGTATTGGTTGATTTATTGAACGGTTAAATAAAATTTATCGATATAACAAACTACACGGCACAACAAGTGAAGTGTGTTTTAGAAGAATATTTGAAAATATTATGTTGAACTAATAAATATTTATTTATGTTACTTGATAATTAAAGCAACCAGCTAAAATCAATTTCCCATGAAAAGTACAAATAATTAAGTAAATTTGAAAAATATAAGTAAGATTCATATAAAAAAAACTATTTAAATTTGACATTTACAGTATTTTTTAAGTTTTAATACTCTGCAGGACCAACCTTGGCCCGTCTTAATGCTGCTAGTCGGTTCACCAGAATATATTTAATTATTTGTAAACTGTTGAGCTGTTGTTGGTTAAGTAACTTCCAACGCATTTACCAATTTCAAAAAGTTGGAGGAGGCTGTTGGTGTCCATTAAGTTTCCTGGGCATTTCGGCCCAAGTACGCTCAATACAGTTCATATCGGGTAAATACGATGGCCATTTTTTTCTTGTTTTTCTATCCTATCGAAATGTGTTTGTTTATAGAGGATAATCTCACAAAGTACTGAACCGATTTACAATAAACCTTCACTAATGGAAAGCTGCACTGTCTGTGAATATTGTTTCAAAATTTTAGTTTACTGGATTATGATAAGAATTATTTTTAAAATAACGACGGGGCAATTCTATTTCAAATGACATCCACTGAGTTGTTTTTCATTGCACGAGAATTGACAACTTGACTCAATTACTGAAATTAATAGATATGTGATGCATGAAATATTCAGCAATAGCATTTATTGTCTGATTAATCGCAGGTGGAATCTCAAAAATCAGATAAGTGTCGGAAATATAAAAATATGTCTAATGCTAAAATTGCCTATAATAAGAATAAACCTCAACGATGACAAAAATAACAAATATGCCAAAAGACAAAAATTTCATGAACAAGGAAACTTAAAATATCACAAATTACAAAAATATTAAAAATCTCAAAATATGCAAAACATCAAAATGTTAAAAACAATAACATAAATATAATACGTAGACATCAGCTGAAATACCAACAATGTAAAAAAAATCGAGAATGTCAATAAATGTCAAAATTAATAATAATAATTAAAAATTTTTACCTACAAATTATGACAAAAACTTGTGACCTTTTAGATATAAAAAATGCCAAAAATATCAAAATTGGCAAAAAATGTGTAAAATGGCAACAAAATATCTAAAACGTAAAATGTCGAAATTCCAAAAATATCAAAGATGTTTATTTGTTTACTGAGTGACAGTTGTTGCATCTTTGTGGTTTTTGAATTTGCGCTCTTGAAGTTTGTGGTATTGAAACGTTTGGAAATTCGACCTTAGATTTTGTTGGCTTTGGTTGTGTGGCGTTGAAATAAGTGGGCCTAGGGTTAGTGGGCTGGTGATATATGTGCTTGATATTTAGTGTTTAGGCTTTGTAACCTTGGGATAAAAGCCTTCTGGGAGATGCATAACTTATTAATGTTCATAAGTAAATAAAACACCTTAGTTTAGGTCATTTACGGAGAAAACGAGCTTTTCGTGACAAAATTAATAGGAGAACAGAACCAATATCCAACGTGTTCTAATAATAAAATATGACTAATTGACATACAATTCAGAATTTTTCATCAATGCATTTTTGTGTTTCAACAAAAACTCATAAAATCGGTAACAATTTAGATTTTTAGCTTTTACACAAAATCCACCCATGAAACCGTGTTTGCTACTATGGGCAATGTTGAAGAGAATTGAAAAACGTACAAAATGAGCTGCTATACGATCAACTTCGTTAACTGGTTGCTTAGATAATGGGACGTTTACCCGAAATTCCCAAAAAAAAATAATCACTTATAAATTTTTTATTTTATAGCTAAAACATTCTTATTAACTGAAGCGATAGATCTTCTCATACCCAATTCATGTTCTAAAAATAAATACTGTAGCCCTGATAGTTTTGGCAAAATTTCAGTCAATCCTGTGGAAGACTTTTTTTAATGAAAGGCCATATTACCTCACCGGATGACCCTATCATTATGAATAAACCACCGTTGGAAAGTAGAAGAGTTGATCTAGAGAGGCCTCATGTCACTTTTCCAAAATTTAAAGTATCAATCCGTAGAAGTATTGAAAATATTAGGCCATTCCGTATCAATTTTTATTATAGGGATACTTACCTGTGAAACTCACAAGTACCACCCTTTAACAATTTTTCGAATAGACTAGTCCAGAAAAATTAATACGGAATGGCATATGCATTTCATAGGAGTCACTAAAATGTTGCAAAAACTACCAGGGCTACAGTATTTATTTTTAGAATATAAATTGGGTATGAAAAGATCTATCGCTTCAGTTAATAATTTTAGCCATAAAATAAAAAAATATATAAGCGATTATTTATTTTTTTGGAATTTCGGGTAAAGGTTCCATTATCTAAGAAACCAATTAAAGAAGTTGAGCGCATAGTAGTTCATTTTGTCGTTCTTCATTTATCTACAACAATGCCTGTAGTAGCAAACACGGTTTCATGGGTGGATTTTGTGTGAAAGATAAAAAACTAAAGTGTTACCGATTTTTTAGTTTTTGTTTTTCGTTACAAAACAAAAACTCATCGATTTAAAATAATGAATTTTATATCAATTAGTCATGTTTATTCATTAGAACACGTTGATGTCGGTTTTGTTCAACTATTAATTTTGTCGTATTTTCGTAAATGACATGGAAAATGAGATTTTTAACTGTTTTTTTTTTTGTAAAAAGAATTCGTGTTGAGCAGCCCACAATACATGTAGAACAGACGAACTCATCATTACATGCCAACTTTCTATTGGTAAGTTAGTTAAATTATGGTATATTCAAGACTCATTTAAATTGATATTCCATAAAGAAACGCTTTAACATTTGGTGACGCTTCCGATATGGATATTGTCCTTCGGTAGTTCGACATTACAGAATTGAAAATGATAAAAAAAACATGCATCTATTGTTTTTTAACTTTTGGTTACATTTGACTCCTACTAATTTTATTTTTAATTTCTTATTTCACCTAGATTGAATGAGCTATACGTAAAAGTGAATACAGTGCTTTTGATCAGCTCTCTATTGGGACATTTTCTCGTTTAGAACTCGAAACGTTACTTAAAATGTACAAACTTCCTATTCAAATGCAGTTGTAGTTTACAAAATACTGTGAATAAATACCACGGCGACGGTTTTCAATTTGGTGTTGTTTAAAATATCTGCATGCGCTTGTGTTCTTCGCTTTTTATCTGTACTTACTTTTAGGAAACTCCTCAATTACAAGGACTATTTGAAACGCTTCAAAAACTGCAAGAAAATCGAATGCGGCATTTGCCACAAATCCTTGAAAAGGTATTGCTTCAAACTCCATCTGATGCTCCACACGAACGAAGCACCTTTCACCTGTCCCGAATGCGGCAAAGCATACAAAACGAAGCAATTGATGGTATCCCACAAGAAGCTCGAGCACGAAGGTTTCAAATTCGAATGCGACATTTGCGGCAAAAAATTCACAACGAAAGTGAGTCTGGTCAGCCACAGGAATCGGCACCTCAAAGAATACTTGAGAAAGTGCAAACTGTGTGATCAAGGCTTTTACACTAAACAAGAAGAAAACACTCATATGGGTGCGAAGCACAACATCGGCAGCCACGTTTGTAGTGTTTGCAATAAAAAATGCTGCAGCAAGAATTCCCTGCAGCTTCACATGACGACTCACGAAGAAGGCTACGGCACGAAGTACGACTTCAAATGCTCGGCCTGTGACAAAACTTTCTTCAGCAAGGAGAATTTAAGAGCGCACTACTCTAGGAGCCACATCAACAACCAAGGTCACGTTTGCGATCATTGCGGCAAGAAGTTGACCTCCAAGTCCAGCCTTCGAGAGCACGTCAACCTGCACAAAGGTATCAAACCCCAGGAGTGTTCGTATTGTGGAAAGACGTTTACGCTCACGAGGACTTTGAAGATACACGAAAGAACCCATACCGGGGAGAAACCGTACAAGTGCAAAGTGTGTGGGAAAGGTTTCGCCCAGATTTCACCGTTGACCATCCACATGAGGTATCACACAGGGGAGAGGCCGTACGTGTGTACGCTTTGTAAAAATGGTTACGTGAGTAAAACGGCTCTGCAAATGCATCAGCAGTCCAAACATTCAGCTATACCTTTGTGAATATTGTACTATTGATTGTTTTAAGTTTACGTTTTAAATAAGACTGATATTATGTTAAGAAATAGTGTAAGGTCGAAAATCGACTGCATACATCATAAAAGATTGTTGAGTTCTCTCCCCCAGCTCACTAATTTGTTAAAGAGGGGGGGGCAGGCATGAGTACTGAACGCTTAGAGAAAATTTGAAATAAAATAAACAAAATTCTCTGTTTTAGTATTATTTATTAATTTAATCAATTCTCAATTAGATACCTATGATCAAGTTATTAGAGATTTTTAAATACTTAATGAATTCGGCCGATACTTGATAGACATTCATAACACCATACGCAAGTTTTTGTACACATAGTTTTGGATGCATTTTTTTATGCTGATCACGAATCCGATTTCAGAATCAGGCTAGCAGTCAGGATTTGTTCCTAACCTCAAAAATCATGCCTAAGAACAATTTTTCACAATACAACTGATTACGGCCAAAGTTTTGGATTGCTGATGATGAATCTGAAGTTGGATTCAAGATGGCGGATCCAATACAACGGTCATTCTTTTTGAAATCGCTTGAACTTATGCCATAATAGTTAACTATTTTATAGAATATCTTAAAATATTTTATAGAATATCTTGTGAATGCTATATTACATATTGAGGTCGTAAAATTTTTATTCAACTGCATCATTGGCTCCTTCACGTGGTGACCGGGCAACAAAGTCCCCGAATAGTGGCTTCGTCATCAGAAATTTTAGAAAAACCCACATATCAAATTTAACTTCAATCCGTAGTATTTTGAAAAATCATGTTCTAACGCCGATTTTTTGGGTATGAATTTTTTTAATGTGCTATGTACTTTCCAGTAGTGGTTTAAAATAAAGTTAGTAAGTAATTTCATTTAAATATGCAGTTGGATGTACGAAAGCTGGTTTTAACTATTTCAGAGGGCTTTTTCATCGATTTTCATTATATTTTTTGAGGTTAGGAACAAAATTGTGACGTCCTAACCTAATTCTGACATCGGATTCGTGGTCAGCATGCAAAATACATCGTATATCATGTGTCGCATCAAAAGTACAGATACTTTTTTTGTGTTGTAGTGTAATGAAGAATTCACTGTGAGTAATTTCTACTGAAATTTACGCAACTTAAGATTATTTATATAAAAATGATATTTTCAATATCTGTACCAAGAAGTAACTACAGTATTTCATTAAGTTCCTATATTTATATTCTACTTATGATTTAATTACTAATAATGAACAGGAACTGGATAATTTCAACTTTATTCATAGTTAAATACATTTAAATCTATTTGGTTATTTAACAATTTGACGGAATTTTAAAGCCTATTAATTTTTAACCATTCTAACATTTTAATTTTTTTTATGTATGGTTTTGATTTAGAAAATAACTTTGGAGTACGTTTTTTACTCCTTCTACCGGTTTGACCGATATATACTTTTGTCCGTATATGTTTTCTTAATCAATTTTCGCTTTTTTTTTTGTTTACATTTCCCAGGCTATTATTTGTTTTAAATACATCATTAATATTCTGTTTTCTTAATAAATGAAGCTATTTTCGGACTTGGTTTGCCAAAATTTGTAAAGATTTCTTTGCTGTGCCATCTTTTGACCGTTTAAGGTACTGTGCAAAGTTTGTGTCTGCCAGCAAAGTATCCATTGCCCAACTCTTTAATACACCATGATTAGAACGAAAGTTGTGGGATTTTTCTCCGCTTATCTAATGACGACCTCGAATTTTACTTTGATTGTCATCTTGAAGGTCACGTGAAGGTCAAAATCATTTTTAATAGGGAATCCCATTTATTTCATGAATTTTGGAAAGAGCGAACAATTTCATGTCCGTACATGATCACATATCAAAGTCACTGTCGCTTTTAAAGTGGGAACTTTAATTTTGTTCCGCGGAAAATTTCAATGTAAAAGGTTTAAGATATCTTTGCTTTTACGATTGTGACCTCCCCATGACTTTAAAAGGTTATTTCAAGGCCAACTTTTTTTTAATATTAATATGATCAATATATAAGCAGATTCAAGTGTTCGTTTAATAAGTAACCAGTAGGCAAAGACACAGGTCATACAATAGAGAATAGATAGGAAACTATGTGATAAAAGTTGTCTTCAAAAAATGACAGTCTTCGCCATCTATGATTTTCAACAAACAGTAAAAATGTGCATTTGAGTATTTCGAGTTTGATTTTATTAATAAAATAAATTACAAATGCAAAATAACAAAAAGGTATAAACATAACATTAACAGTTTACAAATATTTGTTTCCCTGTTGTTTCCAGTATACATTTGTGTTTTTAGTCAAAGGTCTGAATGAAAAGTTAACTTATCGCTTCGGTAAACTGACATTTAACATTTTCAAAGGTAAGATTTTCAAATTAACTTCCAATATTACGTTCAAAAAATGGAAATGGGAGTTCACTTAAATTTTAGGTTAACTGTTACGTCGACAACTTAGCCTCAAAAAACATGGATGAACCGCAACAACAATGAGGAATCTATATATATTGAAAGCAGCTTGTGATGACTGCTTTTTTATGTAATATTCTGTATATTTGAATTTTTATTTCTACCTCTTTTGCATTAAGACAATACAATATAAATGATACCCAAAATATTAGTAAATATACATTCAACTCCCACAAATTACTAACAAATATTAAGGAAATAGTACATATTAACAAAATAGGGCACTATACAAAACTCATCTAATGAATCACATCAAAATACATAATATTCACAAAAATAGGAACATGCTTTGAAACATGAACATTAGATCTAAAAAAAAACAATGACTTTTTTTCAGTTTTAAAAAATATGCTCATTTTAAATTACTTAGAGTTTTTAGTAAGGTAGTAACAAAAAACTGTTGAGAAATATTTATAACTTTTGACACTTTGTTTATACATTGATAAGTACAACAAATATTTTATCATCCAATGAAAAACATCTGTCCTTTGGCTTTAACTGTTGACTTCTCATTTGAATTCTACTGTTAACATTTTTTAAATACCTTAGTTTGCATTGGTTGTTCTTCAAGTGATGTAACCACTGTCAGTCTTCAAATTTGTGGCTCTCCTGGCTGTTCTCTTTCATTTTGATAGTTCAAACCTCAAACTCTTACCTACTAAATGTACAAACTTCTTTCTCACCACCACCTTTTTGTGTGCTGCAAAAAAGAAAGAAATTATGAATAATTTGAAAACCAATATTAAATTGCTTACCTTGGAATCCTTGTATAATTTGACATTCTGAAATGTTGGACTCTGATGCATGGTGATTTCTAAAAATGTACTGAAAAGCCTCTTCTTACCACCGTACACTTTTTGAAGAAATTTCACTAACATTTGAGGGCTGGAAGTGGTAACCGGATCTTTTTCTTGTGAAAAAATTGCCTCCCACAGTTCTCTCATTACTTAAAATTAACTAATATATGAACTACAAGAATATATGATAAATGTGAACATACAGGTAAATTTAATGTTGCCAATGCACCTCTCAGTAGTTTGCCATCCTCCCCAATGCACCCTCCTTAAAATGAGCTTCACAAATTACCAACAGCCGGGCATTTACAATACAGTTTTTCATTGTTGATTCTCTGAAGTCATATTTTTTGCTATGGAGTTGTAATATACTGTCTAAAGAAATATAATTAATAAATTACCTTGTAAATACTGTAATTCATTACCTTTCAGACGCTTGATTCAATCAGAAATCTAAAAAAGAAATACTCCAATATTAGGATCATAAGGCTTTTTTGTATGATGTATGATATGTTTTTTAATGATTACTACAATCACAATTGATCACAATTCACAATGAATCATGACAAAAATGACGACAACGACGACAACCGATAACAACCGACAAACTTCAAACGAGTACGAGCCGCTTGAAAATTCTAGATGGCGCGTCCAAGTGTGGAACAATCTCGCCTATCTGAGTCTTAGATCATTTACCATCCAGATATAGCCTGTCAAGCATAAAATCGTGGCAACGCTAGAAAGAGAGGGCAATAGAGACAGTAAGAGGCTATTTCACTTAGTGGGTGGAAGCAGCCAATGAACAACATGCTGAACGTATTTCATTGGAAGCAGCTCCCAACCGAGTGAAATAGCCTCTTGTCCTCTGTTGCCCTCTCTCTCCTTAGTCTTACCACGACATTTGTGCACTGCAGGCTATCTCTAGAAAGTAATTGCTCTAAGATCTGAGTTCCCACCCCCTGGGCAAAGAACTTTTCTGCCTACTGGTTTTCTGAATTGGCAACATTGGTTTCTGTGACAGCCTGTTTGACAGTTATCGGCTGTTTTGGAGTTTGTGTTGGTAATTCTTCATGAATAGATTCAGGCTGGAGTTTCCGTATATTTGGCTGTTGAAGGTAATATTAAAGTAACTCAAACAAGAAACGTTTTCCTGTGTCTTAAGTGTTTGTTTTTAGGCTGGATCCAGAATATTTGGAATACCTCAAAACCTTCAAAGAACCCGATCGAGTCAGATGTAAATTTTGTCCCAAATTGGTGACAAAGAAAAACATTAAATTACACATAATGCTCCACACGAACGAGAAACCGTTTCCTTGTGAATTGTGTGGGGAATCTTTTAGAAAGAGACACCTACTGAAATACCACGTAAGTGACGCGCACAACGATCAAGCAGAATGCGATGTATGCAAACAAAGATTCAAGTCGAAGAAATACATGCTGGTCCATCGGAGATGCCATCTGGAGGAATACAAAATGTCGTGCGAATTTTGTGGTATGGTTTACTACAACCGACACGGTTTGGAATCTCATATTCAAGCGAAACATCAAAAAGTTTCTTACGATTGTCACATTTGTGGAAAAGCTTTAACGTACAAATCTAGTTTGGTGAAGCACTTGAGAACACATAACAACGGACAAACCACAGACTGCGTCTGTCTGTTTTGCGACAAAGCCTTCTCTCTGCACGAAAACCTGAGAAGACACATCGAAAGGATGCACTACAATCAAACTCACATTTGCTATTTGTGTGGCAAAGAATTACGATCCGATGAGGGGCTAAAAAGACACCTGCGGCTTCACGAAGGTGTGAAACCGTTGAAGTGTTCGTATTGTGAGAAAACTTTCGCCACCAGGCCAGGTTTGATAGTTCACGAGAGGATTCACACTGGAGAGAAGCCGTTCAAATGTGAGATCTGTGATAAACGATTCACCCAAAAGCCGCCCTTGAACACGCACATGAGGTACCACAAAGGAGAACGGCCCCACAAATGCAGCATTTGCGATTTGGGTTTTGTAACCAAATCCGCGCTATTGCAGCACCAAAAGTCAAAGCATGGCGGCGTTGTTGGGGTGTGATAGGATTTCGTCAAAGACATATGAAATGTAATATGTCAGAACATTGTAAAATGCACGTGTTTTATGTAGAAAGTCACAAAAATCACATTTATAATATTTCAGATGACCACGTTTTAACCTTGGCAAGCGGGATCCCATCATAGAGCGGGGGCAGAGGGCCTGATTAAAAATTTGAGCACCAAAAAATGTCATAGAACGCACAAATAGTATTGTAATATAAAGAGTTGTCCAGAAAAACTGAATTTTATTTTCATGGTATTACTATTTTATTTATAGACCCGTTTTATTTATATACGGCTTGTTTTGAAGGCAATTGTTGGTATCAAAGTGCTGACTTCATATTTTTTAATTTAATTTAAAAAAGCAAAGGCGGGCGTGTTTAAACTTTGGCAAATTTTAAAACATGGACCACTCTCTAGAGTTTTGAAACATTCCAAAATTAAAGTTTTAATAAAGTTTGTTGTCATTAGCAAGCACCATTTTAGTAACTGCCAATAATTGTAAATGGCAGCGGTATCCAACGAAGCAAAATTTTACATAATAAGGGAAAATAGATGTCGGCATGTTAAAGCCTTTAACTTGGCGTAGGTCAGTTATTTTTTGACAGCTTCTAATGCGCTATTTCTCGTAGAAATATTCAAGATTTAAGAATCGTACTTTTAAAGGTTTACAGAATACCCAAGGAAGTACCAGGATGATTTAAAGTTTTGACAAAATTTAAACATGTCCATCATTTTGTTTTTAAAACCAATTTAAAAAAAATGACATAAAAATAAGATTAATTTTTTTTGAACAATCTATATTTTTTTTAAAATTTCACAATAAGTACAATTTATAAATATAATACGTTCAAACAAATCATGTATAATAGAATTTTATTCCTTAGCCTATTTCTCATTCAAGTGATTTTTTTTAAAAGATTGCTGTCGTTGTCTAACATTTGATGAATTTGTTAACAACTGATCAACAATGCGACCTTTGGTAAATAGTTTTTGATAGTTGCTCATCAATTATTTATATCCCTGCGAAACAGCTACATGGCCGCCGAAAACCGTTTATTCTCTTTCTGTTCGTCTGCCATGCATTCTTTCCAAAAACGGAATAAAGTGTTAAAAATCGAGGCTGTCCCTCCAAAAGCAGGAAGCTGGTCAATTCAATTGTAAGATTCTACCCGTTTCTGCTAGAAATAATATTTGTCTCTGATTTGTTTAGGATATTTTTTTGACATTTTCATGTAACAAGTATAAAGTTCTAATCAGATTTTTTCAATTAAAAACCTTGCCCCACAATTGTAACTATGGGCACCGAGGTTAATACTAAAATCATTTCGATAGAATAAACTGTTAGTTGCAAACAAAGTGCGGGGTTCATTATAACGTGAAAACTATTGGCTACATCGCATACTTCTAAAAGGACATTTACATAGAATTACAAAAATTTCAAAATTAATTTTTCTGAAACCCTATCGGAGAATTTCCCAATGAAGAAATGAAGATGAAGTACATATCATTTAGGAAATCACAGTTTATCATATTGTTACAGTGTTTAATGGACTGTTTTAATAGAGAAATTTTCTGGAAATTATTCACCGTAGTAAAAACTAATTCATCGATAAACAAAATCTTTGGCAAAACCGTATATCTACTCGTCACGCACGTTAGACAGCCAAGACTGCTACGAGAATAATCGAGAGTAACGAGGATAGGATATAAATGCGAACGCACGACAGGAGCAGTTCAGTAGTGGAACAGCTGATGTACGTTTGACTCATCGTTGTAACATTTTGTGGAAGTATTAGTCTACTAGTGATTGTGAATTTATGGTGAAAACAAAGAAGAATCATTTTCGGTGTAAATTAATTGTTTTAAAATGCACGGAATTCGTAATAATGTTCTTTGAAGGTATATTCGAATATTTTATCGTTATTATTGGATAAAATGGACCGTGAAAGCATTATGTTTTCAATAAATCAAAATGAATACTTTTCTTACAATTTACCTAGTCGTTAAATAGGAAAAGGTTTATTTCAAGGTATTTTATGGTGTAACCTTTATCTTCAAGTTTTGGAAATGAATGTCCTGATTAAAGTATTTAATTTGAAAATCAGAAATCTGTCTTTTGAAATTTAAATGAGCGAAAATGTGTCCATAACTTTCTGCGAGGACCTGATTGACTTGAAATTTTTGGGTCGTGTAGAACCGCTCTGGCGCCATTTCTTAAATTGCATTTTACTTTCTGGCTCATAAAGGTGCGCCCAGGTCTCATTCTCAGTGACTTCTTCTTTGAAGAAGTCCTGTTGTTCTGGTTGAAATGCATCTAGGAGCCCTTGACAAACTTCCTCGCACCTCCTTCGATTCTCATGGGTCAATTGCTTAGGAATGCGCTTAGCACAATTGTTGTGATATCCTAAGTCAATCATCATATATATGGATCTGATGGTGGGCTACCCAATAAAGCATCTCATTTTCTAACATTTTTTATAATCACCTTGTATAACTATAATTCCTCTCACCCTATATTGCATCTATCATAAATATGCAACTGCTTTTGGGCTAGGAAATGTTGCATTTTTATTATAATATTTTTTTAAACAGCACTGTATAATATTTTTTGCACCACCTTATATAGCTGTAATTATACTGCGCCCCCTATTCCCAGAAACCTGTAAATTCAACCGCGAATGGGCTACTATATTTATTTATTTTTTCTAATCACCCCGTATAATTATAATTGCACTCTGTCCTATATTTTAAACACTTTATATATGCAGCTGCTTGGGCGACTCTAATATCTGGAATCACCCTGTGTAAATATTATTTACGGCGTCCTACATCTCAGTGAATTTAAATATGCATATGTAACTGATTTGTGCTACATATAATATTGTAACTGCTTTGGGCTACATAATAAAACATTTGAATTATCCTGTATATCCTATAACGATATGTATTGACTCTCAAAACAACTTTATTATGTGCCTTAAATTAACATGAAAACGCATAACTTTTTACGCATCAAAAAATTACCTAACCAGCATTTTTTACTTTCAATTCTTGAAGGGTTTAGATGTAAAAATGTCATGCTAGACAAATATCAAAAAGTGATAGAATTCTTTTAAGATCCTGCCCATCAATTTGTATTGAAATAATTTTTCAAGAGCAGTTTCAAACTCAAGTAGGATTTGGAAGAGAAGTTAATTACATATAAATAAGATGTATACAAATAAATAAACACTGTATCTATTATATTATTAGATAAAAATGTAAAAAAAATATTTTTGCAGTTAAAAGAACATTAAATTTTAGGTGACATGTTAAAATTAATTGAAAAGATTACCATCATGAAAAAGACTGCAAAATACTTAATTCTTTTTTGTATCACTATAACTTATTCAAGTTCCATTTGCACATGTCAAATATAATTAATTAAAAAATATTTGCATATTATATTTCGTGATTGTTTCTAGCTTTTAACGCAAAACTTAATGAAACACATACTTTTACAAAATATTAGTTAATTGTTATTAGACTTGCGATAACTTCATGGGGTTCTTCTGTAAATGCGCAAACTTCTTATAAACACATTCAATTTGGTCACTTTAATAGTTGCTGTCGTCATCGTTTTTATAAAATGAATAAAAAAGAAGGTTTTAGAGTATACATCTTAGTAAGTAAAACTCGATTATTTAAATAATAGAAAGACCTCAATGTCAAATTATGAACACACAATATTAGATTAAAGCTTAAGCTACTTGTTCATAGATAGCGCCTTCTCAAATAATTTATCTTTAATTTACTTATTTTAAAAGAAATAAATAAAGATTCTTTATATGTTCTGGACATCTACGGCACATTACTTTTGGAATGTTATACGTTTAATTACCCTCATTTCAAACAAATTCTTTATATATTTTGCACATCTACGGCACATTACCTTTCTAATGGTATACGTTTCATTACCCTCCTTTCAAACCAAAAGCCGAAAAAGGGGTAGTGCGTTTTCCTCTTCACGTATTAATAATAGTATACTTATTTGCTCAACCCCAAAGATATTCCTGCATCTTATGGTGTTTGTTTTTCAGGCTGGATCCGGAATATTTGGCATACTTGAAACCTTTCAAAGAACCTGATTACGTCAGATGTAAATTTTGCCCCAAATTTGTGACAAAGAAAAACATTAAATTACACATAATGCTCCACACGAACGAGAAACCGTTTCATTGTGAATTGTGCGGTCACTCTTTCAGACGGAGTCACCTGCTGAAGATTCACGTAAAAAACGTTCACGACGGTGGAGCTGAATGCGATTTATGCAATAAAAAATTCAAGTCGCAGAGATCCATGGAGATCCATCGAAGATGTCACCTAGAAGAATACAAAATGTCGTGCCAGTATTGTGGTAAGGTCTACCACAATCGACACGCTTTGGAGGATCATATAAAAGTGAAACACGAAAAACTAACTTACGAATGTCACATTTGTGGCAAAGCCTTAACTTGGAAAACAAGCTTAAAGCTGCACATGACGACTCACGAAAATACCGGACAAACCGATTACGCCTGTCAATTGTGTGATAAAGCTTTTTATGCTCCAGGGAGACTGAAGATACACCTCAAAAGATATCATTTCGATAAAACTCACATTTGCTATTTATGTGGCAAAGAAATACGATCCGCTGAGGGACTAAGAAGACACCTGCGTCTTCACGAAGGAGTGAAACCGTTGCAGTGTTCGTATTGTGAAAAAAAGTTCGCTGCCAGGCCAGGTTTGATACTTCACGAAAGGACTCACACTGGAGAAAAGCCGTTCAAATGTGAGATATGTGATAAACGGTTCGCTCAAAAGCCACCCTTGAACACGCACATGAAGTACCACACTGGGGAACGGCCCCACAAATGCAGCATTTGCGATTTAGGTTATGTTACCAAATCCGCGCTCTTGTTTCACCAGAAGTCCAAACACGGTGCGCTGTTGGAGTGCGACACGAATTCTTTGAAGATTTTTCAACCAGAAACCAAATGAAATATCATTATAAAAAACATGCGTTGTATATGGAATGCCCCAGAAATATTTCTTTTATCAGATTTATAACAGCGCCTCTTAGAAACAGTTTTAACTCATTTATGCACTTTACCAATGTTTTTGATTTGTTCAGATTAACAAGTATAGGGTGTATAGTGTGAAATTACTACTTAGTTGTTAAAGATGCCACTTCTGACACCACATGTTATGTTAAGTACTTAAATTCGAATAATAATAATAATTTTGACGAAGAACCACACTTTCAAACTTACTGAAATTATGACCGAAACTACTTTCTGAAACTTTCTGGCAGCTTTCAGGAACATCGGCGTAGTGGGAAGTGTCGATTCACTTAGACAACTCTCATTGCTCATATGCTCCCCGCGCCCCTAAAAGTTTTCGTGGATTGTTTATTTTGTGATGTGCAGTCTACAGTTTAAATGTTTTTGTATATTTATTGTTTCTTCATATTTACTTCGACCGTAAACGTACTAATTTATGATTAAAATTCCCAGTTCTGACACCAAATGTCAAGTACTTCTTAAATTCGAATAATACAATTTTTGACAAAGAACTACGCTTTCAAATGTACCATACGTAATTTCGATTACGAGTACAATACAATTATATTAATATAATCAATGACGTGACTTGGCCAAAAGCGAAGTTCGTCACAGTATGATCTAATTATTTGACACTTTTAAATGTTTGTAATACTTAAACTTAAAACAATAGACAAAAGTGGTACCCGGAACCGAGGTATTGATTTCACCTTAAACAGGAAATTAAATTCAGGGTCGGTTCTGTGTTGCTACAACAACTATCCAATCGTCAATCTACTATATTTGGGCAAAATCCAAAATAATCCAGTTGTTTGTCATTAACTTTTCGTTATAGCTATCATCCTTTATGCCTAAATTGCAAATACAGACCAAAAACATTTTTCAATCTTAACTCCATGTAAATTTTTAATATTGTCCATTCTATCGAAATTTTATAGTTGGGGTCTAAAATTAATTTGTTAGTATGACAACTGTCCACATTGTTTCACTCAACATGAATTTTCCTATTTACTTACTAGAGGCTAATACATCTGTTTAGAGTCAGTATATTAGGTGAAAATAATCTGTAAGAAACCCTTGTAACATACTTACTACAATGAAGCCACCGACCCTTCAACTTAATAAATTTAATAATTGTTCGATTTTATTACATCTTTAATAAGGTTCCAGCAACACATTTTGGAACATACTTTCATCAAGCACAATTATTGTCTGTCAATCTGACTCTTCTAAAAAGTTTTGTTCAACATTGTGACTATACGGTGTAGCTTCTAACAATTGCTGTCTCTATATTGCCATTGCTATTTACAACGCATTTAACTACAACTTCTTTTGCAACTATCATTTGCAATTTCCATATTGCTAACCTTTCTAAGTCCAACTCTGTAGTTTGTCTTGCAATCTCTCTGATCACCAATTTTATATTTATGTCGCTCCATCAGGGCAATATTTTTGAGGTTGATTTTGTCCTTAACTCATATTCTAGATGTTCGACTCCTCTTTGCTTAGTAGTAACCAGATCTCCTCTTTTAGAGGTTTTCAACATTTTAATATTTATTCCGATTTTGTCGATTTATATGCCGTTATTTACTGATCCAAGCAAGTCTACATAAAGCTTCCTCTCGGCCTTTATCATTATAGTCTCATCTGTATCAACTTAGGCTTCTGGCCAAATACTCTTCTGACAGATAATCTGTTTTGTTTTGCTCCTCTATAATACTTTTGATTTCTTAGCGTTATTTTAATTGTGAGTTATCACCTAGTAAGTCTTTTTAAAATTTGAACTCACGCTTCATGTTATCATTTGTTTCTGAGAGGATCGTTTAGGTTTAAACAGAGTGGTACAGGTGTATATTGAAATAGTCTACACAGTACCTACCTCTGCTCTATCTTTCTCATCGTAATTTTGAGATTTCCTAATACATTGCATTAATACCAAGTTTAAAAGTAGTCCTCTAAATGAACTTCTTACAGAGTATTTCGAAATTCTATTTGTTCGCTAAATTCTTTTTATTATTTAACTTATATATAATCCTGAATTTAAACCGTTGACACCATACTGTTTGATTTGCTTCCTTTAAATACTGGGTATCGTTTATGCTTCATCAGGCTTATTGGTTTTCCCGTACAAGCTTCACAAAGGATAGTAAACTATTATTTGAAACTCGCTAAATAGGTATATCGAAATTTCATCAGGATCCTATACTATCACAATATCAATTTAGAACTAACATTGGAAAGATTATACTACAGCGTAATCCAAGTTAAAAATAAATGGCGCTCTATTTAAATCACTATGAACCAATTCTGAAACTGGAAAACTTTGGTATAGAGTTATTTTATCGATAGCTCATTAGTTGATTTCAGGCCTATATATAAAAATGTTTTATTTATAATTAAAATTAAGTATATTTCTGGCAACTCATAGTACGCATGTAATGTGACTAATTTAAAGAAAATAAATAAATTATTTTTTGATAAATTATTGTTTAATTTTGAATTGTTACGTTTTAAATTTTAATTTTATATAGAGCAAGGTCATCATAGGCAGTTTTCTTTAATATTACATAGTAAACATGAAATTTAAGGAAACCTTATTTACAAGCTTGTATATATATATATATATATATATATAAGTTTTCGCGGGCACTAAATGTTTTAGGCGGATGAATTCCCGGAAACCGCCTAAAACATATATATAACCATCTAAGCACTAACGGCACTGAAATCCCTATTCTTTTATCTCCTACAATTTTCTATTCTGATGTATTTTTGTACATCTTTTCATGCGGTCAATGCGTGAACGAGTCCGTTCTTGAACAAATTTACTTATTTACCTATTTATCAACTACGTACTAGCTTACAGCATTCCGTGGAATAACTTATACCAACATCTAAAAGTAGATTTTTAAGATCAGTAAAGGGTTGTACACGTTTAGACCTTATAACAAATGAAGACATCAGGCAAGAACTGTTGGTACAACCAATAACTGATTTAACAGGAAACTACAAGACTAAATGGAAAGAACTTGTAATGAGGATGTCTCCAGCACGAATACAAGAAATTCTTAATTATAATCCCGCAGGAGGTAGAAGTGTCGGCAGACCGAGAACAAAATGGGGAAGACGAAACTTTCAAATTGCCTAATCCCGGAAAGGTAGAAGAAGAAGAAGAAAAGTCATCCAAAAGACTTATATCAGGGGAACGAGGTGGGTAACCTTCAGCCCCCATCATAGACACAGCATTTACGATAGAGATTAAACAGGATTCGTGGTTGCCCCTATTAGGTAAAATAACTGGCCTATTTATTTATTATCAATAATGTTAGCCTATGTAAGTAGAAGGGCTATTGTAAAACGATAATTAATTAGGGTTCTGGTCTGTTAGACCATAATTTCAAATTATCAGACTAGTTTCAGTTCCAGAGCACCTACATAGTTCTTCTGTACTCAAAATAAAAGATGAACCAGAATACTTGCGTGCGTCTTGGAAGAGGGAGATAAAGGCTTGGTCAAGAGACCCAAATGTTTAGACATCTGCCACCCAAGTTAGTGTAATTCTGTGATGTTGGTTGCTGATACCTTATATATAAATTATACTTTATTTTCGGAACTGAAGTGGGTCACTTGAAATTATCAAATAAGTTACTCGGTGACAGGCGAGTCATCAGCACCCACTCTAGAGGTTACGTCACCCTTGCTAAAAAGACAATTGCCGCCCCTTAGAATACATAATGTCCTGCAAATCTTTTTATTCTATTTCTTAAGCCGCGGTCTTCTCGCGGAGGCTGCCATTCCAAGTAGCTGACATAGTCCTGGATACTGCAGCTCTAAGGATATGAATTGATGAACATAACCATCTTCTGAGGGACTTGAGCCACGAATTTTGCGTCTAACTGTTGATGATTTGCCCTGTATCTTGACCTCAATTTAATCGTTTTCCCATGTGTTGTTAATAGTAACACTTTTTGTTCTACCACACGGCTAAAGACTTTTTTATTTGTTTCTCGTTGTAGCCATGATATGTGAAGAATTATTCTATAAAATACATTTCGAAGCTTGCAGATTCTTGTCTAGTAATGGGTTAAAGTTCCAACCGTATACTAAAACTGAGAAGATATATCATCTGACTATACGAATACTAAGTTTTAGGCTAAAATCTGATCTTGTGATGAATATTTTTATTTGTGTATAAACACCTGTCTTGCTTCGTGAATTCTAGATCTCATTTCTTCATCGGACCGATCTGCCCAAATATTTGAAAGGAAACTCCTGCTTATATTTCCTTTCATTACCACATTTGCGTTGACATCTGCTTTTGAGACAATCAATGTTTTCATGCAATCCCAATTGTTCATTGTTCATATGGTTAAAAATGTGATTAGTTATACTGAGCCATTCTATCTGGCATAATTACAGGAACAACCGCATACCGAACGTTGTTAATATTGATGGCCTCCGTTCATTGTACATAACGCTTTTCTGAAAATGGATTCTGAATATGTGTATGTTAAAGAGGAGTGCAGAAAGCATGCTACCAGTCTCACTCCCTAATTAATACAGCAACCATCATGATTGTCCAACTTGCCAGTAAAGGTTTCTTATTGGATGATTCCGAATTTTTTCCGGATTTCGATCATTTTATGCTACTTTACACACTCGAATGCATTTCAATAGTCGTTCATGTTTCTGCATCTCTCTGTAAGATTAAGATAGAACAAGCATCACATTCGCCGAATTTTCTTCTAAATAAAAACTGGATGTTGCACTTTTTACAAATATTTCAACTTATTCCTTCCATATTGTTAGCCTCCCCTCAATACCCAAAATGCCGTCCCAAATTTTGGCGCCTCAGGCAAATGTCCGAATTGCCCGGCTGTACAGCAGGTCCTGGGATCGTATAGGCTTGCCGACCCCTCTCTTATACTATACGTATGTGACAAGCTTGTTCTTCTAACAACGAATATTAAAGTAACTTACATTAACCAAGAAAAAATTTTCTGTGTCTTATAGTATTTGTTTTTCAGGCTGGATTCCGAATATTTAAAGTACCTGAAACCGTTTAAGGAACGTGATCAAGTGAAATGTAAATTTTGTCCTAAATCTGTGATAAAGAAAAATATTAAATTACACATAATGCTTCACACCAATCAGAAACCGTTTCCTTGTGAATTGTGCGGCCAGTCTTATCGAAGGCGATTCATGCTGAAGTACCACATACAAAAGGAACACAACGGTCAAGCTGAATGCGACGTATGCAACGAAAAATTCAAGTCCAAGACATACATGCTGATCCATCGGAAAAGCCATCTGGAGGAATACAAAATATCGTGCCAGTTTTGTGGCAAGATCTACCACAACCGGCAGACTTTGGAATCTCACATCAACGCGAAGCACGGAAAAGTCTCCTACGAATGTCACATTTGTGGCAAAGCCTTAAGTTACAAATCCACTTTAAAGTCGCACATGAGAATCCACGGGGACGACTCCCAAGTTGATTACGTATGTCGATTTTGCGATAAAGGTTTCTCTACGCTCGTGAATCTCAAGTTGCACCTCAAACGAACTCACTTCAACCAAACTAACATTTGCTATTTGTGTGGCAAAGAATTGACCTCTAATCTCGGACTGAAGAAACACCTGCAGCTTCACGAAGGCGTGAAACCGTTGCAGTGTTCGTATTGTGAAAAAACTTTTGCCACCAAGCCGGGTTTGATAGTTCACGAGAGGATACACACTGGAGAGAAGCCATTCAAATGTGAGATCTGTGATAAAAGGTTCACCCAAAAGGCACCCTTAAACACGCACATGAGGTACCACAAGGGAGAACGGCCCCACAAATGCAACATTTGCGATCTAGGTTATGTTACAAAATCCACGCTTTTGCTTCATCAGAAATCGAAACATGGGGCGTTGTTGGAATCCGATGCGAATTCTTTGAAGATTTTTCAACCAGATAATCCATGAAATCTTTCACATATGATCCTGAATGTAAAGAAGCATGCGTTGTATACAGGGTGTCCCTGAAATAGTAAAAACCAAATTTATAACAGTTGTTTCATTTAAAATTGGCTAGTTGACTAGTATTAGGAATTTATTAACGTTGAACGTGGGACGTGAATCGCTAGTAAATTATAATTCATTTATATTTTTATTGTATTTTATAATATAAAATGGTGTCTAAGTGATACCTAAGTCGCAATGTATAAACACATCAATTATCATGAAAAAGTGTTTGTTTCTGTACCAACAAATGGTAAAAGACGGCAAAAGTGTGTGATGATCACTTTGATGACATTATTAATTGTAGTTTTGAATTACCATTAACAATTACTTATCCACGAAAACAGAAATTGAGCTGTACTAAGCGCCAATTATAACTTGTATCCTAGATATAATATTTTTTTCTGTTCAAAAACAAATTAGACTACGTTTTACTTATAATTGGATACTCTACATGAGGTACAAAATCAAATTCAGTCAGAAAATGCTTTTCACGTATAAAGCTGTTCCTTCAAATCGCAAACTGGCTGAGTAACCAACATAACCTAAAAATACTACAATAATGTTTTTCAAACATTTTTTCTCAACGATTTTGTTTTTCTTATATCGGTATAATTTGTCCACTAGATGGCTAAGTTAATATTGTAAGGTGGATGGTTTCTACCTATCTAACCTAAAAAGTGTAGCGTACCTTTCGTTTTTACGTTTTTAAATGTTACTCTTTTATTAAGAAAAGTTGTATATTTTGATAACAAAAGAGTCTCATGAATTCAAGTAAATCAGAAAAAGTGAAAAACAAGTAAATACTGTTTGTTTGCCTAAAAATTATAAAAACAATAGTGGCTAAGCTACCAGCTTTGAAGGCCTGCCGGGTTAACGATTATGAAAGTTCTCAACAAGAAGACGACTACATTTTTTTATTTTAGATGTTCATTTGGGTATTCACTCGTTACAATGGGGTCTGAAAATATAAATAAGTTAGTTTTTAGAAACCATTCTGAGGAATGAAACCCGAATGAACATCCAAACCCAAAATTGAAGCTTCGGTATGCATTCGACAAGACTTACTGTAAGTCAGAATGTAAAAAAAGAAAATGTTCGATAAAAAAAATTCACAAGAAGTTGTAGGTGGTGAGTACTTTGTCTATATGAGAGACTTTTAAAGAGTTTAGAAGATAAACTGAAAAGTTATGATGACCTTGATGTATTAGATTCTTGTATTAACCAAAGTTACCCAAAATGCATATAAAAATATAATTTATTCCTTAGCAAGCTACTGATTCTTGCCGCCTTCGACTGTTAGGTGACTTCGGAAATCGCTTAGTGCGCCAGGGCCGTTTGTTTATTAGAGGTCCGTGACATTTTCTGGATCATATTGCAACTGATTCCGTGGGTTTAACTTTATAAATGTTCACACTCACTTTCAAACGTCTTTGTTTTACCAAAATAAATTCACTAATTACTAAACAAAGTGAGTAATACTATGGAAACAGCTGTCCACTTCTTTCCCTGTCGATTCAATACACTCCGCAATTTAAACTGCTCAACTCGTACGATAGTCGGCCTTAAATAAGGATTGTCGAAAATACTAGAATTGGATGGTTATTTATGATTTGCCAGAGTGTAGTCAGAACCTCGGTTCATTCATTAAATGAAGTTTTCTGGGCTGCCTTTTTTACGCTTTGTGATTATAAGGCCGGGCACAGACCTACCGTTTCTGTTCTATTCTTATAAGAACAGAACAGAAAAGAATTGTAACAGAAGGCTAGAACGCAATGCAAAATATATCAAAGTATACCTACCGATCCGGAACGGCAAGAACGCCCGGTCAGAAAGCAACCGGCCAGCGTCCCCGGTCAGAACGTTCTTACCGGTAAGAAAGAGGCATGGATTACGTAAGCTCCATATATCGGCACACACAGCCCGGTTGCAACCCGGCGCTGGCGATTTTACCACGGTTGTCCTACAACATGCTTTTGATCGGTTCGTCATCTTCTATTACGAAATATGATATATTCGATGTAACTACCACAAGCGCTACATAACGACTGAGGGCAAATCAAGAAAGCCCGTCGACCGGTAAGAGTGTTGCGATAACCCGGATTCTTTTCTGTTCTTATAAGAAGAGAACAGAAACGTTAGGCCTGTGCCCGGCCTAAGGGCGGGCGCAAACGCTCGGTTTCCTGATTAGGTTTCCTGATCAGGAATTCAGATCCGCAATTCCGCGTGCCTAGCGCAAACCATTCGTCACGGTCAGTTCGAATAGAGACGCTTCTGTGAACGCACAATTGGTCGACGAGCATGTATTGATTGCGGTTCCGAATGGAAATTTCCGTGCGTATGCGGCGAACGATAAGAAATGTATCTGAGCGCTGGGTTCGGGGAGACGCCATTAGAACTACCCGAACGCACGGAATCCGAAACGAACGTTAGGTTCTTTTCCTTTCGGAAATAGTAAGTACGTGTGCGCCTTGTTGAACATTTTGTATGTAAATGGGGCATTCAGCTTTCCGAATCTGAATTCCTGATCAGGAAACCTAATCAGGAAACCGAGCGTATGCGCCCGGCCTAATTGCCGGTTTTTGAGTTTCCATAGAATTCGCAATGTGTTTATAAGACAGATTAATTTCTAGAAAATCTCTTCATTTTTGGCGACGTAAAATAAATGTTATAACAATATGTACATTTTTTTTAATTTTTAAATTACACTGCATAAAAATCACCGTTGTTTTTGTAGAATAGAAAATTTTCTCCATTTTTATTATTATTTATTAAAATCAGATATGTGGCAAAAAAACTAAGGGTACTATTTGAGCTATGCTACCGAGACCAGCGACAGGAGATTGCGACATGAAACATGTCCGCTTTCTATGCAATTATATGAAGAACATTTGAAGACAGAGACGAGCGAACGCGACAGACAAGAGACAAATTTTTTGCGACTGCTTCCAAAGCAGTAGTCTAGTTTTGAGCTTAAAAAACGACCGATTTAAAATTTTCTTGTGAAGAATGCAATCTTCTGATTAATTTAATCGCAGAAATAGACCATAATCATATAAAGACGTAAGCGTAAATGATAAGTGATTACTAATTAACAGTGAATAAAAATCGTCTGCATCATCTGGTACAATGAATGGTTTTGTTTCAAAATTACTTCTTCAAGAAATATTCGGACTTGCTCGACGTCATTTTAATAATAATATTAATAGTTTATTTTGCACATTAAAAAACAATGGTGTTAAGTATAATAAAAAGAGTAGGTATAAATAAAAAAATACAATAAGTGCAAATGCAAAATTAGAGCAGCAAAACAATAAAAACTGATACAAAGTGGACACCCTATCACTCATAGTCAATACATATTCTTAGTAGATTACAATACGTACAAATATTAGTAATAATATTGATAATAGTTTGTTTCGCACATTAAAAAAAATTGAAATTGGTACATTGTGGAACGTATAAGCGTAATTAAAACGTAGATATAAATACAAATAAAGTAAAGATGCAAAATTAGAGCGCCCAAACAATAAAAAATGATACAAAATAGACGCCCTATTACTCATTTTGAGTTTACAAATTAGAATACATGTGTTTTTCTCGGTAAACAACGTGCTACCGATTGGATGTCGCTGACGTCTGTCGTGTTCCCCAAAAAAGTAAAGGTACACTTTGAGCTACGCGACCGAGACAAGCGACGGCGACAAGAGACAGGAGGTTGCGACACGCGACACGTCTGCTTTCTATGCAATTATATGAGGCACATTTGAAGCGCGAGACAGAGACGCGCGACCGCGACAAGAGACAACTTTGATGCGACTGCTTCCGAAGCAGTAGTGTCGCTTGTCGCGTGTGGTTTGGAGGTTAAAATGGCGGATTTAAATTTCTCTTTTGGTGAAGACAATCTTCTTATTAATTTAATAGAAGAAAATAAATCATTAAAGGATCCTCAGAGTACAACATATAAAGATGTAAGCGTTCTTGATAATATCTGGAGGGAGATTGCAATGAAAATAAAAGAAACAGGTATTTTGTTTATATCGAGTGATAAGTGATTATTAATTAATAGACAATAAAAGCCCTCTGTGTTTCTACTCTGGTACAAAGGATTCATTTCACATCTTCTTTTTCTGTATAAATAACACAATAATAAATCATATTCTTCAAGAAGTATTTGGAGTTGTTTTGATGCCATTTTTAATTCACGAATACACGTATTTATGACGGCAGAACATCTAACCAACTGCTTGTGGCTTAATGTTAGTCGTGTTTCCCAAATAAATACGAGCGACGTTGTCTCTTGTCGCTTGTCTCGGTCGCGTAGCTCAAAGAGGTAAAGCGACAAGCGACGTTGTCGCGGTCTCGTGTCTCTTGTCGCCGTCGCTTGTCTCGGTCGCGTAGCTGAAAGTGTACCTTAAAGCGACATTTTCGTGCTCTTCTGTCTCTTGTCGCTTGGCTCGGTCACGTGACCCAAAGTGTAGCTTAACTGTGTTAGAAATTGCTCTAAAAACCCAAAATAGCACATGAAAACTCAACAGCAATAAGAGTTTTACAAAAAATTAACTTAATTTAGACATAAAATGAAGAAAATATGCTTTACACGGTAGTATCTAATACTGTACCGTACATTAGAAGTTCTTTTCAAATAGTTTAATGCAAAAATGATTAATTTTGTGAATCATCATGTTTGGTATAGATTAGTTTTATTGGAATTTAAATATAGTTTTTGTCTCTGGTTCGAATTAGAACATATTTCTGAACATTATGTATAAGCATGTTTGCATGTCTACAAATTAATATAAATATATTTCCGAAGATCAATAAAACGATATTTTAGTAAAAATTTGGCATTTTATTTTATAAAATAGACCAACGAGAACTGTTCCACCAAAAATGTGATATCTTTCTTTGTACCCAGTGTATCTAGAATTATCTTCTCTCTCTTCGGAAGACTGAAGTTGCTAAGGAGGAAATACGTATTTTTAGCAAAAATGTATTTTTTTTAGAGAAATAGTTTTCAGAATAAGATATTTATGAAATAAATGTTGATATTACAAAGGAACAGGCTAAAATTTGTCGGCCCATAATAAGATTGTTTTCCTAACAAGGAAAAATTCCTGTTTCTGGTTTTTACAAAATGTTTTAGTTAAACTATATAATTTAGATTCTCCATATTTGATAACAGTTTATAAATTTTAAAATAAATATAAGAGGTTTACCAAACCTTTTAATCTCGTGAGTTTTCAAGAACTCAAAAAGTGCATTTATTCATCTCCCGACCAGGGAAATAATTGTACAAAATTGTGTACTATTCTATTTTTTCAATAAACATAATATACAATTCATAAGTGTGAGTAAATCCAAAGTAAAGTAGTTATTTATTTTTTAGATATTGACTAATTTCCCAAATTTATGTTTAACTGATTATAAATTAAGTTTCCTGACATACATTTTATTTTAGGTCCTTCGAGACATCCATCTTGAATAATTTAATATTCGGCCCTGGACTATCGATTACACCAATCAAACAAGAACCAGAAAGCCAATACCCCGTAAACAATGTAGCCACGATTCCTTGCAGTTTCCATAATGGCTTCTTGGACCCTCCAGCCACTTTCGAGTCAAATCCAGCTGTTGATGAAGATTATAATTCTTCAGGATCAGATCAACGCGCAGAGGACCCTTTGGCGGACAACAACTCGGTCTTCTCCTCCATGGTGAAGTCAGATTGGGGACACGTTGACCTACCCATAGACTTCTCCAAAATGATAAAAACCGAACTCGAAATAGCAGAAACTACCTCAATAAACGCAGAACCTCTAGACGAGACTAACATTGTCGAATGCTTGAACGAGATTTCCAAAAAGAAAAAACCCGTTAAATCTAAACAAGACAAATCAATTGAAAATCCCGTGGACCTGGACGAACCGATTCACTGTGATGTTTGCAACATAACTTACAAAAACAACGTAGCCTTCGCCCTTCATTCTGATACCCACAGCGAGGACGGGAAATTCAGCTGCCACTTGTGCGACTACAAAAACGCATCGAAATATCACATCGAGATGCACATGAGAGCCCACGAAGGCACCACCAAATACAAATGCGAAATATGTAGCAAAGCGTTCACCGTCAGTACCCATGCCATCGAGCACAAGTACTTCCACACCGGCGAGAAGCCTTTCCAATGCGAAATCTGTGGAAAGCATTTCATGTTCTCGTGGTTTCTGACGTCACACAGACGGACGCAGCACTGGGAGATCATGACGGGAAGTCCTCTAGTCAAATACGATTGCAAGATATGCAACAAACATTACACGTCTTCGACGGGACTGAAGAGGCACAACTACAGCAAACACAACGCCAGTGGTGTAGACGCTTCTGTATTGTGCGACATCTGTGGGAAGAGACTGTCCAACAAGGAAAAGCTCAAGTTCCACAGAAGGATTCACACCGGGTACAAACCTTTCAAGTGCGAGATATGCACGAAGAGTTTCTCCAGAAAGGAGCAGCTCAAAGAGCACGAACGGGTTCACACCGGCGAGAAACCCTACATTTGTAAATTTTGCGGAAAAGGCTTCACCCAAAGATCACCTCTGAGAATCCACGAACGGACTCACACGGGTGAAAGACCGTATATCTGTATGATTTGTGGTAAAGGGTTCATCTCCAAAGGTGTTATGGATACACACATGAAGAGTTGTTCGGCTTCTGTAACACGTTCGAATCGTTCGTAGATGCTCCAGTTTATAGTAGGTACTGATCAAGGTACTGATATTGTAGTTGGAGTACAGACATTTATTCTAAGACTGCAAATTCTAGTTGTAAGACTTCAACTCTTCAGGCAAATTCTATTGAACGACAATTTGTGATCGGGCACAGATTTAAAAGTAACTATAAAGTCTCCGTCTTAAATAAGTCATGTGCTTGTCTTTTTTCTTTCTGTTTAATTTTGGGTTGAAAAATTCTTTGCAAATGCTTCCATGAATGAGAAGCTTTTTAGATGCGGATTTTTGTGACCAAATTTCTCGTTAGTAAGCCTTCATAACTTTCCTTCAGATCTCATTTATTTTTTCTTTAAAGCTTTTGTATGATAACGGAGAAATTATGGTTTAATGGTAGAGATTTAAAAGAAATTGTTGCATATATCAACAGTTCTGTTGTAGAAGTAGACTTCTACAATAAATATATTTTAAGGTTGTAGCTATGTTTCCATTATGATATCTGTACTATTCCTAGTCTTGAAATCATAAAGATTGTGGTTCAGGGACTGATCTTTTAACCAGGAAGCAAGGAATTTGGTGATGATGTAAACGAAGACAGAACTAATACTAACTAGATGTCGAACATTACATCGCACATTAACTACTTTTTGATGCTGCTGTGATCGTTTTTGAATTGCAAAGTTTATATTAGAATCTCTGACGGCTTTTGCGATCTCTTGTTATAAACTGACATATAGATATTAGGCCCAATTACAACTCTTAATTTATTCCGTTATTAATTATCATGCCTCCACTACCGAGATTGGAGATAAGATGCACATGATGAGGTATTAGATGATAACTGAGGTTGGAACATGGTTATTCTTGAATATGGATGGTATAGACTAACTATTCTAGTATTAAACATAAGCCTGTAGTTTTAAATAGCCAAAGATTTCTTTAACTTCTCCACATACTAACAACAGCACCGAAATGTGTTTTGTGCTGTATTGCAAATTTAAAATCATCTTGTTGAAATAGACCCCAAACAAGTATTTGCAGTTTCTAATAAATGGTTTATAAAAAGTATAATAATATTCTACTCATCTCTATGGAAATACGGCTATACAGAACTTTGGTATTATTAGAAATATAGAAGCTTACCATATGTCAAAAAATGCTGGTTTAGGTTTCCAAAAATAACGGTTAGGTTGTTGAACAATTGGGTACTTCAAAGTATTGACTTCAACAGCAGTGAACAATTTGTATGAAATTATTCCTAGATAAGGCCACTTAGAGAATCAGAAGTTTGGAATGTACTGAAAAGAGTGCTGAGCTTAATTCACGCACGCATGGAGAACATACTTATTTGAAAAAGGAATCGTTTGTTTTGAGGAATATACTGCTAGTTGATTTCAGGGCTTTTAACGTTAACAACATTCCCAAGATTTCTTAAGAATCAAACTTCTTTTCTTAAATCAAGTGTTCGTAGCATATGTCAGAATGCATGACGTTTACTTTATTGATTCGTGTATATCAAATTTTCCTTACATCTAGTTTTCCAATCCTGAATGTGTACCGTCTTCAGCAGTCTGTGTTTCCGGATTTTAAGTTGATTGTAATTGTTATTTTTGTGGTATCATTTTCTATTCATTTATAGTTTAGGATTGAATTCTCTTGAATCATCTTTGATACAAATTCTAAGGATTCTCAACTTTAATACCATCTGATTGATGACCTATCTTTATATTTTTTGATTTATTTCACCAAATCGTCAACATTTCACTCCATTCATATTCTCTCTATTCTCTCCCAATCGTATTCCCTTAACTGTTCTTAATATTGTTATTTATGTTGTATTCATTTTTATTTTGACTTATCGATGTGTATGAGCTGTTGTCTGTTGTATTTATATGTGAATCCTTGTTGATCTTTCAGTATGGCTAATGATTAGATACCAAATATATACAGACACAAATGTTTTCCATCCTGCAGCTACATATCAAATAATTACGCCATCAAGGATAACTGTTTGTTGTATCTAGGTTTTTCAATGGTAGCCTATGTTTTCCTCATTTATTTAGTATAATTCACTAGCGAGACAGTTTATGAACTATAACTATAACTGCTAGGCATATTTCTTGGGTTCTTCTTTTTTCCAATAGCCAAATTCCAAAATTTACTAGTAGAATCCAACAGTATAATCCTTTTCCAACTTTTCGATAGTACTTCTAGGTAAAAGATGTTCACTATGCTTGTTTTGAAAAGTCATTTGTACATTTAAAGACCGATGTTTAGTCATGTACTTGCTGACTAGTCAATAAAGAAGTTGTTGGCCCGTGCAGGGATGAGTTTTTAAAGCTAATTTGTACTTAGTTGTTACGTTTTATATTCTCCACAGTATTTAATGATATCAACACAAGATTGGAAATCATCATTTACATTGTCTTCACCGCCCCCATGAACTTCACTCATAGTTGGCTCCATAATTGTAGGCATATTTTCACAAAACTTCCTTTTTTAAAAATCTCGCAGCCTAACCGAAAAGATAAAATGGTTCCAGATCAGGCGAGTAATCCGGATTCTTTAAAACTTCTGAAAGTATTTATAGATCTGATCGTCAGGTATGTAATGTAGTTATTCGAATCTGATGATTTACATACGACGCTTGTTTAGACATTTATTAGCGAGTCTATAAAGACGCTCTGATATGTCTTAGTTTTTATAAAATATGTTGCAGAAATGGCCTACGCCTGATTCGCTTTTTCACGTGTTGATCAAAACAATTACAATTCGTTATAGGTATAAAAATGTACCAATTTTAAATATTTTCGACAGAGTTCTTCGCCGATTAAAGTTGTTCGATAGAAATTGTCTACAGTAGTTTAATTTATTTATGCACGTATACCTAAATTGCTTTTTGTTTCTAAATTAACCCGAATAGTTACCTCTTTGTGTTCTCAAACATGATCATTCACCGGCCATTGAATACTGTTGTAAGGAATTAGACATTAGTGGGATGTGATCATGTTTGATGGTAGCCCATTTTTATATATAGATTCAATTACTTAAGTAATAGACTATTGTAAATTAATGCAAATAAATTGTATTCCATGAAGAGCTGTTTTTTTTTCTGCACAATATAATATGTTGTGGTCTATTTCGTTATCTCGTTATCTAGCATACACGTTAGTTTTAATATAATAATTTCGGAAATAATTGGCGGGAAATTTTAAAAGCTGGGTTTCAGGAGAAAGGTGGAAATAGGCGACGCAGACGACAAGTTGTTTTTAACGGATCATGGCAAAACATATTTTGTCATCAAGTTAGAAGCTATAAATACATTTGCGTCGTTATATACATATATAGACTTGGGTAAGTTTGCCAAGTTACTTTTAATTCAAAACATTGTGACTAATATCGGGATATTCCCAATTAATTTTGGCTGAAGATATGCTATTTGTTAATTTAAGTGTATTAACAATTTATCTACCTATATATAGCGACAATATTTCCCTCTAATTGACCTTCATTCATGAGCATAATCATGTCAGAAAAAATGTGTTGCATGCATTTGTTTGTATTCTTGATAGAAGATATTGAAATACTTTAACAATCATAACCTTAAAGTCTTAATCTTTTACATACAATATTAAAAGTTATTGATATGTGGCTGTTCATTTTTTAAACTATTTTGAACTTCAAAATATGTATTCGGCATATTACTGTTAAACTTTTTAATTACTAGATCCATAATTCCTTCCTTTCTATTATATAATATAAACAATTCAAACCTTTATTAGTTGTTTGTAACCGCGTAAACGTTGTATGTGGCCCCAACAACTCGATATTTTTTGTTCAATATACAGGGTGTTAAGTAATGCAGTGCAGATATTTTGGTAGATGATAGAACTATTAAGTGTAAATAAAAAAGTCTACTATATGTCAAAAAGTTCATGAGCTACGAGAAAAAAATGTTCAACGTAAGCACTTTCGTGTGTTGCAACAGATTTACAAAATCAGGTACCATTCTTATCAAATGAAGGAACATTTAAAGCAAACATAATTTACATTTTCAACAGAGTTAATGCAACAGAAATCATATCAACATCCTATCAAATTTGCTTTCGTAGACCGTAATAAAGAAATTATTGCGGAAGGTTATGGTTCCGTATTTCAACAAAGTAAGGTGAGGTTTATTTGTTATGAATGTAATATTTTTACGTGATAAGTGAGAGAATTGGTTTTTGTGGTAGTCCCAATAAGTACATAAACCTTAAGTAAAGATGCCACAATTATCATTCAGGAAACAAGTTTTCGTTTAAGTTTACGAAATATGAGGTCGTAGTTAAGCATGGAATAAAAAAAACACTGAATTATTGATGAGTTTTTTGTAAAATTTAATGTTGGTAACGTCGGGTAATGATACGTTTTATGTACATACATTTTTTAGATATTTTTTTAAATTTCAATGTAGTTGACTAAGTTATTATTACTAAATGCTCACTCAGGCAAGGAAATGTTTAAAAACAAGTTAAAAATAATTCCCTTACAATGCTTCAGTAAATCAAACATAGTGTATTGACATTGTTGTTTCATTAAATGTGTTCTTTTCAGAGGATGTATTAAGAATATTCACGTCCGGTAAGGTTGCTAGATATATTGAAATTTCCAAAAACTAAATAATGAATAGGTCATTAAATATACAAGATAGATATGTCTTTCTTAAGAGTCTTTAGTTCATACTGATTAGTACTATCACCTATCAAAATATCTGCACTGCATTATGTTACACCCTGTATATGCCCAACGATTTCACATTGTGGTCTTTTAGTACTTGTGTGTTTCCATACGTTTTTATACGTGAACTTAGTGTGTGATATCAATGTATTTCATACACCAATTGGTGCCTCCTTCCAGTTCCCTTTCCCAATTGCCTGGTGTAATCTCCATATTTCAAGTTTTGTTTCCAAGTTTAATACGACACCTCATTATTCCACACGTTTTAACATTTCGGATGCAGTTTTATCAGTCCAAACTGTGTTTTTTTACATTAGATTCTTTTAATGTGTTCCATTATTATTGCGTGGTTTCTTTTTTTGTACTTTTCAATTTTAGACAAATTTTTCCTCAAATAGTTTTTTATATTTCTTAGATATAATTTCATCATTTAATTTAAAAAGTTCAGATTCTAACGGTCAGTCTCAACTAGGGATACTTCTTCTTCTTTTTTTATAATACTATACAGGATCCTGCGGAGGCGTTTATTCCCTTGTTATAAAATTTGACTATTTACAGCTGCTTTTTGTAGTTCTCCTAGTTCTCTAGGCTACAGCCAGACTGGCGGGATTTCACGCCGCGTTTCGGCACGAAAAAACGCAAAAACAATAGGCCGTACTATTTCAAATCGGCGAGGTCAGACGCGGCGTGAATTTCTACCCAACGGGTCGGTGTCGGGCGCATCAGCCGCCGAAGGATAAGATCGGTTTCATTTTTCTGCGTTATTTCCGCTGTTGAGTGGCCACACTGGTAGAAAAGAAGCGGTATTCATTTCGTCATAGAACTCAACCAAATAGAAGGTACGCGAATGACTGCAACCGACGTGGACAAGGTAGAGCTGGATTCCAAGCCCGTGAAAAACTGCTGATGTGGCATACTATGTGAGACCTCGAAAAGAAACGTAAAAACGCAGCGTGAAATCCTAAGGCCAGACTGCGTTTTCTACGTTTCTTTTCGAGGTCTCCCTTGGCCACACACGCCGGATGCAGTCATTCGCTTGCCTTTGTTTGGTCGGGCACCATGACTAAATGAATACCGCGTTCTTTTCTACCAATGTGGTCACTCAACAGCGTGAAATAATGCAGAAAAATGAAACCGATCTTGTCCTTCGGCGGCGGACCTTGGAAATGCGCCCGACACTGACACGTTGGGTGGAAATTCACGCCGCCTCTGGCCTCGCCGATTGGGAATAGTACGGCCTATTGTGTTTGCGTTTTTTCCTGCCCAAACGCGGCGTGAAATCCCGCTAATCTGGCTCTAGCATTATTCTTTCTTCTTCTTTTTCGTCCACTGACGAATATTTGTACGTCAGGTTCCGGTCTGTAAGATTTTTTTTATAATTTTCGGAAGGTGATTGCTTGCCTGATCAATCCATTTATTTCTTGATGTGGGTCCTAGATATTTGTTTTTTCCTAGATATTTGACTTTTACTTTTCTAACAATTCTTTCCACCATCACACCATACTTAGTATTTCTCTCGTTTAAGTTTGTAGTTTATCTATATTTAAACCAGGAGTTACTCATAATAATGTCGTTTGGGCTGTATGTTTAATTTTCACTCTTTCATATCATGCTTATCATTTTTATATTACATTTGTAACTGCTTTTATTTTCTTGTTATATCTTAATTGCCTTGGCTTCCCAATCGTGCAGTTACTTTTATATCGTTATTTAGCCCGATTGGTAAATATTTTGTCGTAGAGCCTGTTCTTGAGTTTTCCTTGATGCTGCAGCACCTGTATTTTGTTTTCCGCACATCTTGTTCAATCATGCAAGTTTCTGCACCTTGCTTATGTTTAGATTTTATTAGTGGTTTTAGTCCTTTGCTACAAAGTTCTTCATTTTCTTCTTTTTTTAATTCTGTTCTTATATAATATCATCGTTTTACTGTGAGAAGCTTTTAGATATTTTTATTGTTTTCTTTTACGAATTTTTCTTTTACGAATTTCCTCTACTTCCCGTGTTCAAATTTATCTCACACTATTACACCAATCAATATAGATTTTTATTGTGACATAAAATTCAACAGCACACTGTATAAGCCATCACGTAAATAATAGTTTATAAGTCATAAGTGACATAATTTTAACAGCAAACTCGTAGAAGTAAATTGTTTGAATCTTAAAAACTCCATAAAATATGGGGTATTTTCGTTTTTTTCTTATATTGTAAAAAGTAATGATCTGTTCCTAATGACGTCAATGGAAAAATTGTAGAAAATCAGAAAATGAATGTTTATAAGTTGAGATCGCAGCATTTTTCATAAAGAAAAGCTGGAAAAACCAATGTAAAGTGAGTGATTAAAAAAAAATCAAGACTTGGTTGTAATAATAGCTGGAACCTTAATCAGCCTCCTAGTGATAGCTTATAACGTTGAGATTAATAACGCTGAAGATCGACATTGTACGTTATGTAGATCTTGCAGAATTGCAATTTAAATAATTTGTGGAAATATTTTGCAGGACGTATCGTATTAACGAGAGCCGTATGCTAAATATATTTTGAAAGCTTATAAAATGCACATATTGAATTTTTGTCATAGTGTCGTAAAATGTATTAATACTGCTTTTGAAATTTGGCTTAAACGGTGGACTCTCCGATGTTTTGACAATGTCGGATTCAGTTAGTGGAAAAAAAGTCATTTATAATATCAGTAAACAGTATACAGGTAGGCATTAACTTAATAAACCAATGAAAAATAGACCTTAAGAAAATTCTAGATCCGTCCATGTACCTTGACAGCTATTTTAAGTGCACCGCTGGCTGGCTGTCGCATATTCATACATTTAATGTAACGTTTACTAATATTTTAAAACAACTTCTCGGCATTATAGCGAAAAACCAAGATAGACAAATTGATGTGGAATTTATAAACTTTCAAAATATCTTTGGTATATCCTGGTCCGACTAGTCTCGTTAATACGGTGGGATGTGCAAAATAACTCTCTAAATTATTTAAATTCGAATTGTTCAAAAACTACTTATTAATAGTAATCATCGTGAGCCCATATAAACTTAATATCATAAACTATCGCATTGACTATGACTAATATTCCAGTATTCGTTACCAGAAAGTTATAAATTTTTGAAAAAAATCCACTTTTGTCCAGTTTTTCTAAGTTTACTCGGTATGATCCAATCAAGATGTATAAACACTCATTAAGAAGAATTTCTTATTCTCTACAACTTTCCTGTAGACTGCATTACGATTCCTCCATTACTTTTTATTATATAACCAAAAAAACAAAAGAAATTCGTATTTTTGCGGGTTGTTATTATTTAAATCGTTTACTTCTACGAGTTTGCTGTTAAAATCTTAGCACTAATTGTCTATAAACTGACGTGATGGTATAAGTGAATTGCTGTTGAATTTTGTGTCCAAAAACGAGTTAAATTGTACTGTATAAACGGGGGTTAGTTTATAATCCAAAGTCCGTTCATATCGTATGTTCATTGTTATTGTTTTTACTTTACTTCTAAGTACCTAAGTCAACTCATCGTAGAACAAATATTTAACAGTTCAAACAAATAAACTATTTACTCACCTCGCCCCCCTTTAACATTCATTTTATATACATTTTTAGTTACACTTATTTTCTTTCGTATTACTCTTAGTTTCCATAGTTGACGCTGGAGTCGCAGTAGTCGCCCAGGTTATTTTGCTAGTTTCAGATTTTCTTCCATGCAGAAACTTAATTGCAGTTACGGTTCTATGACTAAACAGATTAATCAACCAAATTCTAATTTCTCATTTTTAGGTTCTTACTGCACATCAAAAAGGAAGAAATAAAAGAAGAAATAATTTCGGACTACGATGTAACACCGAACAAACTAAGCAAATCAAAAATAAAACGCGAAAAACGAAATGCCTTCCCAAAAAAACGAATCGACGTAGCCCACCCGCCTCCCATTGAACTGGACGAACCGATCCAGTGCGACGTTTGCAGCGAAACCTACAAGAATAACGTCGCCTTCTCTATACATTCCATAAAGCACAACGAAGACGGCAAGTTCTCCTGCCACATCTGCAATTACCGCAACGGTTCCAAGTACCACATCGAGATGCACGTCAGAGCTCACGAAGGTACCACCAGTTACAAGTGCGAAATCTGCAACAAGGCTTTCACGGTTAGTACCCACGCTTTGGAGCACAAGTACTTTCATTCCGGAGAAAAACCATTCCAGTGCGAGATATGCGGCAAGCATTTCATGTTTTCCCGATTCCTGGCTTCCCACAGGCGCACCCAACATTGGGAAATCATAACGGGCACGCCGCTGATCAAGTACGACTGTACGATCTGTAGTAAACACTACACTTCCTCCAGCGGTTTGAAGCGGCACAACTTGAGGAACCACAACACTGAGGGCATAGACACGTCCGTGCTTTGTGATATTTGCGGTAAGAAAATTTCCAGTAACGAAAAGTTGAAGTTCCACAGGAGGGTGCACACCGGCTATAAACCTTACCCTTGCGAGGTGTGCGGCAAATGTTTTTCCACGAAAGAACAGAAGAAGGAACACCTCAGAGTTCATACCGGCGAGAAACCGTACATTTGTAAATATTGCGGGAAAGGGTTCACTCAAAGGTCGCCCTTGAAAATCCACGAAAGACAGCACACTGGTGAGATGCCGTACGCTTGTTTGTTTTGCGGAAGAGGGTTCATATCGAAAAGTGCCATGGATAATCACATGAAGCACTGCAAAGTGCCGTTATTCGAGTAATTTATTTTTGATAGTTTATTGGTAATTTTGTTGTTGTTAAATCGGATTCATAGTTTCGTTCTTATATTTGTGGAAAATTCAAATAAATTTTCGACTTTAACTCGTATTTTTTCCTGTACTTCACGACCAATGTATTTCATTTTTAATCCTACCCAAAAATTTGGTTGTCTGAGTGGTGCGCTGATTCGTAGCAGGAATCCTCATATATAACAAACAAGTAGAAAAATATGTTTTTTCATAATTATTTAATTTCTTTTAAACAAAATATACATTCGGTCAACTGAAGGATGAAAATAAAGGGTTGTAAACTCCTTTACTAGTATTGTACAATAAATTTGTTACTTTAGATTGTGTTTTGACGTTCACCTTAATATTCTGAGATATAAAATAAGTTAACGAGATTTATTTTATTTATTAAGTTGGGCTTTCGGCTATTATACAAATTGTATTTAATTCTTTTTTGAGGTGCTCTTTTCATAAAGGAATCGAAAATGTTCCTGTAGCTGATAGTTTTTGAGTTAGTGGACTAAAAGGTGAGTAATGAATTGTAGTTGTAAAAGTAGATTTGATGTATGTATTAAAGCTTATAAATAAATTGTTACGAGTAAGGGTGGGATACAAAAACTTTAGCCTACAATTTTGTTCTGTTTCAACTGTGACTGAGATGTTAGGGTGCAATTTATTAATAAAACGGGAAAATACCTAATTGGCTTAATGATCCTGTACGCTAAGTACACTAAGATATCAGTAACGTATCTATACCAGAAACGTATGTATTTTTTTGGCTAAAGATGAACTCACAATGTTATCTTCTAAACTAAACATAAAAACATCGACAAGTAACGGGCTTAAAGGAGAACCCATTGTTAATCAATTGTTTTGAACGTAAAATTTACAACTTGACAATAATTTTGACTCACGACATACCACGATTTAATTTTTTAACTGACTTTGAAAGTTCTACGGAGTTCTTTATAGCGTGCATTGGCCTAAAATTTGTTAATTTGCTAATTCTTTATTCATTTTGGTAGTTCATATATTATATATTGGGTTATTTATATATGAAATTACTGCTAAGTTTCGGTGCGGAAGTTTTTTAGATTCATTATGTTATATTTATCAAAATTATTAATTAAACTCGATGATGTGTTATTTGTAAAGTTTTTTTTTAATATTTGTAGGATCTTTTTTAATTTCTGTCAATAAATTAATTCACCTTATATTGATATTAATCTCAAGGAATTATTACTACGGCATTTGATTTATCTGATTTAGTAAGTATTAAGTCGTTAGATATTATTTTTTGTTGAACTGTTTTTATAATATGGAGATCTTAATTATGTGTAAGTATAGAAAAGATAGAAATTTGTTCGATTTGATAATAATTATTCACTATCACAAAGAAACGGCTTCCACAATAATTTTAGTATTTAGTTAACTATCAAAACTGGCGTAAACCGATACCTTCAAATGAGCAATCACTTGACATAAGACCCTGTTTGAAATAATGACCACAGTGGTTTTACGTCATCTGTTACCACTACTAGAGACGTTTATTTTCACCTTCCAAATTTCATTAATGCAAATATAACCGTTCAAAATATACGAGTGGGGAGGAGACTTTAAATTGGCACTGTATACGACAATTTGGGAAGTCATTCAAATACTGTTTCCTTAAAGTAATATTTTTTTTTAAATTAAATAACCTTAATTACACAGGTCAACATTTGAACTAAGCGGAAACACGGCATGCCTTATAGTGTACTAGGGGTATTTCGGGTCGCTGATTACGATGAGAGGTTCGGTTGACCTTCATCACGTCAAGTTCAAGCGCATTGAAGGTCAAATCGAGAGATTTTTTGTAGAATTCTCTCGATTTGACCTTCAAATTACCTCTGGGAAAAAGCGCAAGGTCAAACAAACTATGGATTCGAACTCAGAGATCTCAAAAACATAAACAGGATTTTTTTGGTAGACCTCTCTACATTTGACCTTCAAATGACCTTGAAATAACCTCTGCGAAAAAGCCCAAGGTTAAACAAACTACGGATTCGGACTCAGAGACCTCTAAAACATTAGCAGTCATTTTTTCACATTTTTTGGTAGAACTCTCGATTTGACCTTCAAATGATCTTCAAGTGACCTCTGACAAAAAGCGCAGTCAAACAAACTATGGATTCGAACTCAGAGACCTCAAAAACATAAACAAGATTTTTTTAGATTTTTTGGTAGACCTCTCTAGATTTGACCTTCAAATGACCTTGAAATAACCTCTGGGAAAAAGCCCAAAGTTAAACAAACTGCGGATTCGGACTCAGAGACCTCTAAAACATTAGCGTACATTTTTTCACATTTTTTGGTAGAACTCTCGATTTGACCTTCAAATGATCTTCAAGTGACCTCTGACAAAAAGCGTAGTCAAACAAACTACTGATTCGGACTCAGAGACCTCAAAAACATAAGCAACAATTTTTTCAGATTTTTTGCTTGAATTCTCTCGATTTGACCTTCAAAAGCCCTTGACTCTGACGATGAAGATCAACTGACCCTCTCATCGTATTCAGCCACTCAAAAAAACCCTAATACTCTATACGCCATGCGGTGTTACGGCTTAGATCAAATGTTGACCTGTGTTATCTTTAATATTTATTAAATCAATTCTCTTCTATCAGACACGCTTCTGTTAATCCTACTTCCTAATCCTCATAGTATTCCAAATGCTAAACTGAGTTTGTTGGTTTGTCCTTTCATAATACAGAACCTGAGAACCGGATTGTTGAGATTTTCTGTAGAGATAGCTTATGGGCCGAAGAGTGACATAATCCATTTTTTTGATTCCTCTGTGATAAGATCTGGAAAGCTTAATGTAATTTGTAATGTACGTTATAGCAGATATAACGATTATACTAAAAATAAATGACATGTTATTAATGCATGCAAAGGTAAATTATAATTATCACCGTTTTAATGCAAATTAGGTGTCATTCCATTTTTAGTTGTTAATCGGATCAGGCTGAAACTACTAAACGAGTACAGACGATACGAGATAGAATGCAAATAGGAATGTCGTTAGCAAGATATAGCTAAACTTTTATTTTTTCGCATCAATAGTTTATGGGTTGGAGAGTGACATAGGGTACTTCCGGATATATTAACGATTCCTGTGGAATTCAACTTTCTGATTTTAGCAGTTCCTGCGCTATTTCCTTGTTTTCTGCAGCCTTGCGGTTTCTAAACTTTTTCTGTGCTGCCCCTACTTTCGATGCGTTTAATTATTGTTTCTTCGCTTTTAATAATTTGTCTCTGGTTCTCCAAACATTAATTGTTCTTCAGCTTATATATTTTTTAAGTTATCAATCCAGGTATTCTACTCTATGCGTTTTATATCTGTCAAGTCCTTCTGCCCCCTTATGAAGCACCATATTTCTTTCTGCAAAGTCGTGTTTTATTTCTTTCGAAAGTTGTCCCCAATTTTCGGTACTTACTTTTTTGTAGTTTGCATATGCTTGCTGTATCCTAATTGATACGTACTCTAAATATGCTTTTCTTTGAGTTCTTTACGGAACCAAGACGTTTTTTGTGAGATACTTTGTTTATTTTTTCTTTATACATTAAACATTTTTTATTTAATTTATCATCTATTTTATGTATTCACTGTATATAAAACTTGTTTATAACTAGTTATGATCTACGCTATACCAACGTAGACTCGAGACTAAAAGAAAAAGGCATGGACGAAAACACTCTATGAGGCAGAAAAAGTAGTAGAAGAGCATGTGCTATCCAACATATCGTACGATCAAGACTTGCAAGAAGTAGAGCTGGAACGAACATATGCAAAAAAAATCAAACGAAAGAATATAAAGAAGACAACAAATTAAAAATCAATAACGCAACGGACATTTGACATATAGTCATAAATATGGAAAGGCTCCTAGGCATTAGTACCTCAAGAATTTTAAACTGGGAATAAGCTGAATGCTTAAATAAAGAAGACTAAAGAAACATAAAAATTTTGGTAAGTGGCTTAACGATCAGATATAAAACATCTTTTATTAATTTTGTATAAATGAATAATAAAGATCACATTTCCTAAAATTACCTAACTCTAATATTTACAGTAGATATTAGTTATTGAGTTATGTTGAACCGCATTGAACGGTTTTTTTAACCTTAATTGTGCAAATTTCTTTCAATATTAATCATTAAATTTAAAAATCGTGAATAAATGACAAAACCTCGAATTCCTCGTTTTTGTTATTGTAATATTTCTGTAGCTTAAAACTAGCGTTTAATCAGTTTCTAACAGTTCGATTTTTAGATTGAGCTTGAAGTTTGAAGTCGTTGAGGAATTCCCGCCAAAACCGATCGCCGCAAAACCGAAAAGGGAACGAAAGCCGAAAAACAACGTACCCAGAAAACCCAGACGAACTTTTACCGCTCATCCCCCTCCAATAAAACTCGAAGAACCGATCCACTGTGACGTCTGCTCAGACGCCTACTACAACCACGTCGATTTGGCGCTGCATTCGATCAAGCACAGCGAAGACGGAAAATACTCCTGCCATATTTGCACTACCTACAGAAACGCTAAAAAATACACCATTGAGATGCACGTGAGGGCCCACGAGGGCTCGACCAAGTACAAGTGTGAGATCTGCCAAAAAGCGTTCACGATCAGCACTCACGCCACGGAACACAAATATTTCCATTCTGGCGAGAAGCCGTTTCAGTGTGAGATCTGCGGAAAGCATTTCATGTTTTCGAGGCAACTGGCTTCTCACCGCAGGACTTCGCACTACGAAATCCTAACTGGTTCTCCACTTGTTAAATTCGACTGTGATATATGTAAAAAACACTACGAGTCTGCTTTCGGTCTTCGAAGACACAAAATGACCATCCACAACAACGTCGACTTATCTGTAATATGCGATATTTGTGGCAAACGGATTTCCTCCAGAGAGAAACTCAAATTCCACATGCGGACTCACACTGGTGACAAACCGTATCCCTGTGAGGCATGTGGGAAGTGCTTCTCAAAGAAGTACCAGATGATCGAACATACTCGTACTCATACAGGGGAAAAACCGTACAAATGTACGTATTGTGGCCGTGGTTTTACTCAAAGAACTCCACTGGTGCTTCACGTAAGAACTCATACGGGTGAGAGACCCAATATTTGTAGAGTTTGTGGGAACGGATTCATCTCTAAAACGTCCCTGGAGTCACACATGAAGAATTGTTTGTTGCTTTTTACGTCTCAGTAGGTTAGAGTTTTCGTTGATATTTAAAGAAATTGATTTATATATGCGTTAAAGAAGCAGTATTTTTTTATTTAAGTAATTATTTAATCGTATTTATTATGGAATAAATAAATAATTTAGTAAAGTTTTTTGTGTTACAATTCCAGTATCCTTCAAAATAAACATCACCAACTATCTGAATTATATTCATTTTTAATTTTTTTAATACAAAAGAAGATAAGCTACGTCGGTACGAGCGGAAAATTCCATGTATGGGTCTTTTATGGAGGTCTAAAATTCCAAAATTGCGCCAAATTTCATCATCGCCTCTTTAAGGTAAAAAAGTTCTTATTAGTCGCAGACTGATAACGGCGATGCCTTGTAGTTTTGTAGTTGATTAGACTTAACCAAACTCTTCTTCGTTTCTGTTGATAAGGCGAGTTTGCCTACGTTTCTAGCCACTGTGACAATTGTTTACATTACATAACCGCAAGATATCCTTATTAACCACGACCTTGTTTATCATCTGCAATTGATTTGTAATAGAAATCAGATGTAGTGGAGTACTTTCAAAAACTTAGGAATGGTGGTTGTGCTTTATAGAAAATCCTCCAAAATGTTGTTGTGTATTTCTGTGTAGAAGCACAGAATACTCAAACCCAGAAGTGAGACTCTTGTAGAAACCCTTGATGTTTTGGGGTCAAAATATCGTGACATTGAATAGAATCGACCATTACTTTGGCAGGAAATCCGGGCGGTAAATTTAAATACCATATAGTGACAAATGATAAAAATTGATAAAAATGTCTTATAGTGATACATACCTTTCTGCATTATTAGGTATGCTAACTGTTTTAGTTTTTTACCAATATTTGGTTTACTTGTCATTATTTTAATATTTTTCGAATTATTTTGAACAACAAATTGTAATTGTTAAATATGGTTTAAATAATTTTCATCAAGCAGTTCTTTGATCACAACCTGTATTAATCTGGAACAAACAAAAGCTTCACTGGAAATAATATCTGTAACACGAAATAGACGATTGTGTGGTTATTCTGTATCTGAGATAAAATAATATTTCCATAGTTCTGGGTATTTACTGCCAACATAATGACTTTGTCGCACATGTGCAAAGTTGTTTGTATCTGGCGGGAATGGGGAGTTTCGCTTTTGGGTTTGATTATTCTTTGGTAGAACTAGGTGTATTGTATATTGGCATGGTGCAATTTCAACTCCAAGTGTGGAGTCGTTGTCAATCTTTGGACAGGGTGTATGGAATAACTCGACATGATTTTTCCCTAGCTATTCAATAGTGACCTCATATTAGACCTTGACCTTCAAGTTCAGGTACGACTTTGACAATGTCCTTGAGGACCAATTTCAAGGTCGATAGATCAAGCATCATCTACTATTTATAGACCTCTAGAAAGCATTTGATAACACAATATCTATAGAGAGTGTGTGTGGAAAAAATTGAGTGTGTAGAAAAATGGAGTTAGATCGAAATGATAGATCAGTGTCTACACTCCAATTTGTAGACGAATAGGTTCTAATTGCCCAAGACAAAGATGATTTGGAATATATGACTCTACCGATAAAAGAATACATAAAGGGGGCTTATTAATGAAAATTAAAAACAGATATATGTGTATGGGAGGAACATCGTAGAAAATGTAAAGATTTTTAATAATGATAAAATCGAAAATTGCAATGAATATAAATTGGAGTAGAACTAAACATAATTGAAGTAAATTTCCGAGTGTAATCCAACAAATGTTTATTGAGGAAAAACTTTAAATATATTTTTTTAAATATAAGATATAACTATGGATTCTTTTCTCTTTATGCCATTTAAAATTATAGCACCACTGCATTCACGATAATAACTGCGAATAGGTATCATCTGGAAAAATGTTCCTCACCAACACATATGCTGCTCCTTAAAAATCATTTGTAAATTTTTTTTCTACTTTTTGTCCTTACGCAACACTAAAGACCGATAACTGATATATTCTTGTCTTAATGTTACAAATTTGATACTCCCTAACGCCGAACCATGTAAAATTTTACAATAATGTGCTCCAAAAAATATTTACATATCGCATTAATGCAACCCACAAAGCACGAGTTTATATATAAGTGATTCACATTATCCGGAATGGAATAGCGGGTTTAAACGAATTAATGATTGATATCTATTATATGTAGATATATTTAAAAATTATTTATAACTATGTACAGGGAGTCCCAAATACAAAACACGTCAATCCCCCCAAAATTTTGGAATTTCACGTTTCAAGACTCAATTGTAACCAATTAATCGTCTTTTTCATAAGATTAAATATTATATTTATAAAAAAAATTATATTCTGGAAATATATGAACAAAAATTTTTGCAGTCCTAATGAGCCTATCAACCCACTCTAATTTAATATATTACAAAGAGAGAATTATAATGTTTATCAGAACGAAAAGCAAATGTTGTGCAGGTATTATATGTTAATTGGATGTTATGTTTATTTCTTATAATTTATTGATTCTCTATTAACGAGAACTGAGTTGTATTGGTATTTCAAGATCAAGGTAATGTGATGTCGGTCAGAATACCTCGAAATAAATGCAATTTCAAGTTAAGCATAATTTCATATGATTAACTGTTACACTCCGTTAATAAGCTTTCGCTTCAAAAAATTGGGTGCCTTGTGCATAAGGATATTGAATATAAATCCTGCTAATCACTTAACCATTAAAGTATTAAATATTTACTGTAGCCTTGTAGTACTATTAGGAAAATACACAAGTAATTTTAGGAATGCCAAGAAATTAAATATTTAAGTGTGGCTTATATCTGCAAAGCCAAAAAAAGTAAAGACTTACCGGTGCTTTTTCTCTTTCCCAAAAAGAGTGGTCGTGGTAGACACAAGAGAAGGTTGTATTCGTTTGTATATTTTATTATTTTTGCTAATCGAGTATTTTTGTAGGTACGTACGAAAGCGGAAACAAAGAACGAAAGTAACACCGAAGAAGAAAAAAATATCCATCAATAACGGTGACAGCTCGCTAGAAGACATAAAACCTGCCAAGTTAGAAATACCTGCCAAGTGCAAATACTGTGAGACCACGTTCGACACCAATTACGGTCTGGCCATGCATTCCATCGAACACAGTACGGAAAACAAATACACCTGTCACTTGTGTCACTTCAAGAACACTAATCAAGCCAGATTCGAGACTCACGTGAAGATGCACGAGGGCGCTGCCAAACACAAGTGCGAAACGTGCGGCAAAGCTTTCAGGGTGGCTTCTCACGCCTTGGAACACAAATACTTCCACACGGGTGAGAGACCGTTTCAGTGCGAAATCTGCGGAAAACATTTTATGTACTCCAGAAGATTGGCTTCACACCGCAGGAACTCCCACTACCAACTGCTCACTGGGAAGCCGAAAATTAAGTACGAGTGCGAATTGTGCGACAAACAGTTCGAATCGCTTCCCGGACTGAACAATCACAAGAACAAAAAACACCACAACATCAAAATAGATATGTCTGTTATTTGTGAGATTTGCGGCAAAAAAATCTCCTGCAAAGGCCGGTTGAAGTATCACTTGAGGATCCACAACGGGGACAAGCCGTTCTCGTGCATGGTATGTTCCAAAAAGTTCGCCATGAAGGACTTGTTGATCGAGCACATCAGGGTGCATACCGGGGAGAAACCTTACACGTGCAAGTTTTGTGGGAAAACCTTCGGTCACCGATCGCCGTACAGGTATCACGTGATGACGCATACCGGGGAAAAACCGAACGTGTGTCCCATTTGCGGTAAGGGTTTCATATCTAGGGCTGGGATGAATAACCATATCAAAAATTGTTTTAAATAGTTTTCTCGGGGTGTTTTGTACTTAGGAGACTTATAATCTCAGGAATTTGAGTAATTCGAAATCTGTTGTAATTGGTATTTATTTGTTAATAATAGAGCTGTGCTTTGTATGTATGAAAAATGAAAAAACATGAGGTAACCGAAATTATCGGGGTCGCTGGTAATGCGGGTTCTGTAAACTAGACTTCTTCTCACCTCTTTGAGTGTGGTTTGGTAGCTTTTATGCAATATATACTACATGAGTACTCAGTTGAGTCAGTTGTGATGGAGAAAACTACTCGTTACTTACGGCATACGATATCAACGAATAGCGACTACTTCATTTAATCGTTACATTTTTATATCGTTACTTTTGAACCGACTTCAAAAAGAACGAGGTTCTCATTTCATTTCATCTGTATTCTCTACTTACTACTTACTCTACTTACTCGAAACCGGCTCAAAGCATGTGGATCCTTTAAACTATATTCTGTTAAGGCGGATCCCGAACTGCAAACTGCATCCAATTAAGAAAAAAATAAATAAATATTTACATTTTTAAAAAACAAAAACCGATTAAAAAGCAATAAATATGCTTTTCTGTAACAATTAAATAATTTTTCTGAAGTCGGCGCCAAATTAAAATGTTCATAAGTACAAGTATGTGACGGCGCAACTCTTTCTGCTATAATTTCTCATATCATCAGTCTGAATCTAGATTAGAGGATCCAAGACACATACAACTGCATTGTTGGTTGCCCCAATATATTTTTTACTATTTCATTAGTTTGTTTCGCATTCACAGAATATTTCTATACGAATTAGCAAGTCGTAATTACAAAATAAAAAAAATTGATTTTGTGACTATTTTCGTTTTAATTGGACTGTGGACCTATTTGACCAAGAACAGAATGAATGATTATTCCCAATTCTAATCTTATTAATTGAACTTGTTAGGCCGCGATCATAGTTCTTTATTGTTTATGTTTGTACTTCTAGTGGGTATAATTTAAAATAATGTTTGTAACATTTCCCGTTATATTTTTCCTTATCATATTTTTGTAAATACATTTGTGTTTTTGAACATGTTATTCAGGGCTATTTCTTGACAAGACGGGCATCTTAATACCATATGTGAATAAAAAAAATACTTTTGGATATTTTGAAAGTAATTCTTACAGATCTGTGATTTTTGTAATTTTGTAGTAAATATAATCCTTGATTTGGATATTGATTTAAATCTTCTCTAACGGTTCTATTTTGCTTTCAGTTTTCAAAATAAATGTATCAAAACTTTCTATTTTGAAGAACACAAAATAAATTTTCATCAAATGAAGAAAGTGTTATACATAGTTAGTAGTAGTAAACACTAGTAAAAGACTATTGACATATAGGTACTGATTACTGACGTTAAACGTACCCATATACTTAAAAGTAACGATAATCTCCATCTCTAGTTCTCAGCTCATTATTTCATCTCATTATTTTATCTCATTGTCCAATTCACTAGTGATTTTCGGTCGAGTTCTTCAAATGCTTTGTTGAAAATGGCTCGGCCGTATCTACTCGTCAAACTTTTGCTAATGTATAGATGCTCTAAGGCTCTATGCAGTGCTGTATGTTCTACTTTTCGTTTTTGTGGGATGATTCGAGTTGTAGTTGAGATATAACTCCACCTGTGCATCTTGGTATAAGCTGGATTCTACCCCTAGACCTCTTTCACTTCGTTCGTATCATGGAAAAGTAGAATAACCACGCCCCTCCATGCGAATAGTGAATTGAATTTAATATTATGAATGATGCAGATGATCCGGGAATATCTGCGATTCTGACTAACCGTTTTTCTAAGTCATGAATGTGTTTCCGAAGGTCTTGAATCGGATCTTGAGAGGTCTTTCAACTCAAATGAAGAACTTTTACTCAAAGTTCCTTTCAGTTAATGTTTTAGGGGAGTACACATGCATGTAGCTTGCACAAGTTCGTACCAACTATTCCACCTAGTTGTTAAAAAAGTAGAAATGTCATTAAATTTCCTTGTATACAATAAAAATTTGGGTGGTGTGTAATTAACAATTTCAAGAATCCAAAAAATATATTATTATATTGATTGTATCATAATTATCCAGCGACGACTTTTTTTCAAAAAATTTATTGACATTTTTTAAGTTGAGGTACGCCGTCAAAGCATTTATAGGAACATTTAATTCAATAAAGTTTTCATTCGCTCTTATTTCATAATTTGATTCGTTAATGATTATTATCTGTACGTAGTAGTAGAAAAATCGAAATTTTCAGAAATTTTTAGTAAAATAAAATACCAAAGAGGTATCAACGCATTTTTTGATTCCAATTTATTTAATAATATAACTTAGTGTTCGAAATTTTCGGCAATTTTAAAAAGTATTTGACATATAGAAAAAAGTTTTTGAGATTTAATTAAAACAGTGAAAAATTAGGTTAACAGTTGAGGTACCGAGTGATTTGCCAAAAAATTTATTGATATCGTCAAAAAAAATACCTCTACATAAACTACCAAAAATGTCTTCTGACAGCTTGTAATATATCATTCAAAATCGAATTTTAGCTCCATATAATAAGATCAAATCAAATGTACAATGTCCAATTATAAATACTTGGCTTGGGTCATCTTTCGGTAAAACTAGAAACGATCAATTGTTTGTTTCTGAAAACTGTAGATCTCCACAGCACAGATCTTTGCCGAGATTTCATTATGGCAGAACAGTACAGCTACTGAAGATAATTCTCCAGAGACTTTTGTGACATTGCATAATCACTTACACTTAATTCATGTCCATATTGTTATTTCAAAAAGCATCAGAAGTTCTGGATTGTCATGAATTCCTTTAATGTTCCCATAATAATACGATGTTTGAAAGTAATCGGTTGAGCATATAGTTACAAAATTTTTATTATTAATGCACACCTAGACAACTCATCAACGATATTCGGCTTATCAGCTCATGGTATTTCTTGTGCCTTAAAAAATCAACCTAAAATGCTGCCATCTAGCGTTGCCCCCATCCTCACCACCAAACTGTAAACATGTGTCAATCTCTTCCGCACGACCTCGTATGTATGTTCAGTATTATGATTATAATGTCTAAAATTTGGTAAAAAAACTCATTGATACCTAACGCTTTAGTCTTTAGTCAGCAAAAGATAAGCAAATGCATTCAAATCACAGCCCTATATATTAATTTATTGGTGTCAATATTACATTTGAGAAAGAGTAATTTCAACTTCAACTTCAATGTTTTTAATATTACTTCCTTAACTAAATTTTTATCCAATAAACCTGCCCAGTTGATTCAAAAGTAATCCATTTCCATAACCAGTATTCCATTCCAACCAGTACGCAGTTCATACTGAGTACTGGTCAATCAACTTTTTCAGTTAAACGATCACACTTTAAAACATCTGCCAGGTTTATGAGATGTACTTATATTTGAATCAAAAGTGTTTTTAACATTTGTGATAAAACTTCAACGTATTTTATTTTTTCTCCCTTTCATTTAAATATGAAACTTTTTACTAAACGGTTTTTAAATTTTAGAAATTATTCTACTGACTACGCCAGATATGTTATTCTATTTAATTTTTGCCCGCATGCCTTTTGATATTTTCTCATTACCTTGTGATTACTAGTGTACATTTTCTTTCGTAAGCACTTGTTGCAAGTTCATACTGTTTTTGAAATTATACATTTTTACATTGATTTGTGAAATTTTAGGAAACCATTTGTATTATTATTGTCTGCTTTCTCTTAAAGTCCAAGATAAAAACTTATGTAAATTCGTGAAGCCCTATTAGTGAGTTTAGGAATGTTTTATATGTATAGCGTATGTAGTTTTGCATGTGATTATACTTATATTTTCTAGTATTAGTGAAAATCGTTACAATTTACGGTTAACATTAAGTTAATATTGTAAGAAATTTGTAAAAAGATTATTATTTATTGTAATATAATTTATTTTTATACATAAACCTGGTTTACATATTAAATTATCTTTTAACCACTACAGTTACGTTGAAGGATGCCTGTATTATGGGCTTTTAATTATTATTAATTTTGAAGAGAGAACAAAAAGCAGAGAGCAACAAGTTTTTTTTTATAAACTTGACACTGACATACACATAGATCAAATATATAGAATGAAATTTTAAAGTATTAATGATCAGCTATATAATGGATTTACCTAAGAAGGAAGTTCATTGAGATTAAATGGATCAAGATGAAGAAAATTACATATTTTCCATCTTTTGTTTACATTTTTTTCTGTAATGATACATAGGTTGGGTCATTACGTGAGAATATCCAAGGTAAGGCATCTATAGTAGAATATAGGGTGAGTCATTATGTGCATGGCTAAAATGAGTACTTATATTAAAATACAGGTTGTCTTTATGTGTGGATACGTTATTTTAGAATAGTGGTTAAGTCGGCAACCGACGCCAACGTCACCGCGAAACACGGACTGTTTGTTCTATGCCTTGGAACTTATATTCATTGCTACAGCACGAGAACAATTTACCGACATTTGAACCAACCAATAGTAACACGTGGAGCCCATTTAAATCGACCAATGAGAGGGCGACAAGACGGGTAGCTTATGACGTCACAAAAGTGGGGGATCTGGCGAAGTGTGGTCAGTTGGGCTCGTTCTGTAGGACAAAATACCAAGTTCCAAGATATATAATAAACGGAGTCTGAATTTTCTGATAGCAAACAGACAGCTTTGGTCGGATTCTGATTGACTATCGGCGGAGCTGGTTCATGCTTCCATTGGTCAGTTCAATCAAGACGGACTGGCAGAGTTCCACGGTTTCGGTCGTTCGTCTTGGACTTTGGACTTCCGGTCTCTGGTATTAAGTGCGAAAGAGAGAGAGAGAGAGAGAGAGAGAGAGAGAGAGAGAAACTACGAAAGAGAGAGAGAGATAATAGAGTGCGAGATCCCTTTCTCGTACGGCACATAGCGAGAACGCAGAAAAAGATAGTTCATAGAATACGACGGAGAGAGAGGCTACGACAGTGTGAGAGTACGACACACGCAGAGAGAGAGACAGATAGAGAGAGTGTGGCAGAGGGAGCATATGATAGAGAGAAAAAGAGAGCGAGAGAAAAAGAGAGCGAGAGAAAAAGGAGAGCGAGAGAGAAAGAGAGAGAGAGAGTGAGAGAAAGGGAGACAGCGAGAGAAAAAGAGGGAGAGGGAGAGCGAGAGAAAAAGAGAGAGTGCGAGAGAAAAAGAGAGAGTGCGAGAGAAAAAGAGCGAGTGCGAGAGAAAAAGAGGGAGAGCGAGAGAAAAAGAGAGAGAGCGAGAGAAAAAGAGAGAGGACTAGAGAAAAAGAGAGAGACCGAGAGAAAAAGGGAGAGCGAGGAAAAAGTGAGTGTGAGAGAAAAATAGAAAGAGTACGAGAGAAAAATAGAGAGAGTGGGAGAAAAAGAGAGAGCAAGAGAAAAAGAGAACGAGAGAAAAAGTGAGAGCGAGAGAAAAAGAGAGAGAGAGTGAGAGAAAGGGAGACAGAGCGAGAGAAAAAGAGAGAACGAGAGAAAAAGAGGGAGAGGGAGAGCGAGAGAAAAAAGAGGGTGCGAGAGAAAAAGTGAGAGTGCGAGAGAAAAAGAGAGAGAGCGAGAGAAAAAGAGAGAGAGAGAGAAAAAGAGAGAGTTCTAGAGAAAAAGAGAGAGACCGAGAGAAAAAGGGAGAGCGAGAGAAAAAGTGAGAGTGTGAGAGAAAAATAGAGAGAGTACGAAAGAAAAATAGAGAGAGTGGGAGAAAAAGAGAGAGCAAGAGAAAAAGAGAGAGCGAGATAAAACGGGAGAGAGTGAGATAAAAAGGGAGAGAGCGAGAGAAAAAGAGACAGAGCGAGAGAAAAAGAGAGAGAGAGCGAGGGAAAAAGAGGGAGCGAGAGAAAAACACAGAGAGCGAGAAAAAAAGAGAGAGCGAGAGAAAAAGAGTGAGCGAGAGAAAAAAAGATAGCGAGAGAAAAAAGAGATAGCGAGAGAAAAAGAGAGATAGAGAGAAAGAGAGAGAGAGAGAAAGAGAGAGACTGCTTCAATGCTAAATGCAGATAATAGAAGACTTGAGTTGTAACGTGGTCTAGAAGTCACTTTTGAGTATTGGAAGTCAAATCTGTTAGTTTGTAAAGTTAAGAATCTATAACTTAAATGTCTTGACAAATATTTTATTTTCAGCATAAATTCATCCACGAAACGGAACACCATCAACAACAAAACACCAAAACCTTCTAGGACTACTTTGAAAAACCATACCAAAATAATTATTCAACCAACCGAGTTAGAAATACCTCTCACTTGCGAAAAATGCAACTCAGACTTTTCCAACAACTTAGATTACGCCTTCCATTCTAAGATTCACAACGAAAACGGACTGTATTTCTGTCACATCTGTGATATTTACAAACACACCTCCAAATCCCTCATAGAGCTCCACGTCCGAGCACACGAGGGCATCAAAAAGTACAAATGCGAGGTCTGCAACAAATCCTTCAAACGCAGCATCGACGCTGCCGAGCACAAATATTTCCACAACGGTGAAAAGCGTTTCCAGTGCGAGATTTGCGGGAAACACTTCGACTTATCTACCAGCCTTGCAGCGCACAAGCGCAACACGCACTACGAAATCGTCACTGGACAGCCACTGGTGAAGTACGATTGCAAAGTATGCAACAAGCATTACGCAACGCACTCCGGTTTGTTCAGGCACAACTCTATGCACCACAAGGAGCTCGGCCGCGATTGGTCGGTGCTGTGCGACATCTGTGGGAAGAGCATCGCGTCAAAGCACAAACTCAAGTACCATATGAGAACGCATACCGGTTACAGGCCGCATTCCTGCGGACACTGTGATAAGCAGTTCGTTAAGAAGGAACAGCTGAAGATCCATGAACGGACTCACACCGGTGAGAAACCTTTCGAGTGTTCGTATTGTTCTAAAAGGTTTGCTCAGTTGGCACCGTTCAAGTATCACATCAAAACGCACACGGGTGATCGATCTCACGTTTGTATTATTTGTAAAAAGGCTTTTATCTCTTTGAGTAACATGAAAATACATATGAAAACTTGTAATAACTTTGTGAAAAATGAAGTAGATTAGTTCTAATCTCAATTCGTTTTTTATTTCATCCCTTCCATATATAAGTGTATTTTTAATTAGGTGGTCTGAATTAGATGCTGAACTGTGCTTTCTAAAATCTTCTAATGTGTCTCCGTAACCTTTAGGTTTAGTCTTTACTCCTGTATCCTTCTGTCGAAAACTCTATCACTCGTTTTAGTTTTTTTATTTCGGTCAGTAGTTTGTTTCCCCCCACTGCTTGAAGATTTCTTGGTATCCTGCTGATCTCGTGAGTGACATTGGTTTAAATAATGAAATGTGTAACATGGCAAAAAACTGTATTTAAACATTTTTGTCGTAATGACTAATTAAATAAATAAAAATAATCATTATCCGTAGTGGCAGGCACGTGAAACTAGTTGGAGACCGAAAAAGAAAATAGTTGCTTGTCTTTTTAAACAAGATGTTACTTAGGAGTCAATGATTAAAAGTGGAATAAAAAATATCAAGGAGGTTAATTTTTTGTATTATTTAGTTTGCTAATAATGTGTTTGTCCACCGCGGTTATCTATACACTCCGCAACAAGTGTTGGCATCGATTCAATAAGATGATCTATTTCTTATTGCGGAATACTATCCCAAGCTACCTGTCATTTCTTAGAACATCCAAAGTCCGTGGGGGCTAGGGTATATTTCCGAGCCTTCGACCCTTCATATCCCAAACATTTTCTATGGGCGAAAGATCGGGGGATCTGGGCAGCCATGGCAACAGATTTACATGGGTCTCTTCAAAAAATTTTAAACTAAGTCGAGTAAGATGAGGCCGAGCATTAACTTGCTAAAATATGCGATCTTTGACCCTATTATGGTAAGGAAGTACATACGACCCCACTACTTTCTGAAGATAACTTTGCCTCGAACAAAGACTAAAGATGACCTACTTCTATGTGCAATAGCACCCCATACCATAACGGTGTACATGTCTCTTAACATCAAATTTAGGTTGACGTCTTTCTCCTTGACATCGTCCAACCTTTCTTCAGCCTTCGAGTCCACCCAGCCAGAATCTAGATTCATCAGAGAAGATGACCTGATGCCATTCCACATTCCAACGTTGTCGACCTCTGCACCACTGTAGACGGTTTCAGCGGTCAGAGGTAGCACAAGATGTGGTCGATAATGTTGCAGTCCAAAATACCTTATACGGCGGTAAAGCATTTCGTCACCTATAAGATGGTCTTGTTTTTCTAACCACTCATTAGCCAAATTTGGAGTTGTCTAAATTCGGTCTTTAAAGGCCATAAGTGTTAAACATCGATCATGAACTTCACTTGCGCCCCTTTGACGTCAAGTGCCTACTCTCATCCGAGTTTGAGTATTTTCAAACCACGCTTAACAACATCTTCTAACAGTAGTTGGATTTCTGTTCGTGTGTTAGCGATATATCGAAATGAAAAACTCGCTTCCCGTAAACCAATAATTCCACCTTTTCAAATTCACGTAGCTAGCTTTACATTCGGCGTACACTTAGGTACTCTAGGTATTTTAACATTAATAACCATTGATTTTGGATACCATCAAACAGTTTGTGTTTTGGTAAATTTAAAAAAAATGCAAACAACGACAACAATTATTTTGAATGTTCACCTGGGATTTTCTCTCCTCGCAATGGTTTCTGAAAAATACAGATAAGTTAAGTACTTGAATATCAAGGTGTAGTATCTAAGGGCAGTTTGTGGAAACTGCCCGGAACACTAGTTGCCCTCTTATAGAAAAAACTCTCCCGCAGGATCAACTGTGAGAAAGTAGGTCTACAGATTTGTCAACTAGTATTCCAGTATAATATGTTGGGATGTATTTTGTGTTGTACTTATCTGTTTTTTTTTTGTGACGTTCGTTGTCGAACAATGTTTGTTTGAATGTTTTGCACTATAATCGTGGCTTGGCTTTTTTTGGCAATGTCAATTGACTGATTAATTGACTTTAAAGTTTCTTTTTTGATGTTCATTCGTCAGGAGCTGTTGCCATGCAACCGGTATCCCAACAGAGGGTGTCCCAATTTCTCCATTATTCAACAACATGCAGACACTTTCTTTGATTTTTCTTTTTTTGGTATGTTCTTCTTTAAGTAGTATTTTTGTCTTATTCCAGTCCATTTTGTGTGTACCATTATCCGTGAGTACATGATTTGCCAATCTTGATCTGTATATATGTCTTCTTGAGACGTTGTATTGGTGCTCTTTTGTTCTAATTTGGAGAGGTCTTGATGTTTCACCGGTATATGTTTTTGCGTACGCACAAGGTACACTGTACACACAATTTTTGGATCTTTGAGTACCGCTTTCCGGTTTTGTTTTTGTCAAATTTAATCTTAAAGTATTATTTGTTTTAAAAATCGTTTTACTTGGTATTTATTGCCAATACTTTTAATTTTTTCGGAGAGACCGGAAACATAAGTAATAATGTTTATAATTGTAGAGTTAATATCAGTTTGTGTGTTGTTATTTAAATTGGAAGTATTGTGTGTTGTTTGTGTCGTTTGTTGGTTTCTTTGTTTTTTCTCGATTTGGTAAATTGTTTTGTTTATGAAATTAAACGTATTGGGAATAAATACCAAGTAAAAACGAGTTTTAAAACAAATAATACTTTAAGATCAAATTTGACAAAAACAAAACCAGAAAACGGTACTAAAAGTTCCAAAAACTGTGTGTACAGTGTACCTTGTGCCTGCGGAAAAACATATACCGGTGAAACATCAAGACCTCTCCAAATTATAACAAAAGAGCATCAATACAACGTCCCAAGAAGACATATAGACAGATCAAGATTGGCAAATCATGTACTCACGGATAATGGTACACAGAAAATGGACTGGAATAAGACAAAAATACTACTTAAAGAAGAACATACCAAAAAAAGAAAAATCAAAGAAAGTGTCTGCATGTTGTTGAATAATGGAGAAATTGGGACACCCTCTGTAGAGATACCGGTTACATGGCAACAGCTCCTGGCGAATGAACATCAAAAAGGAAACTTCAGTCAATTAATCAGTCAATTGACATTGCCAAAAAAAGTCAAGCGACGAATATAGTGCAAAACATTCAAACAAACATTGTTCGACAACGATTCCTGATAAGGAATCGAAACGTCACAAAAAAACAGATAAGTACAACACAAAATATTATATAAATATTATACTGGAATACTAGTTGACAAATCTGTAGACCTACTTTCTCACAGTTAATCCTGCGGGAGAGTTTTTTTTTTCTATAAGAGAGCAACTAGTGTTCCGAGCAGTTTCCACAAACTGCCCTTAGATACTACACCTTGATATTCAAGTACTTAACTTATTGGGCTGTATTTGGCTAGGTGAGAAACCATTGCGAGGAGAGAAAATCCCAGATGAACATTCAAAATAATCATTTACCTCCTCAATCATTTAGAAACTACTTAACGACTACAATATTAATTTATTAAAAAAAATTACATGAAAGAACATTCACCACACTTTGTACCAACTTGTAATCGTTTACTGTTTACTGTAGCCTTTATGTTTTACCAAAACAATATTGAAGTTAACATCTCCTTCTGAGTGTTGTGATTTCTAGTGAGTATACCTACTACTTTATTTCTGCCCTATGCTTTTAAGGTAGGGTTTAATTGTGTTATAAAGAATTCCAAGTATTGTTACTTGTATACAAGGATCATTCTCAATTCAGTGTCCTTGTATACCGTAGACCAGGGTGTGCTCTTGTTGTAAACATATGTGTCAATTGCATATACAAGGTATAAAACGTATGAGTGCAAATATTTTAAGGAATAATGGTTCGGACAAAAATAAAACAAAAAGCCTTATAACATTTTTTAAAAAGAGTTATAGTTTTTCCAAAAAAAAATGAAAAAGTTACGAATTTTACACCCATTCTTACCATCACAAACAGATAATTTTACATTCAAAATGCTTTTAATGTTTCATATGTTAAATAATAAACAGATTATATTGCTTCACTAATCAAATTAACAATGAAAAACATTTTTTTTATTATTATAAATTAAAGATATAGCAACAAAGGCGCGATCGCTGATAAGATGAATCAGCGAATCGGGTGAGTGAGTTTAGTAGTTGAAAATGCTAGATTTTAACAAAAAATGGATTAAATCTTTCTGTTAAATGTATTATTTGTGTTGAAAATAATAACTGTGTTAATTTTTTCGTACTGCATCTAACAGAGAAATATTTGAATTTTATAATTAATGTGTTTATGATTAATTTAGCGGTTAAATAGATCAGTTCAAGGTACTAAATTATATGTAAATAGAGAAAGTAGCTTTATTCTTCTCTCGTGTAACACTCAATTTCGCGAATTTTTCTTCCAAAAAGTAATATCAAAGAACGAAATTTATTTCAGTAATATGCCACAAATGTTTATTTACAAAAACCAATCTCAACAAAATAATAATAATTATTAAATAAAATTTTTTCGTAGACAAAATTATTCCTTTAAGAAGTCTCGCCTAGCTGATTTGTGCTGGCCGTCGGGCGACGTTGCCTCAGTTACAATAATTTGCTTAATGTTTTTTGGATTATCTATGTTATTAAGGCCAATAGACCTAATAGTAGTATAAGGCTCGGTTGTTCAATACCAGATTAAACCGAGATTATATGCAATCTCCGATTAACAAAAAAATGTCATTGTACACTATTCGAGATTAACAGGTAATCGTGAGTTAACTCTGGTTCAAAATAATCCCTCAATATTCATAGATTAAACCGAGATTAAGAACTAATTTGACGTTTAGAACGTTACTTTGACAGGTTAAATATAATCAAGTTATGAACTATATCGGAGATTGTAAAAAATTCCTTCTTAAATTTGTTTACTTACAAACAGAAGTGTTATTTAAAAAGTTGTTATGGCGGAGTTAATAGAAGAAATAATAGACGATGAAGAATATCTGGAACTGGTACAAATTGTTGAATCCTTAGACACCAATATTTCGAATTCGAGAAAACTATTTTCAATAATGGACCGGAAGAGAATTTCTTAACAGATTTCGATTGCCGAAAGATGTGGTCAACATTATCATTGATTTAATAATGTATGACATACAAATCCCACTCACATAGTGTTAATGTACAAGATATGGTACAACTAAGTTTAAGATTTTATGCTACTGGTAGTATGATAGTGGTCGCCTCTAACTTCTTTGGTATTGATAAGTTAACAGGATGTAGGATTATCCATAAAGTAACCCATGCTATTAAAAGTTTGTACCCACGTTTTATTAACATGCCTAAAAGTGAAAATGATATCAAACCGAAGATTACCACTTTCTATACCATTAGAAGATTTCCACAATACATTGGTGCATTGTACCCAGATTCGAATTGAATCATCTGGGGGTGAAAATGCAAGTAAGAAGGACCGGTATAAAAATACAGGCAGATTATGTTGTTGCTACTTTCAATATTGACAAAACAACATGAAACATCCAGGGAATATATCCTAGACGAGAAATAATTAGTGACATGTATTAATCCGTGGTTTAACAAATCCAGGATAATTTTTTTATTGTACAAGTCAAGTCATTATCTTGGATTAAGTTTTAAACCGGGATTAACAAATCCGGGAGTTAATCCAGCTTTGAACAACTGGGCCTAAGTGCGTTTTATTTCATTTGGTGTGTACTGTCTCCACCTAAAATATATGCACTCAAACTATTACACTCTCTATATCACTTACAAAAAAAGAAAAATGATAGTAAGAATAATAATATTTGAGTCCCCTAGAATAATTAAGTCATCGTAAACGATATCATAACGTATTTTGCAAAATATTGTTAAATATGTAATAGTCGGTTAATTACATTTAGTTAAACATATTATCTTATTCTTAAGTGCTAACTGAATTAACTAATTTATTATTATTTTCAAGTATACTAGTAGTAGTTATTTATTTTCCTAAAGGCATAAAGTAACTGAAGAAGAAAGAAGACTTTTCATTTGAAGTGTTGAGTAAAAACAAAGTGATAAAGTTGTAAGTCCAAAATTGGAAGGAAATTGGAAAAGAAATGCTCACTAAGTATTAAGTAGCTATATATTTTAATTAATTTTATGGAAATTTTGATGATATCTATTGAAAATACTGTTAATACTGTCCTAACATTTTTCTTATAGTCATTGAAAAGGTTTTTAAAGAAAGCCCCTTTTGAAGACAACCAAGTTTTTTACTGATTGTGGGAGATTTTTTTTAACAGAAATGAATCATAAAACTAACTTGATCTAAAATATGCCAAAATATGATTGATTGTTAGATATTTGCTGAACTACGCATTAACTGGAAAGTTAGATATACGACAAAGTTTAATTGAACACCCAAGTCTAATATGTTTCCGCTGTTCTGTTAAGCTTAGTAGAAATATATAGAATTAATTAATTTTTATCTAAAAAAGAAATACCAAATGTTTGTGATTTATCTTTTACATATGTGCAAAGTGTTTAACTACAGTGTTTTTCCAAGAAACGGATAATCGAATTTTATGTTATTATGGCGTAGTCCGTAGGATATTTTGAAGTGTTTTTATAATATTTATTGAAGCATAAAAAGTCAGCGAATACTATGATAATGTATAACGTTTGCTATTGATTTCAGTCATAATAGTAACTTAGAATTGTAATAATGTATTAATGCTCACTATTTTTAGGCTAAAACCCAACAACTTATGCTTTGTATCTAAAGTCAAAATAAAAAATGAACCAAAGAACGGCAAAAACGAAACTGTTAAAGAAAGAAAAACGGCTGAGAAGAAAAGAAGAAAACCCTTCAAGGAAAATGAAAATAAAATTCAACCCCTACTCGACATGCAAGATCCAGTCGACTGTATTCTGTGCCGGCAAAAATTCACCAATCATTTCGAATTGGGTTACCATTCTAAAGAGCACAATACCGAGGGGTTCTACGCGTGTCATTTCTGTGAAAAGAAAATATACAAGAAGGACCATTTCAAACGGCACATACTGTCACACAACGGCTACAAATGTGAGGAATGCGAAAAAATATTCAAAAAACGACCGACAGCTTTGTATCACCTCCACAGCTGGGAGAAGTTCTACAAGTGCGAATTCTGTGGGAAAAAGCTCGGGTCGTCGTGGAGTCTCAACTCCATGTAAATACCGTTCACCACGAGGCACTTACTGGCAAACCTTCACCGAAATTTCAGTGTGAAGTTTGTAAAAAGCACTACCTCTACGAAAGTGGCCTTAAGCTCCATTATTCTAGTCAACACAAGGAGATGGGTTTCGATTTCTCCGTTATCTGTGATATCTGTGGTCGTAGGATTTCGTGTAAAAGTAAACTGAAGCAACATATGCGTATCCATTCTGGCGACAGGCCGTACCCTTGTCCGATTTGTACGAGGAAGTTCACAACCAAGGATCTGCTCGGTTCTCATATGAGAACTCATACCGGGGAAAAACCGTACGTGTGCATGTACTGCGGAAAGGAGTTTGCTCAAGGCGCGCCCTACAGGTACCACATCAAAATCCACACTGGCGAGAAATCGTTCAGTTGTCCGATTTGCGATAAGAAGTTTATTTCTAGAGGGAACATGAAGATTCATTTAAAAAGTTGTAGTATAACCCTTAAATAGTATGTTTGATAGATGTTTGTTTTTGTGCGTTATTTAATTTAATTTTCAATAAAATGTAATTTTTCATCATGCTATTCGATTTATTCTGCCCAATACCGTTTTTTAAGTTTTAGTTAATTATCGTCTGTTTTCAAGAAAATTCTGTTGATTAATGATTACATTGGTGGTACAATCAGTGGCATGTTGTTTTATAGACAGTAAGCTGCTGACAGAATTCGGTCCACCATTTTTTCGGTTCTGCCTCAAAGAGGATTGAAAAGTGTGTTATTGTTGAATACCTGCCTAATATAGGAAAAACTCGTTCTCCATTTTCCAAAAAAAAGCTGTTTTGCTCCGATTTTCTCGCCTCTGCTATGCTGACTAAATGAATTCTATTATGCAACCAAGCCTCAAAATACCATAGTCATAAATAAGTGTGGCACGTGGCCAAAGGGTTGTAATAAGGGCGTAATCCTGATAAGGAAGCGTAACAATATGCCACGATTTTCTCGCTTCTGTCAAGCAAAAGAATAAAAGGTGATATCGAGAGTAGTCTTCAAAAAATGGGCGTAAGTTTTGCGAATGGCCAAGTAAGATTAAAGATCGGAAAATATTGTCGAAAGTCGAGTCCTGGATTTGTTAAGTAAGTTTACTGTGTAATATGTTTGAATGTATTTTCAACATATGTGCTGGTTCGTTTGCTTCACTGGAGTCGTTATCAAAGTAATTAGGACAGCCCTGCAAAATCAATTCTCAAATAATATTGACAATTGCCAAAAGTCAGGCGAATCTAATACTATTAATTGTTTGAGGAAGTATTTGGGGTAATCCAAATTCGACCCTCACCGTTGGGATTTCGGAAACTACATGAGAGCAAAGAAATTTAAATGCCATGTCTTCCAATTTAAATTTTACTTTCAAAGATATCGGAGGAAAATAGAAATTTTGAGATTTTCGTTTTTAATTTTTTTGTAGCGTTATCTGACACTTAAAACACATTTTCACTACCACTTTCTTCGGCTATATGATAACATTTTCAGATTTGTCATCCGACGTTTCGGTTTTCATCCACCATCCTCAACACAATTTTTCTTATGGACGCCACATTAGATATTTCCACAGAGAAAATAATACATTTCATTATAATTTCATTGATATACAACTTGTGCGTTCGTAAGAGCAAAGTATTTAAATAAAAATAATATCACCTCAGTTGAACTTGAACCGACCGAAGAATTTTCTTTTATAAACATAACAGTACTTATAGGAGAATGGTCGGAATCGGGCAATAAAGTTGGCTTTTAAATGTTTGCTGACGTTTCGCTTCTTCAGAATTAAAAACATCAGGCACAGTATCTATACAATAATATGTACAGGGTATTTTGTACAAGGTTCGCCAAACATGGGGGCGAATAGGTGGGCTCATGTGCGATATTATCTAGCCCATATAACATCTAGATAGCTTACGGTTTTTGTTTCTTTTTTAATTAAATTTTTTTCATAATTCTCATATAGCACTTGACTTTGTATATCTTGGATTTTTGTCATAGTGCCGTAAAAACATATTATAATACTGCTTTTGAAATTTGGCTTAAAAGATGGACTCTCGGATGTTTGACAGTGGCGGATCCAGTCAGTGGAAAAAAGTCATTTAATTAATATCAGTAAACTGTATACAGGTAGGGATTAACTTAATAAACCAATAAAAAAATATACCAACATGAGCAGGCAATAGTTATGTAAATAAAAACGTAAAAATTCTAGATCCGTCCATGTGCTTTGACAGCTATTGTGCACCGCGGGCTGGCTGTCGCATATTCGTACATTTAATGCAATGTTTACTAATATTTTAAACCAATTTCTCGGCATTATAGCGAAAACCCAAGATAGACAAATTTAAGTGGCATTCATAAACTTTCAAAATATCTTTAGTATATCGCGGTCCAACTAGTCTCTTTAATACGGTGGGATGTGCTCTAAATTATTGACATTCCAATTCTTCAAAAACTACTTATCAATAGTAATCATCGTGAGCCAAAAATAAACTTAATATCATAAACTATCGTATTGACGATGACCAATATTGTATTAGTTACCAGAAAGTTTTAAATTTTATTAAAAAGATCCACTTTAAACCAGTTTTTCTGAGTTTACTCGATAAAAAATGATCCAAACAGGATGTATGAACACTCGTTAAGAAGGATTTCTTATTCTCTACAACTTTTCTGTAGACGGCATTACGATTCCTTCATTACTTTTCATTATATAAGCAAAAACAAAAGAAATTCGTATTTTTCGGATTTTAATATTCAAATCTTTTAATTCTACGAGTTTGTTATTAAAATCTTAGTAATAATTATCTATAAACTGCTGTTGAATTTTATGTCCGAAAAATAGTTAAATTTGGCTCTATAAACTGGTGTAATATAAACTTTTGTAACTTTTTTATTTTTCACTGTTCCGTCACCAAATAAACTTAAATTCTAATCTATGATGTTGTGCTCTTCTGCAATCAATATTTGACACAAATAATTGGTTGAGAAAATAATATGAGACCACAAATGGCGAGGTTCCATAAAAAATCATTAAGTCACACTTTCACATTACAAAACAAAATAAGGAGCACATAGAGAACTTCGAATGTTTACAAAAACTTCTCTACTTCAACCATTTTCCAACGATATATCACACGTATTGGAAAGTATCATAATAAAATTTGAGATTGTAACTTACAAGATTAGAACTACAAAAAAATAAAACATTAGTCACATCTTATCGCACATTGTTTCAAAAGCAACATTTATTCTTTCTCTTAACTGCTCCTTTGATTCTATTTCTCTCTCATAAACGAGTTGTTTGGCCCGTCCCCATACAAAAAAAATCAAAAGGCGTTAGGTCTAGCGACCTCGGAGACCAGAGTATAGGGCCAGGAGCTCTCTGACAGTTCTTTAAAGAAACGACATTTTGAAAAATCGAAAATTTGTGACATGCTTGGAACCCAGGCCATAAAATACAATTTGATAATTTAACTATACTTCACAAATAACAACATAAGACAAAACGAAAAATAAAAGAGTCTGTGTTAATTCTTTTGAATGAAACGATTGTATCGCTTCTACTTCTTTAGAATTAAATCGTATCTGATTACCGACAATTAAGGAAGAAATTTGTAATGGCGTTCTCCTTTTGAACAACTCAGTATGTGTCATGTTTATAAACGAAAATTCTTTGGTCAACCAGGACAACAAAGGTGATATTTCTTTTTATTTAAATATGTGTGCTATTAAGGCAGCAATTTATAAAAGTTCTATTGAAATCAGAATTAAATCTATTATTTTTCTGTGAAAAAATCTGATGTGGGGGCCATGAGAAAAAAAGTTGATGATGGTAACCGAAAACGATACTTCGGATGACAAATTTGAAAGATCATCATATAGCTGAAAAAAGTGGCGTGTAGATATGTTTTCGGTTTTACGTTTCCCGTCAAATAACGCTACAAAAAATAAAAACCAAATCACCAGTTTTCTATTTATTCGTATTCGGAAAATTTAAATGTTAATAAAACATTAGAAAAATATATATAACCGACTTCTACCTATAACTAAAAAGCTAAAAATACAAAATACAACTCTAGCAAATAAATAACACATTCAATGTTGTTAGGTACCTACCCAGAAAGTAAAAAATGCAAACATTAAAAGGTGCTCATTCTGTACAAATTAATTACCTACCAATCTAGTATACTTTGAAGCCGCTGCCAAGCAAATCTAAAATCCTCCATTGCGTACTTATCTACTAATTCATCAAACTTGATTGTTGCTTGGCACCAACTTCAAAAATATACTAGATTGGTAGGTAATTAATTTGTACAGAATGAGCACCTTTTAATGTTTGCATTTTTTACTTTCTGGGTAGGTACCTAACAACATTGAATGTGTTATTTATTTGCTAGAGTTGTATTTTGTTATAATTATTTTTAGCTTTTTAGTTTTAGGTAGAAGTCGGTTATATATTTTTTTAAAATGTTTTATTTTCAACTTTTTAGTATTTTTGAACTCAGGTAGTCTTCATTCTTTATTTTTGTATTTTGTATGTATAACCTTAATAGACAGAACCAGGTAACATCGAAAGCCTTAACATTACACAATGATACTTTCTCATTTAAATTGACAAGGAAATCTGTACGAACAAAAATGTATTAGTACACGTTGACTTAATAAGCCCAAAATATATTTATGCCTTATGGAGTACGCCATGTAACCTTGTTTTCAACTTTTTTGACTACCCTGTATAACTATAGATAATTCCACTCCAACCTATGTACAAACCATCCTGTGCATACAACTGCCCACGGACAAGCATAAATTTGTTAGCTGCCTTCTATAGGACGGAGTAGAATCCATCCCATATTTACGGAGTCAAATCTGTCCTATATTTCTACCATAGTATATAACTCCTTGTGGGCTAGCCTACAAATTAGTTCATTTTTTACATTTTATATTATCGTCCTGTGTAACATTAATTCCTCTCCACACTTTATGCAACTTCTTATAGGCTATAATAGAAATATTTTTTTAATCACACTGTATAAATATAATTCAACTGCAGCATATATTTCAACCATCCTGTATATGATTTGCTTATGTCCACATCATATAACAGTTTTTTAATCATCCTATATAATTTTAATTTCACATTTTTTCCAATATTTTTATACCACCAAACGTCCAGTCCACCCTATATTCCAACCATCCTGTATATACGGCTGCCTACGGACCACAATCATTCTAGTCCGTCCTATATTTCAATCTTCATATAAATGCAACTCCTATCATTTTACTTTGTGATTTTGTTTGCTATAACTAAACACCCTGTCTATAAACGTACCAAATAGCAGTTTAAAGTTTGACATTTGTTGTCACTGAATTTTCTATTATGCCGGGAGAATGTGACAGCCAAAAGCACCGTCTTCGCAAAATGGAAAAATTTGCATTTAAATAGGTATTTGCCTGGTATACAAACAAAACGAGCTTGGTACTCATTGATTTAAGGAGCCGAAAATACTATGCTTTACTACCTATATGCTTGAGATGTACATAGAAAATTTTCAAATTCGCAATTAAAACTTCCAGTGCCTAAAATTACCGCACTATTACGTTGGAATTAAAATATGTATGAGGAAATGTCCGTTATGTCATTTCGATGAGATTTTTGATAAGAATTTTGGAATTTTCGGCGATTTTCTGCAAAACTGCAAGTTGCACGTCGCAGAAAAGTATATGAGATCACCTCGGATCTTCCTTAATAGATTAAACGTTAAAAAACTATACACATCCATAAGGAGTTATCGAAAAATCGACTAAAATATTAGGGATATTGGTCGATTTCCATGCACGCATGTGTTCAGTCACAAATTTTATCACTTTACCTATAGAATTCTTTTCCAAAATTTGAAGTTTCACCAATCCGGATATATACTATATTAAACAAGACCATATTCATTCAAAACGGTGCACCACAGGAGAAGAAATCAGGTAACATACATACAAAAAAAAGCGAAAAAAAATACGCGACGAATTGATTACCTCCTCCTTTTTGGAAGTCGGTTAAAAAGGATTTATTCAATCACTATATTGCTCAATTTTGAGGGTTGAATTTAAATTACCCGGTATACATTCACACATATTACACAACAAAACTAGTTTAAAAATCTTCTGTTAACTTATTCTGGGATAAGTCGGATTTTTTAAAAACTTGCGCTGTAGAGAAACTGAAAAGCACATGATATGACCTCACACTATTTTAGATTACTGACTGACTGACTTCATTTTTTTACGTTCTGTCATTCTTCTTTGTTGTAACAATTTATGGTAGCATAATGCTTTGCAGTAACAACTTGTATATTGCATAACATAAATACAAACTACTACCAATAATAATACATTATTTGATATAGTGACACGATTGATATTCACGCACAATTTCTTCAGGTTAAAGCAAGATTCCAAAAATATCAAAAGCAATGAAAAGAGCCCTAAGATCAAACAAGAAGATCCCGATTTTATATTCCAACCATGGAAACCCACGAAAAAAAGAAAAATTAAAGTGGAACCCGAGCTCGATTTCGGCGTGGTGGTAAATTTAAACGACCCTGAATCACCTCTGGTTTGTTTCAATTGTGCAGAATCATTCAAAACCCATTTCGCATTAGCACTACACTCGAAGAAGTCACAATGAGCTAAAGATGTACGTATGTCACTTGTGTGAGTTCCAAGACCAAAGCAAGACCAAATTGAGGAAGCATCTGAGAACTCACGACTCGTACAAATGCGAAAAATGCGCAAAAATCTTCAAAAATAGGCTCAGTGCCTACAAGCACTCTAAGTCCCATGAAGCCCCCGATTTTATACAGTGCGAATCGTGCGGAGTAAGTCTGAAAAAAAATAGTTTGGCCAGCCATAGAAAGACTTTTCACTCCGAAGTATCCCCGTCGCACCAATGTCCGATTTGTAACAAATCGTACATCCATTCTGGTAGTCTTCGACAGCACTATTCCTCCATCCACAAGGAACTAGGAATCGACATCTCCGTAGTCTGTGACGTTTGCGGTCTCAGATTGTCTTGCAAGGCAAAGTTGGACCAGCATCGCAGGACTCATACCGGGGAAAAACCCTTCGCATGTACAGTTTGCCAAAAAAGGTTTATTTCTAAAGACATCTTGGTGTCTCACTTGAGAATTCACTCTGGAGAAAAACCTTTCGTGTGCAAGTTTTGCGGGAAAAAGTTCGCACACGGCGCCCCCTACAGGTACCATATCAAGACTCATACTGGTGAGAAATCGCACACTTGTCCACTTTGTGACAAGGGATTCATTTCGAAAGCTAATTTAAGAATACACTTGAATACATGTTATCAGTCACTAAATAAATAGTTGAGTTATTTGTTTGTTAATAAAATTATTTAAATTGGGTTGCATTTGTTATTACTCTAATGAGTTTATTCAGTATTAGTAGATCATAGTTTAACTTTTTTATTTAATAACTAATGAATTGGTTAGTATAACAAGTTGTTTGTGTATAGTTTTTACACATCTTATGACATTTGTCAAAAAACAATATATTTGTCATAATGATGACGTCGATTTTCTTTTCTATTCTTATTAATTTCGTCTGTATCGAGTTCTCGAGCGTTTTTGGATCACGAACTGTTACAAACCTTAAAACAACTTGATCATTATCAGAACGAATGATCGCCTGTATCAATTTGTGAGTGCCAGATTCCTAGCGAAATCAAGCTTTGTTATTCATAGGTATTTTATAAAATCCTAATGTTAAAGTTTGTTAAGCATGAAATACATGAAATGAGTCCAGGTTCGATCGACGATACTGAGCATTTTTAAAAAAAATCGTATCTTCGTCAGTTCTAAACTGGGCTCCATCTTTTTATGTATGCTTTAATCAATTTGTATAAACCGTACACTTTATGCATTGAATCATTTCTTTTGAAAAAAGTTGTTGAAAGTAGAATTGTCATTCTCAAAGCTTACTGAATTCACTTAGCGTCAACACGGTTGTTGAGGGAAGCGTTTTATTCACATACATAGATCCTATCATTTCAGTAAACATTCTTTACTACAAATTCTTCTCATTTGCTCATTCGAATGGAATCACAGTTGCTTCGATAATCAGTTCCCCTCAATGTTCCCCCCACTATTTTCATACGTGCATTTTTGCTTTTTTCGAGAATTTATGGCTTGTACCTCTAAACATCCCTTCCGATCCTGTCGCATTTCAAAAACTTCAGATTTTGTCAAAATCTAATAAACATAGCGCCTGGTTTATACGCACAATTACATTTCCCACAAGAGTTCTACAACTAAAGATTTTTATAAAGAAAACCGTAAATTTTCCAGATTTTTTGTTTTTCCCTGTTATAAAATTCAACCTGGGCTCATTTCATTGGTATTTCATGCTTTAACCGTTGACACCATCATTTTACAAACATGCAACGAAAAAAAAATAAATAATAGTTTATAAGTCATAACTGACATAATTTTAACAGATTGGTCTGTGTATTTTGTAACTTTATTCCGTTGATAGAAGTAATATCGAGTATTTAGTTCTGAACTTTCCTTTGGTTTAAAAACCCCCAAAAAAAAAATGGGGTATTTTCGTTTTTTGCCTGTAGGGTAATCTGTTTATAATGCCGTCAAGTGAAAATTTGTATAGCATCAGAAAATATTTAAAATCAATGTTTATAAATTTCGATCGCAGCATTTTTCATTAAGAAAAGCTGGAAAACCAGATGAAAAGTGAGTGATTTTCAAAATTCATAACTTGGTTATAACGTTGATTAATAATGCTGAAGATCGATATTGTACGTTAAGTAGATCTTGCAGAATTGCAATTTAAATAATTTGTAGAAATATTTTGCAGGAAGTATCGTATGAACCACGATAGTTCGATAGAGATATGCAAAATATATTTTGAAACCTTATAAATTGCACTTCACTTCGTATATCTTGGATTTTTGTCATAGTGCTGTAAAATGTATTTATACTGCTTTTGAAATTTGGCTTAAAAAGTTATTTATTTAGTATCAGTAAACTGTATACAGGTAACCATTAACTTAATAAACGAGAGAAATAATAGACCAATATGAGCAGGCAATAGTTATGTAAATAAAAACGTAATAAACTGCTAAAAAACATATAATAATACAATTTACCATAATTTTCATCTCGTGCCCCCACCTTAGGAAAATTCTAGATGCGTCGATGTGCCTTGACAGCTATTGTCAGTGCACCGCTGATCACTATTATTTTAAACCAACCAAAAAAACCAAGATAGACAAATTGAAGTGGAATTTATGAACTTTCAACATTTATTTAGTATATCCCGGTCGGATTATTCTCATTAACTATTCCTGTAGAGGGCATTACGATTCCTACCTTACTTTTCAATATAACGGGTGGGCCATCTAACATTTTTTTTGAAATGCTATAAAAAAAACTAGTGAATATTTTTCAATTTGGTTTTTTTTATTCGAAAGTACAATCCTTCCGGTTATTTATGGAAAACAATTTCATTCAAATGGCTTCCACGGCTGGCCTCACAGTAGCTAATTCGGCCAGTCCAATTTTTCAATACATTTTCAACTGTATGCGGCTGTATTTCGGCGATACAAGCACGAATATTGTTTTTGAGCGCGTCAATTGTTTGTGGATTATCGGCATAACACTTGTCTTTAACAGCGCCCCACAAATAATAGTCCAGCGGTGTCAAATCGCACCTTCTTGATGGCCAATTCACATCTCCAAAACGGCTAATTAAACGATTTTCAAATCGAGTGTGGCATAACTCAATTGACGGGCGCGATGAATAGCACGTGGCACCATCCTGTTGAAACCAGATGCCGTCCATGTCCAATTCATCAATTTCCGTGAAAAAAAAATCGTTCAACATGGTGCGGAAGCGTTCGCCATTCACAGTAACAGCTGCTCCTTCCTCATTTTCAAAGAAAAATGGGCCGATGATGCTGCTAGACCAAAATCCACACCAAACAGTCACTCTTCGGGAGTGCATTGGCTTCTCAACGACCACATGTGGATTTTCCGTTCCCCAAATTCGGCAATTTTGCTTGTTAACTTATCCACCGAGGTGGAAATGAGCTTCGTCCGAAAGATGATTTTTCGGTAAAATTACGGGTCTTCGTTCAAGTGCTCATTGGCCCATTGTGCGAAGCGATAGCGCATTGGATGGTCTGTTGGCTTCAACTTCTGTACCAATTGAACTTTATACGGTGTCATTCCGAGGTCTTAATGCAAAATTCTCCTCAAAGAAGTGCCCGAAATGTGCAATTCTTGCGATCGATGACGAGTTGATGTGCTCGGAGTATCGGCCACACTTTGTGCTACAGCATCAATATTCCCCCGTGTACGCTCAGTAGGAGCACGTTGACGTGTTGGTTTGTCAATGAGCAAACCAGTTTCACGCACTTTTTTCACAAATTGTCTCATATACGGAGCGGACGGCGTTTCTTTTCGGCCCATAGAAGTACGGCATATTCGCACACATTCGGCTACAACACATTCACTTTGGAAATAATTTTTGAGTATTTCCCAACGTTGTTCAAGCGTATATCCAACCATTTTCGTTCACGGGAGACTTCAAACTAATTTTCTGTCAAAACTAAATGTTACTATGTTGAAAATGACCGCTAGTTAAAAAAAATGTTAGATGGCCCACCTTGTATAAGTTTGCTGTTAAAATCTTAGCAATAATTATCCATAAACTGTTACTGATGTGATGGTATAGGCGAATTGCTTTTGATTTTTATCTCAGAAAATGAGTTAAATTTTGCTCTATAAACTGGTGTATTAATTTTTTATGTGCTGTTCAAAATATCTGATTTCTTTGGAAGCATACGATTCTTCTATTACCTTTAATTCTTCTTCTAAATCAGTTTTCTTCTATTTTCCTACACAGACTTGAGTTATTTGTTCATTATAATATTTTTTTTACATTCTTCGTCAATCCACATGTTTTTTACTCCTTTGTGGGTTTGCGTATTATCTGATCTGGCGACTCCTCCAACATTTTCTCAATATGAAAACGTAAGTTTTCGCTGCCAGAGTCATACCTGATTCTGCTTTTTCCGGATTTGTATCGCGTCATTTTTTCGAATTAATTTATTTATACTGAACCAGCATAATAATAAAGTTTTTCGACGTTTTGCCCACACTTATAAGGGTCTTTTTCAAGGATGAGAAAAACAAAACAAATGTTACTTATCTTGCGGCGACTCCATTCATTTCGTCTTTTTCTCACAAACACAATTTAAAACTTCACTTTATTAAACTTGTTAAACTGACGCACAAATTGTAAATGACTATAAGGTTCTTTGGATCTTGCCAACGAAGAAATAATAATTGGCTCCCAGAACTTTCAAGTAAAAGTAGGGTAGGAGGCACTTAATGTGGGGCAGTATACATCGATGAAACAGGTCGATCTATTAACAGTCATCTATGTGAGCACAAACATTGTTTGAAAACGGGCTTGCTTTCAAAACCCTGCTCCTCTTCGACAGCCCCTCTATTGTAGCCAAATCTCCGTATTATTTCACCAGAAAAATCCGTGAGGCCGTTGAAATAGCCAAAAATCCCAAGAATTTCAACCGAGACAAAGGTTTTGAACTTTCGCCCATCTGGCAACCCTGCATCAACATTTCAACAGAAATCTCATCAACAAAATAAATCACTTCATTACTAATATTACTAATAATAAAATTCGAGGAAAGTATACAAAAATATCAGCACAATCATAAAACAATCTAAAATAATCCCATTACGTTCCTCCTGAAATTTTTGCGGCCAATTATTATTTCTTCTTTAGCAAGATCCAAAGTACCTATTAATCATTTACACAATTTGTGCGTCAGTGTGACAAGTTTAATAAAGTGAAATTTTAAATTGTGTTTCTGAGAAAAAGACGAAACGAATGGAGTCGGAAAACTTTGTTTATATGCTGGTTCAGTATAAATAAATTAATTCGAAAAAATGACCCGATCCAACTCCAGAAAAAGCAGAATCAGCTATTTTCTCAATATTTTCGCAATCCCTTTGCTCAAATTGCAATTGAAATGTAGAAATGTAGCAGTCAAACTACATTCTGGATGGAAACCAAGGAACCCCAATTGGTAAGTATTAGCATGTAATAATTCTTTGTATTCCATTTGCAAGACATAAAAAGTTGTTATTAAACGCTAATAGACTAATTGAAATTAGCTTAATAAATATGGCTAATTAACAAAGACTTGATCTGCCTATGTTCATGAAGGACTGTATGCGTATAATCGACATTTTCAACTTTTTTTGTATGTATATTACGTGAAATCTTGGCACATGGTGAACCGATCTCAATGATTCATTTTTGCTAACTAGACTGTATTTTTTTGGCTTGTTGTTTCTAATTCAGTCTTCTTGGGATTTTGATGTCAAGGGGCTTTCTATCTCTTTTAGGACCTCTACTTAATAATATTACCTTTGATGGTTTTCCAGCCTTGTGATATCCCACCTATTGGTTTCGAAGTGTTTGCTTTATTTTTTAGTCCATCAACCCTTCTATTTGGCATTTACCTTTACTCTTAAGTAGGCAAACCTCATCTTAAGCACCAAGTTTGTAACTGATTGAATTCAGGTCAGTTGGAATATTTACATTCAGATCATTCTTGTTTAAGCACTTCTTTGGGAAATGACACCACAATTCACGACCCCAAACGTTTTGGGTCGAGGTCAGACCCCGTTGTCAATGGCAAAAACTTTTAATGACCGCACCATCTGTTTTAAAAATCTCTGTTATTAAAAAAATCACTAATCTTTTAATGTTAGATTAAAAACTCTGTTACAAATTATTATCGCGACAGATTGCATCCTGACAATTCAAAATATGCTGTTTGGATGGTTACAACCCAAAGGAGTTTTTGGTTAATGATAGATACACGTAATTAATGCTTGTCACCCGGTTTTTCTTGTGAAATATACGAAAATTGTAAGGATTTTTCTCTTTAAGGCTTGCAAGCAGCTTCAACTTGACGAGACGTTTAGCTTGCGACTTGCGAAGCAAATGATAAGCGAGCGCGGCAGGATTTCTATCAATTTGGAAGTTCTGAGGCGTTGCCAAATTGTAACATTTGAAAAGTAACTGTAGAAATAACTACGAATGTGAAAAAATATTTGTTTTCTGAATGATTCTTGTGGCATATTTTTCAATGTCTAAGTGCTTCTTGGGAAATAACACCACAGTTTAAAGAAAATTGCTGTATATTCCAAACGTTTCGGGGTCTAGGTCAGACCCCGTTGTCAATGGTTAAGAAACTACGGATTAAAAAGGCACAATTCTAAGATGTAAATTAAAATATTTGACAATGTGTATTATTTGATTTTTGACGTAACTAAGAGAATTTTATTTGTAATAAACAGGGTAGCACAGAAATTTCTAAAGATCATATAATCATAAAGTTCCTCTCAAATTTGAAGAATTTGAAAGGGAGATCTTCAGAATTTTATGTGGCGCTCCTAGGTGCGACTTTGTTATTATATTATTTCGCATTCGCCAAAAAAGGGTCCAAAGAACTTTGTTGATTCAGTGATCCCATTAAAATCATAAGGGAAAACCTAGGAAAAACCTTATGAACTATCCCGTGATATTGGGTTGTTCACATGTACATGACCATTAGCAATTTCTTCCTTAATCATCGGCAACCAGGAACGACTGAATTCTATGGAGGTAGTAGCGATACAATCGTTTTCATTCAACAAAATTAAAGCAGACTCTTTTAGTTTTCTTTTGGTGTTGTGTTCTTCTTTGTGTTTTTGTTTCTCTTAGTTCGGTCAAAAATCAAATAATACACATTGTCAAATATTTTAATTTACATCTTAGAATTTTGGCTTTTTTCTTAGTTTCTTTGCCATTGGCAACGGGGTCTGACTTAGACCCCGAAACGTTTGAAAATATACAGTAATTTCGTGAATTGTGGCGTCATTTCCCAGAAAATGCTTAAACATTGACAAACTATGTCACAACGATTCTGCAGGAAACAAGATATTCTTGCTATTCTCTATATTGACTGCGTCATCACCATAACAGACTATTTTAATTTCGGTTGTTGTATTGAAGAGATGACGTTCCTTGTCTAATTTTAGTATTTTGATTTTACGCTGTGCTAATGGTGCTGGTACCAATCAGTGTTGATTTCAGTTAATCAATTAGGACCACAAAATATTCAACACACAATATGGTGCAACGTAATTCCATCAGGCAGTTGTACGCGATTTGGAAATGGTGCAAAATTTACCTCCAATTCTGTCCACAAAGGTTAAGAAGGAATCGATTATTTGGCGGCTGAAGAAATGCATTTTTGCGTAGGCACCAAATCCAAATGTTCTTCTCTTCTATTTGAATGATTTAGGTATTTTTTATGGCTTGTGTTATCACTTATACAGAATATTACAGAACTATGTTTAAAAATTGTGAGGGTAAAATTGAGTATTTTCCTTTGAAGTGTTTAAGGTTTTTAGTTTGAAATTACACTATTCAGAAAACATTTGAACCCCTGAATATTCCCTAAAATAATCATTACTTGGTATAAAGCACAATTCTGGTCTTTTGTCGTAATCTACATTTTTTCACATTTCAACGAAACATATTTCTGTAGCACTATGTATACAGTTAGGGATTATTTATGTAAACTGCTGAAAATATCGGAAACTCTGGGGTTTGGAAGTAAAACAGTAGGAAATCAAATTATAGTAGGTCGTACAAAGAATCTTATGGACATTCTAAGTTCATCGTAATTCAGAATTTTCGTATTCTTCCTCCAGTATCATGTTTTCTAAATAATGTTCGTTGTTTGCACATATTACTTGATCAACTGAAGGGTATTCTACTCGGATGTCCATTTTATTACATTTCTGTTTCCAATTTGTTAAACTTTCGTGGCATATTAAAGAGAGTTGAGGAAATGCAACATTCTTGTCCGATATATTTGTTGACTGTAAAGAACTCTGATATTTCAGATTCAACGGCCACTCACTTTTTCTTCATACTGGTTATATTACTGTGCTATATCATATCTCCTATTCTTGCATAGAATCTGTTTATTGTGCTTGTTACGGATGTCCCACGATAATTGGTGTGGTGTGCCATTTTTCAGTCTTTAAATATACCTATTTTTTTCTTGTCACCCGATAAATCAATGAATATTCGTTCGTCCAACTTGAAGTTATGTATATATGTGTCTATTTCTAGCAATTTCTTATTATTCACTAAATGTTTTTAATCATAGGAAGCCATGGAGTTTAATTACCAACGGTATAAGATTATCTGTATATGTCTCTAATACTTACTACAGTTTTTTCAAGAAATCAGAAAGTTGGCCATGGAATATAGGCAAGAGGGTTCAATATAAATCTTTATTAAATAGTCGCGTGAACAAAATTACCATTAACTTCGTAAATAACAGTATTGCAGTAAACAATAAAACATAACAACGCAACTTCAAAATAAATGATCAAAATGTTGAGCTGCTTGAAGAATTTCAAACCCTCATTCACATTATTAGGGAGATCATTCCTTTTTCACAATTTTATATCTTCAGCTGTTGTTATCTGCTAAGTATGCACTTTTTGTTTAACGAACTCCCGCTACAAAAAAAAATCAAAAAAATCAAAGGGTGTTATGACCGCTGATTTCGGTAAAGTCCAGATCCTTCAAGAGGTTGTAGTTTCCATCATTCCCGACTTGTTTGACTATGAAACCCCGTATCCCAAACTTAACCGTTTTCAAGATATTGGACTTTGAAGTTTAAAAAAATGCTGTTTTTTGGCTACTGGCCTATTTTTTGTTTTTTTTTCCTGTTGCTTTATTATCCTCAATACTAAAATTGCAGTTGACTGAACCGACTGGGTCGCTGAAGACGATCACTTTGATCCTCACCTTCAGAAGTATTATCACAAAAGTTCTAATAAATTTAGTCGGGAGACCCTTTCTTGCTATACCGCGTAAAAGATTGAAAAGTTAGCTGTAAACTTTCGGGACTCTCAGACTTTCATCATTACCTTTTCAGAACTATTAACCACCAATGTTTCAATAAAATTAGCCAGAAAGCCACTACCTTGGTGTACAGCGCAAGAAGTTGAAATTTTAACTTTGAAGGACTGATTTTTATACCTTTCTCAACAAAATCTCAACATTACTTAATCGTCATCACTGCTTGATACGTTGGCATGATACTCACGTTCATTTTTTTCAGGTTAACGGCAGTATTCATAAAAATCGAAAGCAATGGGAATAATGCTAAAGTCAAAGATAAAGATCCGGAGTTCGTGCATAAAGGACGAAAACCCGTCAAGAAGAGAAGAATAAAATTAGAAGCCGAAATCGATCTCAAAACGTTCGTAAATTTAAACGAACCATCGTCACCCCTGACTTGTCTCAACTGTCCAGGAAGTGTTCAAAACCCATTTAGATTTAGGACTTCACTCGAAAACTCACAGCGAATTTAGCCAGTACAACTGCCATTTGTGCGAATTCAAAATTGATAGTAAGACTGCCTTCAGGAATCACGTGAGAAGCCACGATTCGTACAAATGCGAGAAGTGCGCAAGAATTTTGAAAAATAAACTCAGCGCTTACAAGCATTCGAAAACCCATCAGACCCCCGATTTTGTGCAGTGCGAGATATGCGGCAAATACCTCAAAAAGCAATGTTTGTACATGCATCGAAGGAATTTACATTCAGCGTATTCCCAGTCGTACAAATGCCCCATTTGCAACAAGGAGTACGTCCACTCGAGCAGTCTTAGACAGCACTATTCGTCGATCCACAAAGAACTAGGTATCGATCTGTCCGTCGTTTGTGATATTTGCGGCATGCGACTGTCTTGCAAGGCAAAGTTAGACCAGCATCATCGAACTCATACTGGTGAAAAACCCTTCGCATGCAGCATTTGCCAAAAACGATGTATATCTAGAGACGTGTTGTTGTCTCACATGAGAATTCACACCGGTGAGAAACCGTTCGAATGCAAGTATTGCGGGAAAAGATTCGCGCACAGCGCCCCCTACAGATACCACATCAAAACTCACACCGGAGAGAAATCGCACACGTGCCCTATTTGTGGGCGGGGATTCATTTCAAAAGCAAATATGAGAATCCATTTGAAAACTTGTAATCAGTCACAAAATGAATAGATTTAGATAAATATTTATTAATAAAGAATTTGAAAATTCGCTTGTATGGTTACTTTTCCTACCATTTTATTTTTTATTTATTTAACGGGTACCAACCCCTTTTACCATATTAAAATAAATTAGTCTGGCCTGTTCATGCTAATATAATAATCACGGCAATAAATGTAATAATATATTAGTACAAGAGCTGGCAACGTCTGGAAAACAAGAATTTCAGGCACCCCAGTTTTTAGATATGCTATCTCTCTCACTCTCCTGGACGTCATACGTGATGCCTGGCTGACGGTAGTGCGTGCGTTCAGGTAAAATATAATTTTGTTATTATTATTTTAAGTAACTTTTTGACACGTGAATCTATTATTGCCAGATATTTTTATTGTTGTTTAAACTGTGCCACATGCTATTTTGAATTTAGAAAAATCAAATTATTTTGCAAATTTGTATATGATGTTCTTTAAGTATCTAAAAAGCCAACCTCAAGTAGATTTTTTAATCAATAATTGTATCACAAAAAACAGAGCATTTTGATAATCGTGATCATCATCATCATCATCTTCATCACTGCTGTCATTTTCATTGTGATTATCGTCTATTGAAGTGTTATCGTTTAGTAATAAGTTATTATCTGTAATAGAATGACAAAATTTATAATCTGTGTATAATTATACAGTGTGTCCGGTTATGGACTAGCGATAATTTAAATACATGTAAAGCAACTATTTTAATACACAAATACACTATATACTAGGGCTCAGTACCCACCCCGTCATATGGCAGCCATTTTGTTTTTTTGATGACCCATTCTCTACGTGTGAACAAAAACCTTTATATATCTTAAAGTTTTGGTCTTACTGAGATAAAAATAGGCTTATTCGATGGACAATAAAACTGTCTATCAACAACATTTCAAAACAAAGTGTTAACGTTTTCTTAACTTTTGAAAAAAAGATGAAATGCAAAAAAGGGTCAAAAAATTATGCAAATCAACAAATTATTGCAAATCAATGCAAAAGTATTCCTCTCATTTTTTTTCACTAAATCGAAAGTTTTTAGTTAAGCTACAATACAACATTAATTTCATAACTGTATGTTTATTACTTTAGGAGTTATTGTTGTTTGAACATAGCGTATGCGCAAGCACAAAAGACCTTTATTAAGTGACATCTGACATTAGCTGCGTGCAGTCCGAGAAAAGGCTAGTAATGCTATTCGCGACTAGCAGGAGTAAGCGAAATGGAACATATTGACTTACAGGATAAAGACTAGTTACGTTAGTTGTACCTTGCCCTGCCTTGTGATCCCTACTTTTACTTACCGTCCGTGCTGTTTACGTTCTGTATTAGTGCTTATCTTGTGATATGAATATGGCAAATCGTCAATATTCAACGCAACATATTGCTGACATACACTTCGTTTATGGTTTCAGCAAGTAATAAGACTTTAATGTGGTTTTAATGTTTACATACCTGTTTAAAGTCCCGACAAGGGTCTTTTGTGCTTGGGCATACGCTATGTTCAAACAACAATAACTCCTAAAGTAATAAACATACAGTTGTGAATTTAATGTTGTATTGTAGCTTAACTCAAAAACTTTTGATTTAGTGAAAAAAAAATGAAGGTTATCGGGACTACTTTTGCATTGGTTTGCAATAGCTTTTTGATTTGCATAATTTTTTTTACCCTTTTTTTTGCAATTTATCTTTTTTTCAAAAGTTAAGAAAACGTTAACACTTTGTTTTGAAATGTTGTTGATAGACAGTTTTATTGTCCGTCAAATAAGCCTATTTTTATCTCAGTAAGACCAAAACTTTTAGAGATATGAACGTTTTTGTTCACACGTAGAGAATAAGTCATCAAAAAGAGAAATTAATTTCAGATAAATTTCGGAATTTGGCATTAAAGCTGTAAAACTGCGGTAACAATTTCTGTGATATCCATCAGTGTCACTAACTGGCTCTGGTAATTGTACCCATGTATTTGTAAAACTTGTTTACAATATTTTAGTGTATCTTCTACAAAAATTATATTTTTTTCATTTTTGCCTTTTTAATTTATTGTAACACAATTTCGTTAAAAATATTACAAATAACACCAACTAATACAGGAATGTGAGTAAACTGACACCATCTTGATCTCCGTCTGACAGTCTGTACTCTTCCAACATGCCCAATCACCTTTCACTTTTAGATCGGTCTGGTTGAAGGTTTAACAATTGAATTGTGTGGCAAATTAACTTTGGCTCTTTAGATACTTAAATAACATCACATAAAAATTTCAGCAATAGTAAAATATTTTAATTTTTCTTTTAATGCAAAATTAGCGTCTGGCACAGTTTAAACAACAATAAAAATATCTGGCAATAATAGATTAGTGTGTTAAAAAGTTCAATTAAACTAATATTAAAAAAGAAACTTTCTTAAAATTATTTGAAAAATTATTATTTTACCTGAACGCAACCACTACCACCAGCCAGGTAGCTCGTATGACGTCCGGGAGAGTGAAGGAGATAACATATTTAAAAGCTGGCCTACCTGAAATGCTCTACAACTACAACTATTAAAATAAAACTCTGTGGGTATTAGAATAACTACTGTAACTGGCATACATATATTTAAATACTTTAACTCTTGCTATTTATTTGAAACAAGCTATTGAGCGATTCGAATAATCAAATAACTCGAAGTTTTGCTTATCCCAAGTTCAGCAATGGCACTCCGATGAATAGAAACTTATATAGAATCGAAAAATGACGATATAGGTTATGTTGATACGATTTATGAGTACCAACATTTCTAAAGTGACGTTACTTTTCGATTCTACAAAAGTTTCTATTGACAGGAGTCCCACTGCAGTATGGAGAAGAACGTGTAATAGAGTATTACAGTCGTGTATTTTGTAAATGATATAAGAAGTAGGAGAGAATTATAGGAGATAATCTAAGTTGTTGATCATTTCCACAAATATCTTTACGGTCCTGAAATTCTCATAAATTTCACTAACCGTGTTGGTCTGAGATCGTTTCTGATCATGAAGACACCAGAAGGACAGTTCGCCAAGTGGATAGTGTTTTGTCGAGATGACCAAGCCGTTAAGGATGCGGACATGGTAGAAAAATTGAACAAAGAATTAATCATTGTGCGTCCAATGGAAAAGATACCAAATCTCATTTAGTTGTACCAAAAAAAAGAGTACCCGCCATTCTGAGGGAATGGCAATTCTGGAGGTCACTAAGGTATAAATAAAACCCGTGATAAGAAATGGGAAGAGCCTGTTGCCGCAAATGCGACATATGAGTAGCCAGTAAGGAGTCCAACAATCGATTAGTTGGAAAAATTTAGCAATTCAATGTAGGCTTCCTTTTGAAAGAATTGCAATTGACATGGCCGAACCATTTCCAGTAATCAACAGTATAACAGATATATTCTTGTTGCTGTTGATTACTTTAGCAAGTGACCCGAAGTGTTTGCTATTCCCAATCAAGAAGCAACCACTATAGCAACGATTTTAGTGGAACAACTATTTAGCTAATTTGGGGTACCAATGAAACTTCATTCTGACTAATGCAGAAATTTTGAATCAAATGTGTTCTGAGAAGTCTGCGACTTGCTGGGCATTAACAAAACCAGAACTACGCCGTTACACCCACAATCAGACGGCATGGTAGAGAGATTTAACAGGACTCTAGAAAGGCATCTTGAAACATGGTCGACAGTAACCAGCGGTGTTGGGGTGAGCACAAACCTTTGTTCCTGCTGGCATAAAGATACGCTGTACATGACAGCACCGCGTTCACACCATGTCTTGTTCTAAAAGTTAATAGACTATCATTTGATACTTCCATTTGATCTGGCATTTGGGACGCCATATGAATGCCATATAGAAATTATTGATCATGCAGATCAATTACGAGAAAGATTACTTGCCACACATGAATTGTCATGGAAGCACATGGTAGCTATAAATGTCAGAATCAAAACCCGGTATGATTTAAAGGTCTGGTTATACAGTCCTCAAAGGGCAAAGGTCGTAAACCGCATCAAACGCAGCCCAAGGACAAACATGAAAGTTGTCCATCTGGATCGTCTGGCGCCTTATCAAGGTGACGGAAAGTTATAACTGCGCTCGCGGGAGGACCTTGTATATACAAACTAAATAAATAAATATAAATCCTTTATTCAACATTTAAAATCACTGCATTTACAAAAAAAATAATCTTATAAATACAAATGATTTATTTGCCTTGTCAAAACAATCACCACCCGCGTCACTTAGCATCCTTTCAAAAATTCATCATACGAGTAGTATGCTTTTCTGGACAGGTATGTATAGAGCTCCTTTCCAAACTTCACTATACTTTTCTCATTCCCTCTAGCTCGCCTATATTTATTAAAACTTATAGTCCCCCTATAGATATGGGAATTTTGCCCAACTGATAGCCTAGAGAATGGCTGATGTAGTTCATTGCTGCTACGAGTTGAATAACTGTGTATTTGATCATTTGTAGTAAGTGATACTTGCTTTTTAATATTCATTATTAATAGGTAAATATATAATGAGTGGACCGTCAGAATATTAAACTCAATGAAAAATTGCTTGCAACTGGTTAATGGGGGAACACCAGCTATATATCGTAAGATATTTTTTTGTGTAGAGAAGACTTTGTTAATATGAGCTGAACAGCCCCAAAATATAAGGCCATATGACAAAATCGACTCCGCTAGGCCGAAATATGCTAATTTAAGAACATTCACTATCAGCAAATGGTAATTGAAATTTCAGGAAAAATCTACTGTTTTCTAAGTTAGTGACAAAAAGCATTCTAGAAAGCTCAAGAATATCAAATTATATACAAATAAGTGTTCCGAGGACGAACAGTTAGTTCAATTGAGAAACGCGTTCAGTTCAGTTTTTGTTTGACACTAAACTTCAAATTGTAATTTACGAGGGTGAATCAAATATGAACCGGACTTTTCTGTTTCTCGCCCTGTAGGTAATTCGAGTGGCGTGACGTCTCGATATATGTTAGGTAGGGATGTTAAGAAGAGGGGAGTTCGTCGGTTTGGCGAGGCGTAGTCGATGCGCTGTTAGTAGCATCATGTCAGAGCAAGAGGTGCATATGTCTGTTGCGCAACGTGTTGTTATCAAATTTTTGGCGCGGGAGGGCGTCAGAGCGTCTGAAATTTTGCGTCGACTATCTGCACAGTTCGGCAATGAAACACTTTCAAGGACCCAAGTGTACGACTGGCACAAAAAGTTTTCAGATGGCTGAGAGACAGTGGAAAATGAGCCTCATGCACGCCGTCCCACAACAAGCATCAATGAGGCGAATATCTAGGCAATTCGTGAGCTGATTGAAGGCGTACTGCTAATCGTTTTTGTGCACGAACGCCGTACAATTAATGCTGAGTATTACTGCGAACTACTCCAACAAGTGAAACTTGCCTATCGGCAAAAGAGACCGGATATGTCTATCCGAAGTGTGATTCTGTTGCATGACAACGCTCGGCCACATACAGCTGCATTGACTCAAGGAAAATTGAACAAAATGCATTGGGAAACCCTTGAACACCCGCCTTACAGTCCTGATTTGTCACCATGTGACTACCACATGTTTGGGCCACTTAAAGAAGAACTGGGAGGCCACCACTTTGAGGACAACGAGGGTGTAGAAACGTTTGTGCGCAATTGGTTATCGACACGACCAGTTTCATTCTTTGAGAAAGGTATTAAAAAACTTCCGATTCGGTGGGAAAAATGTATACATAAGAGAGGAGACTATGTAGAAAAATAATATGTATTAAAATTTGTATTGATCGTACCAATAAAATTTTTAAAACAAAAGTCCGGTTCATATTTGATTCACCCTCGTAAATTTAAGAATTGTGTTGTATTTTGGATTTAAAAAATGTTTTCATTGTGAATAATTGAAAGAACTGTGTAATTAAAACTCACAGTAATTCGTAACATTATGAATAAATTCGGAGACAATAAATACAGATAGATGTAACAAATCCTGTCAAATGAACATGAAGAACGAAACTTCAAAATCAATTAGTAAAGAACGTAACATTCACAATTGTCAGACAAAACATTTTAAACGTCACGTTTAAACAGATAAGTATATTGAAATATATCACACGTAGCACACATGAAACTCGTTGACAAATTGGTAGACCCCCTTTGTCTCCAGTTAATCCTGCGAGAAAGTTTTCTATAAGAAACAACTACTTGTTCTGGGCAATTTTCAGAAATTGCCCCCTACTACACTTTGGTTTTCGATTTATCTTTTTTTACAGAAATCATCGTGAGGAGAGAAAAGCCATATAAATAATTCAAATCAACCTTAATCATCTTTAATCTTGACTTTTTCTTTACTGAATGAGTGTATTGACCAGAAAATCTCCCCTATTAGAACACATTAGGCATTCCTATTAATCCCAAATCGAAGGCAAACCAATGCTCAAAACGAAATTACACTTTTTGTCGAAATATCCCTTCCCAATACCATTGCGGATCTAGCATTTTCTTGAGGAAATGGCAGTTATGATAATTAAAAAGACTTCCAAGTGACTATACTGTTTAAGATTGAAGTACGTAATGTCTCGGTTTATTAAGTCATTAATTGCCCACTTTGCTGGATCTCCTAGAAGGAGTACCATGTGATACTTTCGACCCAATTCTTCTTCATATAAAAAATTAAATCCCACGTCCGCCTTTGAACCTGGATGAAGCCTTTTGTCAAGTAGACTCTTGAGTTCAACCATAGTCTACCTTTCCGTCAGTCTCCAGTCACTGGGAAACCTAACCCTAACTATCTATTAGGCATACCGTTTTTATGTAAATGTCTATCCCATTACCGCTTGGGACGGTACTTTCCTGTTTCTAGTTATCTCGCTCTCAATTACTTTGTCATTTCTTCGTCACAGAACTCTTTCTGCAACAACTTTTAATGCAGTATTGCCAACCGTGCTCTGATTTTAGCGTCACATCTTGTGTTACACAACTTCTAATAAAATCAAATTCTTGTAGTGACAGAATACTGACCCGCTATTTTTCCAGGTTTCCACAGGAATTCGTGAAAATCGAGTGCGACCTCCACAATTCCTCAACAGAACCTAACCAAAACGATCCAGGCTTCCTAAATGAAGAACCAAACTCGATCAATGGTGAAAAGACCATAAACTTAGAATCAGAACTCAATTTTAATATTTTCATAAATTTAAACGAACCTTCGTCACCTCTGATTTGTTTGTTTTGTTCTGAGGTGTTCAAAACCCATTTAGACTTGGGTTTGCATTCTAAGACCCACAATGAGCTTAACATGTACGTTTGCCACATATGCGAATTCGAGATCGACAACAAGAGGGAGTTCAAGCATCATTTAAGAAGTCACGATTCGTACAAATGCATCAAATGCGAAAGCATTTTGAAGAACAAAAACAGCGCCTACATACACCTGAAACGTCATCAAACGCCGGTCATTGTTCAATGCGAGACCTGTGGTATGTATCTTAAAAAACAATCATTGAGAGTACACCTAAAAAATTTCCACTCTGAGTCTGTCAAGATGTTGAGTTGTCGCGTGTGCGGTAAAGAGTACATCCATTACAGCAGCCTTAGGCAGCATTACTCAGCAAACCACAAGGAATTGGGAATAGAAATCTCACTAATTTGTGATATTTGCGGTAAGAGATTATCCTGTAAAGCGAAATTAGAAAGTCACAAACAAACTCATACGGGTGAAAAACTCTTTTCTGCACGTTTTGCCAGAAGAAATGTTCCTCTAGAGACGGCTTGGTGTCGCATTTGAGAAGCCACACCGGAGAAAAACCATACGAATGTAGTTATTGCGGGAAAAAGTTTTCGTACAACGCCCCCTACAAGTACCACATCAAAATTCATACGGGAGAGAAATCACACATGTGCCCAATTTGTGGAAGAGGATTTATTTCTAAAGCCAACATGCAAACGCATCTGAGGAGTTGTTTACAGTCACAACGCGAATAGATTTACTTTTTCATTTACTAATAAAGAAATTTATATTTAGTATATTTTATTTAACAACTAACTGACATCTGGCTTATCGATAGATGGCGCGATTTGTTTTGGAGTTCCTGTAAATAATACAAATGTTAAGTTGAATAACGCAGTATCAAAGAAATATTCCAAAATTCAACGTATAAGAAAATATCATGTCGGGAGTTAGCAAATAGTCAAAACATTCGTTTACCAAAACCGTTTTGATTCATCTCGCAAACGTTCACTGTACTACTGGATCACACTTCCGATAATTCGACTTGTTAATAACAATTTCTGGGCTGCTTTTACACGAGTTTCATCTAAAGCTGAGTACTCAAAGTCTTTTTGAACGCCGTGATACATTTCCCCCAATGGACGGTCTCATACATGATCTGGGCATCATCTTTTACTTTTCCCCATATCCTGCTGCTTAAGATTTGTACAGATCGCTTTTTCAAGACTTGATTTATCATTCCTAAAAAATATAACTAGTACAAAAGCAGATAAGAAATTGTTATTAAAGGATCATTTTCTTCTTACGTTTTAATCTCACCGTTCGCGCTAAAGTTTTATGTAGTCTGTTCTGCATACTTCGGGTTCACTCAGAATCCGTCCATAGCTAACACCCCGAGTGCTAGTATACTTTGAATAAAAGGCCACCTTTCTAATCCTAGCACAGTTACGAACAATTAACTCAACACAGCAAATACATAATGTGCAAATTAACTTTAGAAGTTACACATTCACACAAAATCTCACCAACCTGTCCAAGTTTTATGATATTCTTTCTTGACACTAAAACAACATATACAGGGTGAGTTTTTTTTATGATCAGTATGGGGATCTCGGAATCTAGCGGAGATAGAGCAATGGTTAAATTGGGAAAGATTTGCAGTTTTACTGGCCCAATTTAATGACACTTTCGGATTTTTGTAAAATGTCATGGCTTACTAGATATTTTGAAAAAATGAAATTCTGTCAATTTAGTCAAATCCCTCTAGCTCCTTTGTTTTTGATTTTATAAAAAAAGTGTAAATATCAAAAAAAAACAGCTCTCGTTTTCGAGATATGACACAAACTTATCTTTTTTTGAATGGAAGCCATAGTTGGCTATGACCTCAAAAAATCGGACATTTTTAGAGCTTTTCAACGATATAATACTCGATATAGTTATTCATAAAAATAACGGAGTTATGGATGTTTTTCTCTCTTATTTTCACTTTTAACGTAGGTAGCCATGAAAAAGATTGTTTTCACTTTGACGTTTCCTTATTTGAGAGTAATTCCATTAGTAGTGCTGAACTGACAGTCGATATTGACAAGTTTTCGTGATAAACTGGAATATTCCAACGAAGAAAAACTGAATATGGTGGAATGTTATATCATATGCCATAAAAATTCAGTTCGTGCAGCTGAGGAATACTTTCATAGATATTTTAATCGTCGTCAACCTGCTCTATGTACATTTAAGAGGCTTTACGATAGTTTACGCAGATATGGATCTTTACTAAACCACCAAAGTAACGTAATCAATTTAACGAAGCAGCACAAATAAATGTTTTGGCAATGGTAAATCAAAATCCATCTACATCAACTCGTGAGATTGCGGCAGAAGCTGGCACATCTCAAGAACTGTAGTTAAGGTACTGAAAGCGCACAAGTTCCACCCGTACAAACTTTCAGTTTCTCAAACTTTGCCGGCTGGTGACGAACATCGACGTATTTTGTTTTGTACATGGTTTAGAGACATGTGCCTTGACAATCCACAGTTTCCATTAAAGGTGTTATGGTCAGATAAAACTAGATTTACTAACTGTGGTATGTTCAATAGACACAATGAGCATATCTGCGCTAAAGAAAACCCTTTCCATGTAGAACAAAGACGACCCCAGATAAAATTTGGTTTTACTGTTTGGTGTGGTATCATAGGGTCTACTATTCTGGGGCCTTTTATCTATGAATCACTAACTGGGGAGCGCTACTTGACTTTCTTGCAATACACTTTTCAAGGCATGTTATGTTTGAGAAATCGTTTAGAAATTGAGTGGTTCCAACATGATGGAGCACCTGCTCATGACTCGTTATTAGTAAGACAACACTTAGAAAATATCTATCCAAACTCTTGGATAGGGAGAAATGGCTAACGCGAATGGCCACCCCGGTCTCCCGATTTGGCAGTTATAGACTTCTATTTATGGGGTGCGCTAAAAAACAAAGTATACAAAAGAAAGTATGAGACAGTTGGTGACCTTAAGGAGGCGGTATTACAAGCAATTGAAGAAACTGATAGGCGGTCTGTGAGGAAAGCGGTAATGTCAATCTTAAAAAGATGCAATTTTTGTCTAAATAACAATGGTGGACTTTTCGAACATAAGTTGTAACCATTATTATGTACTTTAATTTCTTAAGTTTTTAGTAAGTACCCACTTATTTATTTTTCGTTATACCTAATAAAATTATACAACTAATAAAAAAATCGTTCAATGTTTTTTGGAAATAGTTATTAATAAATCAATCTATTTCATGGCTAACTACGTTAAAAGTGAAAATAAGAGAGAAAAGCATCCATAACTCCCTTATTTTTATGAATAACTATATCGAGTATTATATCGTTGAAAAGCTCTAAAAATGTCCCATTTTTTGAGGTCATAGCCAACTATGGTTTCCAATCAAAAAAAGAAAAGTTTGTGTCATATCTCGAAAACGAGAGCTGTCACGCAAACAAGGACATGACAATCATATTCGGGATACAATTCCCTTCAATTTTGATATTTACACTTTTTTATAAAATCAAAAACAAAGGAGCTAGGGGGGTTTGACTAAATCGACAGAATTTCGTTTTTTCAAAATATCTTGCAAGCCATAACTTTTTACAAAAAACCGAAAGTGTCATTAAATTGGGCCAGTAAAACTGCAAATCTTTCCCAATTTAACCATTGCTCTATCTCCGCTAGATTCCGAGATCCCCATACTGATCATCAAAAAAAACTCACCCTGTAGAACTCATTAAAATAAGTTAAAAAGTCCCTATTAACATGTTCCCTAAAACGCATCCTTTAAAAGGGCTCAAACGAACTGTTTCTTTTCTGTTACTAACAACGTGGAAATCGGGCCACTTTTAATAGATCTGGACCTGGTTGGAAAAAACTGTTCCTTGAATCACAACAGGCTAGTAATCATATAAAGTATCAAATTCACCACCACTTGCATGAAAATTATTTGCCTAAGCGACGTGATTACTGCGTGTGGTTTTTAGATAATTATAATATAAATTGTATCTTTCATCATAAGAATTCATTTTGTGACCAAACCAGCTTCACCAATAAATACAAGTAACTGAGCTACGGCAGGAATCTTTGGTCTACTGTTTTTCACAAACCGTTTGCTGGAAAAATCTATTAGAAAATTCTCCAGAATCCAATATAAATGTATATTAATAAAATATAGTTCAGCAAAAACATTAAAGTTTACACAATTTATCTGAATGATCGATATCTGGAAAATTTGTTACGAAAAAATGGACCTATCCGGTGCCAACAAGGACACCTGATTTGACCCTACAGAATTTTTCAATTTGGGGTTATTTTCAAAGAAGTATTTGCAACACCTTCGCTGTAGCTCGAGAAGTGAATTAAAGAAGCTATTAATAACAAATCAGTAAATCTCATTTACAAAATTTTACCTTCTGAAATTTTTGGCAGATTTTTTAAAAAAGATACGATTTCCATATTGTAATAAGTTCAACATTTTAGACATTTAATCAAACTAGGGAAAGTTTAGCTGTCAATTTGAAATAAACTTTATTGCTTACGTCTAAAAACGTCCATATTGAATTTGAATTTTTTCAATATTTATCAGTGAAAAGAGAATTTTATACTCAATTAAAATATCAATAATTTTAAATTTCCCAAAAATGAAAGCGATTTTCAACTGTTATTTTTAATTTGGGTCTCCACCGCCCATGTCTTCCTCGAAAATCTCAAATTTCTTTCTTTGAAAATGTCATAGATAGTTCATACTTCTATGATAGTGAAATTCCTGCTTCAGATGAGGCTGTTTTTGCTTATATACATAAAGGTATGGTCTGGTAGCTTCTTTTTGCTCTTGCTAGGTTTGGGTAATGCTCAGGATGTCATTATTATTTCACAAATAGTTTATGGTTTTTCAAGTCCCAGTAGAAGATATTTCAGAATTGAGGCTTAATCTGGATTTATGAGCAATGGTTAGTTTTACCTTGAAGTAACATACCAATCAAGGCATAACAGTGTTAAATTAAATCTTTATTAACCTGTTTCCATAGAATTTCTAGTTGATGCTATCCAATGCGATTTTAAATATCTAATCACAAGTTGAAATACATATTTAATTTACTATAGTTCGATCATTTGAGAGGAGCTGATCTGATGATGGTTCTCACTTAGAAACGATATATCGTTTTGAGTTCAAAGTCAAAAGTCTCCAATTAATAGGTACCTACTAACCATATTTAGTTGGTTTAATTTTCAATACCTAAAACATCAATGTAAGTATTATTTTTCTTAACTCATTTCTATAAAATATATTCTAACGCTTTTGCATCTTTTAGGTCTAAACCAATTCGAAAACCTCGCAAAAAATCAGGATCGAAAAACGGCCGCGTTAGAGAATCCTGTCCTCCTGTCAAACTGGAAATTCCTTTAACCTGCCCACTATGCAAAAGTAATTTTCCAACCAACATAGATTACGCTTTACACTCTATAAAGCACAGCAATGACAACAAATACTCATGTCACATGTGTGACTACAAAAACACCTCGAAATATCGCACCGAAGCCCACGTTAGAGCCACGAAGGCTCCACCAAATACCGTTGTGAATTCTGCCAGAAGCCCTTCAACATCAGCACGCACGCCAAAGAGCACGTGAATTTCCACACAGGCGAGAAACCGTTCCAATGTGAATTGTGTGGCAAACACTTCATGTTTCCAGAATACTCACCAAACATCGTCGAACAGCCCATTACGAAGTTATGTTCGGAAAACCCTTGGCGAAGTACGATTGCAAAGTATGCAACAAGCACTACGAGTCATTGCCTGGCTTGCAGAGGCACATGTACAGCAACCACAATGATAACGGTGCTGATTGGTCCGTTGTTTGCGACATCTGTGGGAAGAAAATCGCAACGAAAGAAAAATTGAAGTACCACCTTAGGACCCACACTGGGTACAGGCCGTTCGCCTGTCTGCAGTGCCCTAAAAAGTTTCCGAAGAAGGATCAATTGAAGGAACACGAAAGGGTTCACACTGGTGAGAAACCTTTCGTATGCAGTTATTGCGGAAAGAATTTCGGGCACAGAGCTCCTTACAGGTACCACATCAAAATTCACACAGGGGAAAGGCCCTACACATGCGTTGTGTGTGGTAAAGGGTTTATTTCAAAGGCAGCTAAAGAAGGACACGCTTTGAATTGTACGAAAGATACTCATATAGCTTTATAAGTTTATACGACTTTATTATATTTTTATTTTTTAAATATACATTTTATATTTTTAATATATGTGGTTGTTGACTTTCCCAGTATTCCTTATGTTTTTATATTGGTTTGTCTAACACCGTATATATTTTTGAGCAAGGTCAATGTCCAAAGTTACTCAAAGGGAACAAATTGTGAATAACAAATCGTTCCCTTTATTTCAAGATAGTTTTAAAATAGAGACTCCTACCATTTTTAGAACAAAACTAGGTCGACACTTGAGTCAGTTTAGTTTTTTTTGGTACCACACTATATACAGTGTGTAAATAACACCGAAAACCTGGAAATTTAAAGGGGGTATAAAATCTAAATAAACAGTTCCTGAAATGTTAGCCCCACCAAAAGATTATTATCTCTGTACATTAACCTTAAGAAAGTAAACTTGGTGAACACCGTCTGTCAATAAAACTAAACTTTTTGATTTTTTCAACTCGAAAATATTTTTATAAGAAGTTGAAATTAAGACTTTACGAGAAAAAAAAGTATTGCAATTAAATAATAAAATTTCGTGTTTACTTCAATGCGGTATTAGAGTTTGCTCTGTTTTTTACATTTTTCACATTTTTGGCAATTTTGAGGCTTTTGACATGTTTTTTACTTCTATGTCAATTTTGTCATTTTCAACATTTTTGACGTTTGAGATTTTTGCAACTCTTACATTTTTGAAATTTTACATTTTAGGGTTTTTTAACTTATTTCGCCATTTTGACATTTTGGACAATATACATTTTTTGTCATTTTTGACATTATTAACATTTTTGACCTTTTGGTCTTTATGAAATTTTTGGCATATATGATGCCATGTCGATATTTCTGTCACATTTGCTTTTATTGATTTTTTTCTGTTTTCGTTATGGAATTATATTATACCAGTTTTCACGCCCATATTAATTTTTGTTTCCGAGAGTTTGATTTACTCTATAAATAATAAAACTTATTGACCCCCCTTACCCAATAATAGAATTTTTTGATATGACGGTTCACATTTGTATTAATTTAAAGAATACCTTTTGACATTTTTTGCATTTTAGATATTTTTCGCAGAGGATATTTTTGACATATTTTATATTTATAACAGTTTTCACATTTTTTTGACATTATGATATTTTTTAGTTTTATGACGTTTGACATTTTCGGGATGTTTACATATTTGAAATTTTTGACTTTTGGATTTTGCATTTTTTAAATTTTTAACGTTTTTCGAAATTTTGACATTATTAACATTTCTGGCATTTTTAGTCATTTTAAACATTTTTTAAATATTCCGCAATTTTACTTATGAGATTTTCCAAATTTTTGAATTTTTTCATTTTGTATCTTTTTGGCATTTATGAAATTTTTGACATTTTCACATTTTATGTCATGTCGACATTTTTCCTCATTTTTCATATATTGAGAGTTTTTCTATTTTTGACAATTATGAGATTTTAGGTTTTCTTAATATTTGGGTCATTTTTGGCATTTTTGTCATAATTCTCCTCTCTGTATCCTATTGAGGTTGCGACAAACAAAAAACAAAAAAGAAACAATAAAGTAGATAAAAATGCTTCAGTCGATTAGAAAATATTGCGTACTATTTTTTACCTACTAATTTCTCGTTAAATACTGAATTACGGTAGAATTTTTTAATTTTAGCTGCATTTATAACAATCCTTGCATTTAAAATAAGTTTTAGTGGTTCGAAAAAAATCCACGAACGTGAGATATTTTAAAATATTTATATTTGTGTAAAATTCTGACTCCGTTTCAAAATCATGTAATAATATAAAGTCTCACATAATAACTGCTGTATTTTTTAGATTCGAAAGCTCAGAAGGTGTTAAAATAAAAACCGAACTCGACACAGAAGATGAAGAAGAATCAGAGGCGGAAGATTGGAACCCTAAAGATGGAAAACTTACAAAACAAAAACGTCAAAAGCGCAAGAAAGAACCGAAAGAAAAGAAGAAAATGACAAAAGAAAAGCCGGCCAGTGAAAAAACGAAGAAAATGAAAAAAGAAAAACCAGAGAAGAAACCTAAAGAACCCAAAACTAAGAAGCGGAGAGACACAGGCGGTCATCCGCCACCTATGGAGCTCGAAGAACCGATCAAGTGCGAAGTATGTGATAACGCTTTCAAGAACAATGTAGCTTTTGCCTTGCATTCGATAGATCACAGCGAAGATGGTAAATACCACTGCCATCTGTGTTCGTATAGGAACGCATCAAAGTACCACCTTGAAATGCACGTTCGAGCCCACGAAGGTGCTACCAAATACAAATGCGAAATTTGCAACAAAGCTTTCACTGTCAGCACGCACGCTGTGGAGCACAAGTACTTCCATACTGGAGAAAAGCCGTTCCAGTGCGAAATCTGCGGGAAGCACTTTATGTTTTCCTGGTTTTTAGCTTCCCACCGTCGTACTTCTCATTACGAAATTCTTACGGGAAGTCGCCTGGTGAAATTCGATTGTAACGTATGCAACAAGCATTACGCTTCAGCTTCCGGTTTGAGAAGACACAACTTGAAAAATCACAACGAAGCCGGCATAGACCTGTCGGTGCTTTGTGACATCTGCGGCAAGAGACTTTCCAGCAGAGAGAAACTCAAGTTCCATCACCGCACTCACACGGGGTACAAACCTTACAGTTGTCAAATTTGTCCCAAAAGTTTTTCCAAAAAAGAGCAACTCATCGAACACGTGCGGGTTCACACTGGGGAAAAACCCTACGTTTGTAAATATTGCGGGAAAGCTTTTACGCAAAGGACACCGCTAAGGATACACGAGAGAACCCACACTGGGGAGCGACCCAGCATCTGTCCGATTTGTGGTAGAGGATTCATCTCGAAAACGGCTGTGGAGAGCCACATCAAGAGTTGCTACAATCCTCAGCAGCAAGTTATTTTTCAGGGGCCATTGCAGTTTCCTGCTTATCCGCCGAGCGTTCCTCCCATGACTCCGGTGTCAGATACTTCGGAAATTGAACAGAAGTATTCTTTGTCTGAGGCTTTTTTGGATCCGCGTAGAGATATTGGACAGTTGTCTTAAAAATGCACTGAGTTTTATCTATAAGATTTCACACGGTATAATTATTTCTTACAGCCACGGGAAATAGGGTACTCAGTTTTATGCTTTTGTATTTTGTGGCATTTGGTAGATTACCTTGGCAGTGCTTTTGAGTACAGTATTTTCAATTTTTCCGTCTAGTGCACATCTCAGTGAGCAGATGTCATATTTCATTTTGGTGAATGCGCCAGGAAATAGATATATAATTACTGCGCATTCATCAAAATGTGAGCCAATAAATAGCAACTAATTTTTAATACATTCAATGATTTACCAAGTAATCTTTTACCTTAATCTCTGCCGATCTCATTGTACATTTTCTTGTATATTTCCGCATATTTAGCTTCCGGTTCTATCTGTATTTCGACAATGCAGATTATCCACACCGTCTCGCCTTAATTACTGAGTTCGGATACGTCATGCCAAAAGTAACACTCCCAGACTGTATAAAGAAAAATTAAAGTTGACTAGAAATAAAACCCAGGTAATAGACTATGGACAGAATCTTAACTAGAAGAAATATCAGTTGATGAACAAGTTTGGGTCAAGGAAATCTACCAGGGGCATACAAGAATAAACATATACTGAATACAATTATTTTCCGTGGTAATGGGTATATTAGCAATATATTTGATCACACAACGAATGGTATTAATTAAAATAATGTTTTATGTTACTATAGCTACCTGCAAGTTTCAGGTGCTACATTTGACTATGATTAATGCATATTTCTTCGCCAGAATTAGCATTTACATTTTGTTCTGCTTTAAATCTGTATCACAAGGATATTTGCAATAGTTAAACAAAAAATAGTTCTCTGTCTGTGCAAATTATCGAAAAAAATACATTAAGCATGGAACAAATATTTCAAACAATAATGCAGCTAGCTTTAGTATCATTAAAATATACATCATTCACTCTTTTGTTCTTAGTTATCCGTTTTGTGACAAGCTTCTTTTACCAAAATTTAAACTATTTAATCTGAAAATATTCAATATTTATTTATGTATATTTTTTACCTAGAGAATGTTCCTGGGTTGGATTTGATAAAGAGCTATTTTCTATTTTTTTCACGCAATGCATGTAATAGTTGATTCCAAAAATAGCTTTGGGATAGCATTTTTAGATCCACTCCTGATTGCGTAAAAAAATAGAAACAGACACAAACTTTCGGCTAGCTCTGGGTATAAAGGATCAAAGTTCTAGTTGCAAAATCTTTAATTATTAGACCACCCTTTATAACATTTATTTTTCTAGAATTAAGAAATTATTTTTAAAGATTTATCTATATGTTTGTTTAGTTATAACAAAAAATATCAAATTTTGTTAACTAAGTTTCTAGAGCTATTTTTATAATGTTGTTTAGCATAATTCTCCAAATTATTAAGAAACAAATTAAAAAGTATCATTCCTTGTTAATATTTGTTTCATTGCTCTTCACCCTACTTGAGTAGAACCTTTCCAAGTTTCAGTATTGGAGCCTAAGAGTTAGAGATGCATTGCATCACCCCATCTGTTCAATTGTTTGTATACTGTTAAGGGTGTTAAGGTGACAGCATCATAATTCTATGTGTTTAAGGCTGCCACTTACCACTTCATAATAATATATATGCGAAATTTAGGGCATAAAGTATGGTTTTCGAGCTGTTTTGCCGTGGAACGTTTCATCTGTAACTGCTACAGACATCTTCAGCAGCTGAGGTGTAGATCATACCTAGCGCGGACAAGAACCGTCGAGTGGTGAGAAACTAATAGGCTTGTTCGTAAGACGTCCGTTGCCAATAGTCCAACGGTTTAGTAAATTTGACAATTTTATCTTGATTGGCCAATGGATATTGAGGGGGCGGGGCATGCAGCCTCAAAGATGTCTTTGATTTTGCGCGTACTAAAGCTGGAAAGTCATAGAAATTTATAAACATCAAAGCACTTTCAATGGAAAAGAAGAAGGTCTAAAACTCCTCACCACAAACTTATTTATTAACGTAACTAAAAACTAATAGTACAATTGATTTTCGTTGAGCGAGTTATCCCTGTTCGAAATAAAAAGAACAAAATCAGCCCGATAGTTGCTGAGAAAATTGTTTTTTTAATAACAGATTCAGCAATTTTGTCAATATGTATAAGTTTTCAGTATGTGTTATGTATTTATATAAAAAAAAAGTGTAGGGTGTTTAAGGGAACTCTTCTTCTTTCCAAGACCAAGGGGTAATACGGCTCTTTAAAAAGATGAGCGAGCTTCCCAAAGAACATGATTTTATCTCCCTTTTAGGGAGAACAGCAATTACACGGAATGTCCAGATTCGGAATCTGTGTGAAGTTTCCTCGAAGTTCGGTTACATAAATAAGTAACGAAATTCAAGTTTTTTTCAAATAATTCAGAACTTAATTTATTTTTTAATTTGGACCTTCGTTCAATTATCTAAGCAACAAATTTACTTTAATTTTGTAACTACCACTCCGATCTAATTTCAATCATTATATATATGGAACTACTTTAAATGTGTAACGATGACCTGGTTTAAAAGGATAACTTAATTTTACTCACCTTCTATTTCAAGTACAAAACGATAATTTTAATCTTACTCCTGTATACACCCATATAAAATAAATATTTTGTATAATTATGATATTCAAAACTTTACCCACTAAACAATAACAACGATGCCACCTCCAGAAGTAATGCTCTATTTAATAGCATGGTTAATATAATTACTCAATGTGATGCAGAACTTATTATGACCAATATTATAAATTAAGATTAGAACTGAAGGTCGTCATAGCTACTAAACAAAACAAAATGAAGAAAATCGGTTGAGAAACAGAGGAGAAAATGGTATAATTTTAATTTATTTAGATACATTCCCAAAGAAGATCTCCCTTATTGTTAATTTATTTTTAATTTGGACTTCGTTCAATTATCTAAGACACTTTACCAAAAGGTACTTTTGTGTAAATGACCTGGTTTAAAAGGACTTTACTCTTCTGTATAATTTTAATTTTTCTTATACTTAAATATTTTACTACAAAATCGTGGTAATAAAATAAATTTTAATTTTTCATAACTGTATATGTATCAGATGTTCCTTTAGTGCTTCTTATTTCCCTCCATGATGTTAATAAAACGTATATATTGTTCAATTTTATGTATACAATAGAAACATATAATTGATTTAATTTGTCTGCTTGAGTAAAATCACGGTCCAAGAAAACCGATAAAAATACTTTATTTCAACAACACTGTACCATCTGTGGATAAGTCGTATTACAATTTATTATTATTGAAATGAAAACTGTATATCCTCCCGATGGGTATGTTCCACAAATATTCCGCAGATGGCTCTGAACGAACTACAGATTTGGAAAATAAAGATCTCATGTATTTATTTCTTGACAAATGTTGTAGATATATAATAAAATTTCATTTTTTTTAATTGGTAACCCATTTTACAACAATTTTTGTATTTATTTTACATCATATAAAAAAATATGAATCTCTTTACCCATCTAACAGAAATCAAATGTGGGCATTAAATTAAATGTGTTCTATGATTGGCAGCGCCTGAGCAGTAGCATTTTTTGTCATTCCTTTTCTATTCTCGTTGATGCGAGTGACAATGACGCGTTCCAAGTTTCAAAATGGCGATACACAGGGTGTTGTATTATTTACTTTAACAATGTATTGTTTTTCATCGTTTGTTTGGGTGCTTCTACGTGTTTAATTGTGAAGTGATACCGGACTAGCGAAGAATTAAACGATGTCTTCGACGGAGGATACTGTCGACGATAAAGAGTAAGTACTTTCATTGTAGATTCTAATGTATATTGAATTACCGAACCTGTTCTGTTATAAACCATTTTCAATACAAATTCCATGTGTTCAGAGGGATCATGCGCAGTGTTGAGGTTTATATTTAAATAATTTTAAGTTTCATTATTTACATTTGCAATTTTTGCTAATAACTACGCTATTATTACACCCAGCAACCGGAAAAATGTCATTCGAGGTTATTTATTGATTTTCTATGTTCAATAAGTGACCTACATATTTATGCTACTCATGTAAAAATATTTCATTCGAATGTTATTTCAAAATATTTTCTATAATACACTTGATGTTTTCTTTACATTACAAATTCAAATAATGTATAAGATTAAATAAGTGTCGTAAGTAGTACCTAGTTGTTTGTATCGAACAAACATTTTGTAATCATAACTCGGCATTAGTAGCAGGACAAAAATAATTAATTATAGGTATAACATTAAATATGTTCTAAATAAAAATAGGTACGGAAATATCTACTTAATAACCGCCTTTTATCAATGATTAAGTGCCTCAGAGTAAATATAGGGACTGATTACGAAATACCTACTTGAGATTTATCACATTTAACTACATTTTCTGTCAAAAATTAGTTTTTTGAAATGTGAACAAACAATGCATGAAAGTTGGTAAAAAATGTTGAAACAAAAGTTTAAAATCATTTTGTATGTATACAGTTGTTAAATTAACAACATTCATCATGCTTTTTAATTATATTATGTTTTAAGTAGGTACTTTTGAATTGACCTCTTTTATATGTATCTTGAACAAAATTTATAATAACTTATCGAAGAATTCTGTAAACGTTTGTAGCCGTATGTCTCTTTTAACCCTTAAGCCAGCAAATCAAATAAAAAAATACATATGTCAGAATATTTTGTTAATTAATAAATCGATTAAGATTACTATTACAAAGCCATTAGGTAAACTGAAAATTTTTCCAGTTGTTTGCTTCCCTTTAGGCGATTAGTTTCACTGTTTGTTTTTCAAACAAAAATTGCTACATCTATTCAAAACTGCTTCAGTTCGTCATATTTCCGTTTTCCTATTTTCCATATTATATAAAGAGACCACACTCTATATCTTGTGATATATGCAACTACTAAGGTGGCTGTTTAATTACGATAACGGATAAGAAATAAAACTAAAAAGGTGACTATCACTTTTCAAAATTCGAAAAGGTGATCTCCACGCAATAGTTTTTTATTTTTTGGAAATGTATAAAAGTCTTTTGGGCTTAGATCAGGGCTGTATGGAGGATGGATCATTAATGCCATCTTTGTGTGGTTACATAAACAATTGTTTGCTGCGCTGAGTGAGAGCTGGTATACCGATAGCAAATCACTCAACATTCATTTTTTGCGATTTTCTAAAGGGATGATAGCAACATGCTTAGTTTTCTATTCATAAGAATACAGGTGTGTTAAATCGTTGGTGTTTTTAGTCTAGAAAACTTCGTCAGTTGATGTTCCCACAACATTAAATTGAATATATTTTTTGGCAGATTAAGTTCGCCTGACTAATTCTTCCTCGTAATTTTAACCTGAGATTTGTAGGATGACAGGTCCATGGAACGGCTCCGGACTTGGAACCTTTGTGTATTTCCCCGAAAGCCCTAGAGATAGAATATAACCTATCACATTAACATAGTGTCAAATGCAAACATAATTTTCTAGAGAAAAGATCATTTGACGAAGGTTGTGACGATCAGAGACAATATACCGGGCAATAGGAAATTCGATACGTTCGTTAAAGTAAAGTTCATTTACAGAGGATATTCTCATATATCGCATACGAAAGTATTGTTTTTAAATACCCTGTAATTTTTCTTCTTTTCTGTTTCGTAAAATTTTAAATTTTACCTTGGAAATAAAGCGTCGATAACATTTTTTGGCTATTTCCTAATTGTTAACAAATCAGAAATTAATTTAAGATACAAATTGAACAACATACGAGGTCTGGCTGTTAAATAACGAGACTTCTAATGAAACAGAGTTTTATTTTATATTGTGCAATCGAATGCTTCACTTTACTCTTCTCCCTTCGCCATATACCGTTTTCTCCACTTGTAACAGCAATGTTCGAAATCTTTTTTTTTTTGTAAGAGCATTTAGAGGCTCCGCTGATTTGTACCTCACCGCTTCCATCGATTGGAACTGGATTCGTTTTAAGGAAGACTTGGATCTTCGGATACAAGAAACAGTTACAGGGCGCTAAATCAGGCGAGTACGGCCTATATGAAGTCACTGGAGTGCCTCTAGCCGCTAAATAACGTTTCACAGGCAGCGTGTTATGGCTAGATCCATGACTTGCCCACAACTCTGGATGTTTCTTTTGAAATCGCATTCGCAGTATTGCCAAAACTTTCAATTAGTAAGTTTGGTTTACAGTTTCACCCTCTGGAACACAGTCATCCCGATGCCGTTGATGCCTTAAAAAACGATTACCATGGCTTTAAATTTTGATTTCGACTTCTTTGCTTTTTTCATTCTTGGCGATGCCGGAGTTTTTAGTACATTGTATTGGAATATCCAGGTTTCATCACAAGTGATGATGTTTTCCACCCATTCAGGCTCTTTGTCTCACCTTTCAAGAAAATCTGAGCAAATCTTTTGACGGACTAACCTTTTTTGGGGTTAAAATTTTTTGTACCAAACTTGCACTTTCGCCTTTCTTCATGTTCAAGTCGTCATGCAAAATATTTCTTTATCGGCGTTTACAATCTTAGCAATAATCTGACTTCATACGATGTGATCTCCTTGCATGTCATTGATTTTGAACACTGTTGCAGATACAGGTCGACCTGGATGTCACCTTCGGTACTCTCTTGGGCTTGAGAAAACTTTGTACGTCATTCCAAAACTCGTGCACTAGACAGAATTCTCACCATCAGCGTCTTTCAACAATTTATTGAGTTTTTAAGATTTCACATTTATCTGTTGCTCGCGTTTTTCGTCATACATTGTTATAGAACAAATACTACTGCAGCGTGTTTTCATTCTGGAAACTGGAATAGAAGACACCCAGCTATAAAGCTTCATTCGTTTCCCTTCCTACCTTTCTAGGGCGCGCAGTCTCATTATTTAATAGCCAGCCCTCATATAGTTAAATTACATCACTAAAATAACAAGTTTATTTTAGTAAACGTTTATTTTTAAAGGCAGATGATAATTCTTAATATGGGATTCTGTAAAACAATTGCTTAAATCTAAATCTATCTTAGTTATAAAACGTATCATTGATTTCTAACTACTTTGAAAAATAATCTGCTATGACTACATTACACTTTGATTACGCAAATATTCTATATTGTTATAATTCCTGCCATGGTGATGCTGCAGCAGCACGACTTCAACTCTACCGACTTTTTTTGAGGCCCGATTCTCGAACAATTCGACAGCTCTACTATAGGTCTTTCGACGTCAGTCGCATGAAAAGTTGAGGTAAATGAAGTTTAACCCATATATTAAACTTCATTTATGTCAGATTTCATACGACATACGTCCGAAGTCGAGTGGTAGAGCCGTCGAATGGTTTCAAGAATCGGGACCCGGACGGTTCTTACCAAATGTTCGAGTATTTTCGGCCAAGTTCCAAAAATTGGAACTCTAGGACAAGGCGAAGTGACATGACGGCAGATGAAATATTGATTCTACATTTTGACTTGCCTTGGGTTTAGCTACACGCAGGTTTTGATTTACTGTGCGCCTAAAACGCTTACACCGGTATCACTACACACCTGGTCAGCCGAATCCAATTCTGCAGGTATTTATTTGATATCGATACGAAAGACATGAATTACTGGAACAAGATTTTTTGAACTGACGGGTCAACATTTGATTAATATGAAATCATTCAACAACAAACATTAAGAGCCTATAAAAGAAGAGTTTCATTAACTGCATTGTTGGGGATTATCGACAGCTATTATTCCGTCATTACTTCCTAATTTGGAAAGGAATATTTTTAATATGGAATTTGAAGGAATTTTGCTCTGAGGAAAAGGAATGATTTATTAGCACAATGACAATCTCTTTCATCTGTTTCACAGCTAGCATAATTTCTTCTTATATGTAATAATTACCAAATTACTGTCTAATTCTTCTTAAAATCAGGTGGAAAAAATTTATATTTTGTCATTTAACTGAATTTATTGAGATTTTTAACCTACATTTTGTACAATGTTATTAACAAACACAGAATATTTTAAAACACATTTAACATTTTCGGGCTTTATAAAATTAAACGTATGGTTGTAAACTTAGTTCCCGGTCATATTAATGTGATTTTGAAAAAAATCAAGTGGTGTCTATTTCTAATGTAACTAGAAATGTTACTAAAGCGTAGATTCGACATTTCTCCGAAACAGAGTGAATATTTTTGCTCTAGTGGCAAGACACTTACCACCAGCACCACCTTTTTGGATCATTTGGTAGAGTTGCTATTTCAAGTTGTTATTTTCTCATGTATTTAAATGAAATTATTTACAAATATTGTTTATTGAGCTTAATCAGTAATATTTACTTTATAATTTGTCTTGATTAACATATTTTGTTGTAGGAGGAAAATAATATATTTTAAATCTAAAGATTTTTCCACGACCAAAATTGGAGTGGTTAAGGATTAATAAATAAAAATGGCAAATAAGGCAAACATAATCAGTAAATGTTCCAGAAAAAAGTTATTAACTCATAATAAAATGCCGAAACTAGAATCGCTTTGTCAAATCGTATAGTGGGACAAATATTGGTCCTTTTGGAGTCGAACAGTTGCAGACCAGTAAAAAAGCCAAAAGATACGGACCAAGTGAAGGAAAAAAGTTTAACTGAAAAAACAGTAAAATCTAATTTTTGTGTTTTATGACCGCATTTTTAGCCGTTCTATCAATTTTTAACCTCTTTACTCAAAATTCGCAACCCGGGAGGAGTAACCTTTTTTGCCACATGTATCGACGTTTACGAGTCAAGGTTACGCTCATACATAATTTACGGACTACATTGACCACCTTGGCTTGGATATGTTCGCCTTCTTTGCAATTTTTCTTTGTGAGATGGTCCAAGGGCTAAAAGACCCTTACACCATTCCAATTTTGGTCGGTGAAAGGTTGTTAGGTCTACCCATTCCTAAAAATAGAGAAAAATTTGAGGTTAAGTGACTGGTAACATAAAAATGTAATTAAAAGTATATATTAAATTACACACTTCAAATAGCAAGTGTATAATACTCCAAATTGCCGGTGTTTGTTGTGTTGTCACCTAAAAAGACAATATTAACTCTAGGTTCCGCACAAATGTCGAATATTTCTAATTCATATAAGCACTGAAAATACGTTAGAAAAATCAGAGCCCTCTGTTTATTGGTAGCCCAATGACAAGACTACAAGTATTTGTCTAACGTTTCCATCATTTGAACGCATAATTTCGGAGTCCTCTGTATGTTGGGACTCCAATGACAATGCAAAATACAATTTTGTTAACGCTTTCTTGCAATTGCAGTTGCCGCTTTTGTGTAGTGACAATAGTGTGCTCGTGTGCTACTCCACGAATGGATTCCCAACAACAAACTCGACGCATGAATTTCAATCGAACACAAAAAATTTGTAATGAAAATGACTTTTAGATCATCCTCTGCAATAAATCCATCAACAATCATCACGCTCTACACGAGAATTCTACCCAAAAAAATTACGGATCATTTTAATTTGCAGATTTCACGCTGACGTCTTCGCCCCAATCGTAACGATTAACGAGTCCCCCAACCAAGGCAAGTCCAAACAGTCGAAACCAAAGAAATGCAATACTAAAGACGAACCGAAAAGCGGCAGCGAAGCTCCACCAGAAATCGTCAAACGAAAACGGGGACGACCAAAGAAAACTGAGTGCAATAGCAAAACGAAAAAGACCAACAACAAGAAGAGAGCAAAGAGCAAAAGCAAAACTGAGGAAAGTAATGACAAACCGCCTGAACCAGTAGAAACCGTAGAACTAGAACATTTTGTTGTAAAGACTGAGCCTCCGGACGATAATGAAACTGTCGAAATAAAAACAGAAATTAAAGACGAGCCTCAAGATGACTTGCCTAACGTACCCTCCACTGAGGAGGACATCAAACCGATCCTAGAAGATGATAAAAATTTCAAATGTCGATTGTGCGCCAAAGAGAAAAACGACGAAACAGAATACACAGCCGTCAATTTGAAAGAGCACTACAAACAGAACCATCCAGGCAAACGACTTCGACAATCGAAGCTGTCGTCTGAATCCTTCCCGTGTGATATTTGCGGTAAAGAATTCAGATCGCATAGCGCCGTCAAAGATCATATCGAGACGCACAACAACTATTACTACTGCGAGTATTGCAACGCATCGCAGAAAAGGATCCTCGATTATGTGATCCATCGTAGAGCGCATTCGGAGCTTGGCGTGTTTCAATGCGCCATGTGCGAATTCAAGACCGAAGACATCAACGGCATCACCGATCACGTGAACAACCACGAAGACGCGCCGAAGTACTGGTGCGATCAGTGCAAGAAAGGATTCGCCATCTTGCCGTGGTTCATGGAGCACGACAACTACCATACCGGTTTGAAACCTTTCGATTGCGAGTACTGTGGCAAGTGCTTTCTGTATTCCAGGTATTTGCACGCGCACAAAGTGAATTTCCACACGGACGAAATCAATTTTCCCCTGCTCCACGAGTGCGTCATCTGTCACAAGCAGTACCAACACAAAAACAGTTTGAAACTGCACATGAACACCCACACCGGCAACTATTCCATTTGTGATATTTGCGGGAAGATGTTGTCCAGCAAGGAGAAGCTCAAGTTTCACATAAGGATCCATACGGGTTACAAGCCGTACAGTTGTACGTATTGTGAAAAGTCCTTCACCAAGAAGCCCATCCTGGTGGAGCACACAAGGATTCACACTGGGGAACGACCGTACGTGTGCGAATATTGCACCAAAGCGTTTTCGCAGCGATCCAGCTTGGTGATACACATTCGAGGACATACTGGGGAAAAACCGTACGTGTGTCAGTTTTGTAGCAAAGGATTTGTGGCCAAGGCTATGCTGAACGTTCACTTGAAGACCTGCAAAGGATTGCTTGTCGTACCTCATCTGGGTTTTTAAAAAATAGTGTAATACCTTTGTTTCTTAGTTAGTTATGGTAAGTAAAATAGTGATTATTTAGTACTTGTGATTGTGTTACAATTGCAAATTTTGAAGATTTAGATAGTTGAGAATTATACGGAATATACAGGGTTTTATTGTCACAAAACGAGTATATTCTAGTCACAAGTTCAACTATTTTTTTGCTTCTATTTTGAACACTGACTTTTTACAATAATCACATGACGTTGTAGTTTTATGATCCTTTTTTGGAAGAGCAAGTAATCTAGCTGTTTCTTTTAACAACTTGGTTGAACAAGTGCTACCTCAAGTTCCAAAACAATCCCTAGAACATCAGGCTAAGCAAACATTTTTAACTCGCGTACTCATCT